>CAKXYN010000202.1:1200000-1690811 GCA_935064755.1 Tragelaphus eurycerus | reverse complement strand
CTTGCTGATTGTATAGAGCTTCTCCATCTTTGGCTGCAAAGAATATAATCGATCTGATTTTGGTGTTGACCATCTGGTGGTGTCCATGTGTAGAGTCTTCTCTTGTGTTGTTGGAAGAGGGTATTTGCTATGACCAGTGCATTTTCTTGGCAAAACTCTATTAGTTTTTGCCCTGCTTCATTCTGTATTCCAAGGCCAAATTTGCCTGTTACTCCAGGTGTTTCTTGACTTCCTACTTTTGCATTCCAGTCCTCTATAATGAAAAGGACGTCTTTTTTGGGTGTTAGTTCTAAAAGGTCTTGTAGGTCTTCATAGAACCGTTCAACTTCAGCTTCTTCAGCGTTACTGGTTGGGGCATAGACTTGGATTACTGTGACATTGAATGGTTTGCCTTGGAAACGAGTAGAGATCATTCTGTCATTTTTGAGATTGCATCCAAGTACTGCATTTCGGACTCTTTTGTTGACCATGATGGCCACTCCATTTCAGAGGCCTTACAAATAGCTGTGAAAAGCAGAGAAGCAAAAAGCAAAGGAGAAAAGGAAAGATAAACCTCTGAATGCAGAGTTCCAAAGAATAGCAAGAAGAGATAAGAAAGCCTTCTTCAGCGATCAATGCAAAGAAATAGAGGAAAACAACAGAATGGGAAAGACTAGGGGATCTCTTCAAGAAAATCAGAGATACCAAAGGAACATTTCACGCAAAGATGGGCTCGATAAAGGACAGAAATGGTATGGACCTAACAGAAGCAGAAGATATTAAGAAGAGGTGGCAAGAATATACAGAAGAACTGTACAAAAAAGACCTTCACGACCCAGATAATCATGATGGTGTGATCACTGACCTAGAGCCAGACATCCTGGAATGTGAAGTCAAATGGGCCTTAGAAAGCATCACTACGAACAAAGCTAGTGGAGGTGATGGAATTCCAGTGGAGCTATTCCAAATCCTGAAAGACGATGCTGTGAAAGTGCTGCACTCAATATGCCAGCAAATTTGGAAAACTCAGCAGTGGCCACAAGATTGGAAAAGGTCAGTTTTCATCCCAATCCCAAAGAAAGGCAATGCCAAAGAATGCTCAAACTACCGCACAATTGCACTCATCTCACACGCTAGTAAAGTAATGCTCAAAATTCTCCAAGCCAGGCTTCAGCAATATGTGAACCGTGAACTTCCTGATGTTCAAGCTGGTTTTAGAAAAGGCAGAGGAACCAGAGATCAAATTGCCAACATCCACTGGATCATGGAAAAAGCAAGAGAGTTCCAGAAAAACATCTATTTCTGCTTTATTGACTATGCCAAAGCCTTTGACTGTGTGGATCACAATAAACTGTGGAAAATTCTGAAAGAGATGGGAATACCAGACCACCTGATCTGCCTCTTGAGAAATCTGTATGCAGGTCAGGAAGCAACAGTTAGAACTGGACGTGGAACAACAGACTGGTTCCAAATAGGAAAAGGAGTACGTCAAGGCTGTATATAGTCACCATGTTTATTTAACTTCTATGCAGAGTACATCATGAGAAACGCTGGACTGGAAGAAACACAAGTTGGAATCAAGATTGCTGGGAGAAATATCAATAACCTCAGATATGCAGATGACACCACCCTTATGGCAGAAAGCAAAGAGGAACTCAAAAGCCTCTTGATGAAAGTGAAAGTGGAGAGTGAAAAGGTTGGCTTAAAGCTCAACATTCAGAAAACGAAGATCATGGCATCCGGTCCCAACACTTCATGGGAAATAGATGGGGAAACAGTGGAAACAGTGTCAGACTTTATTTTTCTGGGCTCCAAAATCACTGCAGATGGTTACTGCAACCATGAAATTAAAAGAAGCTTACTCCTTGGAAGGAAAGTTATGACCAACCTAGATAGCATATTCAAAAGCAGAGACATTACTTTGCCAACAAAGGTTCGCCTAGTCAAGGCAATGGTCTTTCCTATGGTCATGTATGGATGTGAGAGCTGGACTGTGAAGAAGGCTGAGCACCAAAGAATTGATGCTTTTGAACTGTGGTGTTGGAGAACACTCTGGCTCTTCATATCTATCCCTATTGCCATAGCATTAATGAATCACTTCTCATATAGACTTTTCATCACCTTCTAAGTAGTCCTCTCTCCATCCATCTCTTTTGCACCTCTCCATCCTCCACACAATAAACATCTCAAATGCCTATAAGGGGTTCTTAGTACTTGCTCTCAGTGCTCCACCCAAATGCTCAACCCACCCTGGGTTCCACTGACAACAGCTGTTCGTCATTCACGTGGCTTCCCTGTGCTTTTGCTTCCGATGGCCTACATCTATTTAGAGGACTATCCTACATCTGTACTGGGCTACTGGAATTGTTCTGCCTAAAAGCACAGAGAGGACAGGAGCTTATGTCTTGACTGATAAGTACTGGGTACGAGGACCCAGCTCCCTTATTGAGATATAACTTCTTCTCCAGCACTTCCCTATGAGATCAGGATGAGGCTGAGACCTTACCTAAAATCACTTCTCTCTTAGCTTCTGCTTTCCTCATTCTGTCATTTTCCCACTGTCTTAGCAATTTCTCCTGGCAGCCTTTCCTTCATAAATCACCTGCAAACAAACCTTAATCTGAAGTCTGGTTCTGGGAAATCTGATTGAAGGCACTGGATCTTACAAGGCTCTCAGGAATTTCTCCTGGTTTCTGTCTTTGGTTTTGTAGCACTTGACCTCTGTGAATGAACTATGTAGTATCAGCCTTGTGGATCACCTGGAGAAGAGAGAATTTGACTATTAGGTGAGACATCACGGTTTCTTGGCCAGCCAAGAGACTCATGGCATAGTACAGGAGACTAACCTGAGTACTGTGGAAAAGCAGGTGGGAAGAATCGACTAGAGAGAGAAAGGTAATATGAAGATTCTAGGATATGTAGATTGCAGAAATTTCAGAACTTCAAGTACAACAAAGAAACTGAGTCACTTGTAATCTGACCAACCCATGGATAACTACTACTGATAACTGATATCTCATTGTATTCCTGTTAGTTACCTATTGTTGTACAATAAATTATCCCCAGATGTAGAGGCCTAAAACAAAACTTAACATTTATTATATAACTTCTGTGGTCAGGAATTCAGGAACAGCCTAGCTGGGGTTCAGGCTTAGGGTCTTGGGAGGTTACAGTTTTAAGACATTAGCTGGGTCTGCAGTCAGTTGAAGGTCTGACTGGGACTGAAAAATCCTCTTCCAAGATGACATGCTCACAAGGCCTTTGGCAGGGAGCCTCAGTTTCTTGTCACATGAACTTCTCCCAAGAACTGCTTGAGTATCCTTATGGCATGGCTGCTAGCTTCCCCTAAAGCAAGGGATCCAAGAGAAAACAAGATAAAAGACACAAGGTGTTCATAGCCTTAGAAGTCACACATTGTTCTTTCTCCAACCTTCTTTGATTACACAGGTCAGCTTTGTTCATTGTGGGAGGGAACTACCCTGTAAACCATTCACCTACCCAAAAACCATTCACAAGTGTTTGAATAATAGAAGGAAAGGGTGATTGGGGGCCATTTGGGAGGTCAGTTATTATGATTCCCTTCCACTCTTCTCTTTCATTTTGTATTTCTCTCTCTCTCTCTCTCTTTTAATTGTACACACTATCTTTTATAGGAAATTATACTGGTTGCTCACTCAACTGCCATTTCCTTTTTCTTTATTGTTAACACAGCACCAACTCATTAATGTTTTATTTTTTGGGATTCTTAGCAGCAGACAACATAATCTTCTCTAGCAGAAAGTATGTTGTTCACAGAATCATTGGCAGGGCTGAAGAAACATGATCTATGTTAGAGGTGGGTAAACTATGGCCAGCAGACTTACTGCCTATTTTTAGAGTTTTATTAAAACATAATAACACTCTTTTGTTCACATATTGTCTATAGTTGCTTTCACACTACAATGCAGAGTTGAGTAGTTGTGACAGAGACCACATATAATACACAAAGCTTAAAATATTTACCCCTTGGCCCTTTAAGAAAAAGTCAGAATGGTGAATCCACTATAGTATGGAGTTTCTTCAAAAAAATTAAAAATAGAATTACCATATGATCCAGCAATACCACTTGTGGGTGTATATGTCCAAAAGAGTTCAAGGCAAGATCTTAAAGAGATGTTTGCATACCCATGTTTATTGTAGTACTACTTACAATAGCCAAAGATGGAAATAATCTTAATGCCATTGACAGAGAAATGGATCAAGAAAATGAGATTTACCTGGTGGTCCAGTGGTTAAGACTTGGTGCTTCCAATGCAAGAGGCGTGAGTTCAATTCCTGATGAGGGAGCTAAGATCGCACACACCACATGGCATGGTCAAAAAAACACAAACAAATAAGATAATGTGGTATATCTTGTTTGTGTTTATGACTCAGAGAGAAAGAATCTTCCTGCAATATAGGAGACCAGGGTTTGATCCCTGGGTCAGGAAGATCTCCTGGAGAAGGAAATGGTAACCCACTGCAGTACTCTTGCCCAGGAAATCACATGGATAGAGGAGCCTGGTAGGCTACAGTCCATGGAATTGCAAAGAGTCAGACACGACTGAACGACTAGCACACCACCACACATACATGCAATGGAATACCACACAGCCTTAAAAAGGAGGAAAACCTGTCACATGCTATGACAGCAATGAACCTTGAGGACATTGTATTCAGTGAAATAAGCCAGCTTCAAAAGGACAAATACTATATGAGTTCACTAACATAAAGTTTCTAAAGTAGTAAAAAGCATAGCAACAAGGCCAAAAGTTGGTTGCCAAGGGTTAGGGGATGGGAAGAATTCATGCTTAATGGGTAGTTTCAGTTTTGCAAGAGGAAAAGGTCCTAGTGATTTGTTGTACAACAATGTAAATATACTCAACATGGCTGAACTTAAACATGGTTAAGATGATAGTTTGTTTTACCACAATAAAAAAAAAAGGAGTCACAGAATGACTCCGCAAACTGCACTGAGCACTGGGATGCCAACGATGCGGCATGATGCCCATGCCACAGTCAGGATATTGCAGATGAGGAAACTGCTGCCACCTCCAGAATCCTAACCCGTGTGCACCATTCCAAAGTGGCTCAGTGATAAAGAATCCGCCTGCCAATGCAGGAGATGCAGGTTTTGATGCCTGGGTTGGGAAAAACCCCTGGAGGAAGAAATGGCCACCTACTCCAGTATTCTTGCCTGGAGAATGCCATGGCCAGAGGAGCCTGGTGGGCTACAGCCTATAGGACTGCAGACTCAGCCAAGACTGAGCAACTGAGCACACACACATGTGCCATATTCACATCAGCAAGCCAGTCTTTTCTGAGTCCTGCCTCTCCTCCATATGATTCAGCTTTCATTCATAGGTCCACAGGAGCATTCTGAGGGGTGGAAGTTCTGACGGGTGGGAGTTTTAGCTTCTAGGCTTCTTTGTCCAGGAAAATATGCTGGGAAATCAAATCCCAGTATTAACCATGACTGTCCACCAACCTCTCCTTAGTCTTCTGCCACGGTCACATTTTTCAGGTATTCCCCATTCAAGAGTAAATCCTGACTAGTCTAAGTCAATGATTTTCAAACATTATAATTACCTGGAAAGTTTGTTAAAACATAGATTACTGGGTCCTACCTCCAGAATTTATGAGTTAGAAAGTCTGGGATGGAACCTATGAATTTGTTTTTTTTTTTTTTTAAATTCCCAATTGAAACTGGTGGTTTAAGTATTACCCTTTGAAAACCATTGGTCTAAGTCACTGTTTCCTAACCTTTTTCACACCCTGCCCACATCCTGGAAAGAATCTAGATCCTCAAAGGTGTTATGAAACTATTAATCCTAAATCCATCCTTACCTCTGGGCTTTTGTTAGCAAAGAAAATACATTTTCCTTATGCCCTTACATTCTTTATTCCTTATGCATAAATAAGATTCAGCATTCTTTGTTATTTTCAGCCAAAGGTAATTTAATTTATATGCACTTCAAACTGTTTTTGATTTATGTTTCATGAACACTGTTTCCAATCATTTGATATTTTTCTACATCATTAAACAAAATAGTTGCATAACATTTGTATTGAAATGTATTTAGTAATTCCTCTTGGGAATTCTACGGTAGCCCAGTGGTTAGGACTCCACCACTCCACTGCAGGGGCCTTGGGTTTGATCCTTGGACAGAGAACTAAGATCCTGCATGCTGTGCAGCTCAAGCCAAAAAGAAAAAAGAAAAAAACTTAAAAATCTCTCTTATTAGATGTTTAGGAGATTTCCCATTTTTTATTATTACAAATTATGCTACAATAGACATCCATGTCCATAAACCTTTGCATACATTCATAAATTTTCCATAGGATAAACTTTGATAGGTCATACCTGAATGGTCTAGTGGTTTTCCCCACTTTCTTCAATTTAAGTCTGAATTTGGCAATAAGTAGTTCATGATCTGAGCCACAGTCAGCTCCCAGTCTTGTTTTTGCTGAGTGTATACAGCTTCTTCATCTTTGGCTGCAAAAAATATAATCAATCTGATTTCAGTGTCGACCATCTGGTGATGTCCATGTGTAGAGTCTTCTCTTGTGTTGTTGGAAGAAGGTGTTTGCTATGACCAGTGCATTCTCTTGGCAAAACTCTATTAGCCTTTGCTGTGTTTCATCCTGTACTCCAAGGCCAAATTTGCCTGTTACTCCAGGTGTTTCTTGACTTCCTACTTTTGCATTCCAGTCCCCTATAAAGAAAAGGACATCTTTTTTGGGTGTTAGTTCTAAAATGTCTTGTACGTTTTCATACAACTGTTCAACTTCAGCTTCTTCAGCATTACTAGTAGGGGCATAGACTTGGATTACTGTGATATTGAATGGTATGCCTTGGAAACGAACAGAGATCATTCTGTCGTTTTCGAGATTGCATCTAAGTACTGCATTTCAGACTCTTTTGTTGACTATGAACAGAGATCATTCTGTCGTTTTCAAGATTGCATCTAAGTACTGCATTTCAGACTCTTTTGTTGACTATGATGGCTACTCCATTTCTTCTAAGGGATTCCTGCCCACAGTTGTAGATATAATGATCATCTGAGTTAAATTCAATTCACCCATTCCACTCCATCTTAGTTCGCTGATTCCTAGAATGTTGATGTTCACTCTTGCCATCTCGTGTTTGACCACTTCCAATTTTCCTTGATTCATGGACTGATATTCTAGGTTCTTATGCCTGGAATGCAAAGATGTAGAGGAAAACAATAGAATGGGAAAGACTAGAGATCTCTTCAAGAAAATTAGAGATACCAAGGGAATATTTCATGCAAGATCAGATCAGATCAGTTGCTCAGTCATGTCCGACTCTTTGCGACCCCATGAACTGCAGCACGCCAGGCCTCCCTATCCATCACCAACTCCCGGAGGTCACTCAGACTCACATCTATCGAGTCAGTGATGCCATCCAGCCATCTCATCCTCTGTCGTCCCCTTCTCCTCCTGCCCCCAATCCCTCCCAGCATCAGAGCCTTCTCCAATGAGTCAACTCTTCCCATGAGGTGGCCAAAATACTGGAGTTTCAGCTTTAGCATCATTCCTTCCAAAGAAATCCCAGGGCTGATCTCCTTCAGAATGGACTGCTTGGATCTCCTTGCAGTCCAAGGGACTCTCAAGAGTCTTCTCCAACACCACAGTTCAAAAGCATCAATTCTTCAGCGCTCAGCCTTCTTCACAGTCCAGCTATCACATCCATACATGACCACAGGAAAGACCATAGCCTTGACTAGGTGAACCTTTGTTGGCAAAGTAATGTCTCTGCTTTTGAATATGCTATCTAGGTTGGTCATAACTTTCCTTCCAAGGAGTAAGCATCTTTTAATTTCATGGCTGCAGTCACCATCTGCAGTGATTCTGGAGCCCAGAAAAATAAAGTCTGACACTGTTTCCACTGTTTCTCCATCTGTTTCCCATGTAGTGATGGGACCAGATGCCATGATCTTCGTTTTCTGAATGTTGAGCTTTAAGCCAATCTTTTCACTCTCCACTTTCACTTTCATCAAGAGGCTTTTGAGTTCCTCTTCACTTTCTGCCATAAGGGTGGTGTCATCTGCATATCTGAGGTTATTGATATTTCTCCCAGCAATCTTGATTCCAACTTGTGTTTCTTCCAGTCCAGCGTTTCTCATGATGTACTCTGCATATAAGTTAAATAAACATGGTGACAATATGCAGCCTTGACGTACTCCTTTTCCTATTTGGAACCAGTCTGTTGTTCCATGTCCAGTTCTAACTGTTGCTTCCTGACCTGCATACAGATTTCTCAAGAGGCAGGTCAGGTGGTCTGGTATTCCCATCTCTTTCAGAATTTTCCACAGTTTATTGTGATCCACAGAGTCAAAGGCTTTGGCATAGTCAATAAAGCAGAAATAGATGTTTTTCTGGAACTCTCTTGCTTTTTCCATGATCCAGCAGATGTTGGCAATTTGATCTCTGGTTCCTCTGCCTTTTCTAAAACCATCTTGAACATCAGGAAGTTCATGGTTCACATATTGCTGAAGCCTGGCTTGGAGAATTTTGAGCATTACTTTACTAGCGTGTGGGATGAGTGCAATTGTGCGGTAGTTTGAGCATTCTTTGGCATTGCCTTTCTTTGGGATTGGGATGAAGACTGACCTTTTCCAATCTTGTGGCCACTGCTGAGTTTTCCAAATTTGCTGGCATATTGAGTGCAGCACTTTCACAGCATCGTCTTTCAGGATTTGGAATAGCTCCACTGGAATTCCATCACCTCCACTAGCTTTGTTTGTAGTGATGCTTTCTAAGGCCCACTTGACTTCACATTCCAGGATGTCTGGCTCTAGGTCAGTGATCACACCATCGTGATTATCTGGGTCGTGAAGGTCTTTTTTGTACAGTTCTTCTGTGTATTCTTGCCACCTCTTCTTAATATCTTCTGCTTCTGTTAGGTCCATACCATTTCTGTCCTTTATCGAGCCCATCTTTGCATGAAATGTTCCTTTGGTATCTCTGATTTTCTTGAAGAGATCCCTAGTCTTTCCCATTCTGTTGTTTTCCTCTATTTCTTTGCATTGATCGCTGAAGAAGGCTTTCTTATCTCTTCTTGCTATTCTTTGGAACTCTGCATTGAGATGTTTATATCTTTCCTTTTCTCCTTTGCTTTTCGCTTCTCTTCTTCTCACAGCTATTTATAAGGCCTCCCCAGACAGCCATTTTGCTTTCTTGCATTTCTTTTCCATGGGGATGGTCTTGATCCCTGTCTCCTGTACAATGTCACGAACCTCATTCCATAGTTCATCAGGCACTCTCTCTATCAGATCTAGGCCCTTAAATCTATAAGATGGGCTCAATAAAGGACAGAAATGGTGTGGACCTAACAGAAGCAGAAGATATTAAGAAGAGGTGGCAAGAATACACAGAAGAACTGTACAAAAAAGATCTTCACGACCCAGATAATCACGATTGTGTGATCACTCACCTAGAGCCAGATATCCTGGAATGTGAAGTCAAGTGGGCCTTAGGAAGCATCACTACGAACAAAGCTAGTGGAAGTGATTGAATTCCAGTTGAGCTATTTCAAATTCTAAAAGATGATGCTGTGAAAGTGCTGCCCTCAATATGCCAGCAAATTTGGAAAACTCAGCAGTGGCCACAGGATTGGAAAAGGTCAGTTTTCATTCCAATCCCAAAGAAAGGCAATGTCAAGGAAGGCTCAAACTACCGCACAATTGCACCCATCTCACACGCTAGTCAAGTAATGCTCAAAATTCCCCAAGCCAGGCTTCAGAAATACGTAAACCGTGAACTTCCAGATGTTCAAGCTGGTTTTAGAAAGGGCAGAGGAACCAGAGATCAAATTGTCAACATCTGTTGGATCATATAAAAGGCAAGAGAGTTCCAGAAAAACATCTATTTCTGCTTTATTGACTATGCCAAAAGCCTTTGACTGTGTGGATCACAATAAACTGTAGAAAATTCTGAAAGAGATGGGAATACCAGACCACCTGACCTGCCTCTTGAGAAACCTGTATGCAGGTCAGGAAGCAACAGTTAGAACTGGACATGGAACAACAGACTGGTTCCAAATAGGAAAAGGAGTACTTCAAGGCTGTATATTGTTACCCTGCTTATTTAACTTGTATGCAGAGTACATCATGAGAAACTCTGGGCTGGGAATAAGCACAAGCTGGAATCAAGACTGCCAGGAGAAATATCAATAACCTCAGATATGAGATGACACCACCCTTATGGCAGAAAGCAAAGAGGAACTAAAGAGCCTCTTGATGAAAGTGAAAGAGGAGAGTGAAAAAGTTGGCTTAAAGCTCAACATTCAGAAAACTAAGATCATGGCATCTGGTCCTATCACTTTATGGCAAATAGACAGCAAAACAGTAGAAATAGTATCAGACTTCATTTTTTTGGGCTCCAAAATCACTGCAGATGGTGATTGTAGCTATGAAATTAAAAGATGCTTATTCCTTGGAAGGAAAGTTATGACCAACCTAGATAGCATATTAAAAAGCAGAGACCTTACTTTGTCAACAAAGGTCTATCTAGTCAAGCTTATGGTTTTCCCAGTAGTCATGTATGGATGTGAGAGTTGGACTATAAAGAAAGGTGAGCTCCGAAGAATTGATGCTTTTGAACTGTGGTGTTGGAGAAGACTCTTGAGAGTCCCTTGGACTGCAAGGAGATCCAACCAGTCCATCCTAAAGGAGATTAGTCCTAGGTGTTCATTGGAAGAACTCATGTTGAAGTTGAAACTCCAATATTTTGGCCACATGATGCGAAGAGCTGACTCACTGGAAAAGACCCTGATGCTGGGAAAGATTGAAGGCAGGAGGAGAAGAGGATGACAGAGGATGACATGGTTGGATGGCATGACTGACTCAATGGATGAGTTTGGGCTGGATGGCACCACTGACTCAATGGATACGAGTCTGAGTTCCTCCGGGAGCTGGTGATGGACAGGGGGCGGGTCGGACAGACTGAGCGACTGATCTGATCTGATCTGATAGTCCCGGAGTTGGTGATGGACAGGGAGGCCTGGCATGCTGCAGTTCATGGGGAAGCAAAGAGTCAGACATGACTGAGTGACTGAACTGAACTGAACTGAAACTTCTATAGACTTGTAAGATTAAAGTGTAAGCATTTTTTAAAGATTTAAAATATACCTTGCCAAGGTTTCCAGAAAGGTTGTACTGATTTAACTCCTGTAAAGAGCGTGGGAGGGTTTTAATTTCCTCATGTCTTTACCAACATTGGGTATTACGCAGACTCCTGTGCTGGTGAAGACTCTCTGGGCTCATCTCTGGGACTTCACTCCTCTCCATCTGTATACTCTCCTAGATGATCCTGTTGGATTCATTGGTTTTAAATATTACACAGAGCTGATGACTCCCAAGTGTGTAAGTCCAGCCCAACCCTCCTCCCTGAGCCCATAAGAGTCAATCTGGATGTAGCTATCCAATTGTTCCCTCTTGAGATGTTACAGATAGAAGACTTTTACAAAGCTCCTCCATTCATCCTGTCTATGAAGTAGTTCCTCACCTATCTGACTGCCTAAGCTCCAAACCCAAAAGCCTTCCTTGATACCTCCGTTTCCTTTGCTCTCCGTATACAGCCTGTTAGCAATCCCCGTCATTTTATCTTCCAAGGATATTTTGAATTTGCCTCCTTATGTTCATTTGTACTGCTCTCACTTCAGGTCAAGCCACCTTCTTCCATTTGAGCTACTATAATTCCTCCCTGTTCTGTTTGCTTTACTTTTGACATATCCCAAACCACATAGCAACAGAGTGGTCATCTTAAAACAGAAATGAGATCATATTATTTCCCTGCTCAGACCCTCTAATGACTTCCTGTCATACTCAGAAACCCTGTTCCATCTGGGCCTCTCATGACCTCTTCCCCAATCTCATTTCATCACATTCTCCCTCCTACCTTCTGTGTCCTAATCACATCAACTGCTTTTCAATTTATCAAATATGACATGCTTTTTCCTGCTTCAGGACATTTATACTTGCTGTTCCTCTTTTTGGAATGGTCTTTCCCAACTGAGTATAATTTACTTTGAGTCACAGCAATAATGTCCCTTTAGGCCTTTTTTTACCACTTTATCTAAGATGGTACCCCAACCTGGATTATAGTCAGCCCCTTTTATTGTCCCTTTTTAGCATTTATCACAGACACAAACTTTACTTACTTACTGATTACCATTTCATGACTTAGAACACAAGTCCACTAGGTACCAGGAGCCCAGCTAGACATTGGGTATACAATTATTTCTCTCCTGACCTCCCATACTTACCAGTATATAGGCACACTGCGGCAGGTGAGGTGAGCTTTGTCGGTGATGCCCAGTGCCTGCCAGGTAACACGTGACCAATGATGGGGCTATCCTAACTTAGATGAGTAAGTGGAGCAGTCAACAATCTGGGCACAAAGGACCTAAATTCCAAGTGACCTTATATAACTGGAGATCTTATCTAAAACAAAGAGAATGAAATTCATGTAGATAGAATGTAAACATAGTCTAGGCAAAGAATGAGTGTGTGGTATGGCTCATTTTTATGGCTCAAAACCAACTGTGGGCTCAGTTTTACAGCTAGATTAGGCCTCTTATACTAATATGTAATTTTTATTTGTAAAGGGCTATGAAAAACATTTGTAGAAAATATGTTCACAGTAATATATATCATTCAATCCATATATTCACTAGGTGGTAGATAGACAGAATTGGTCTTGGGCCCTCCCAAGATGTGTCACGCCTAGGTATGTCTCAGTATGGGACTGATTTAGAAAGCGTCAGTTCCCCTGACACCAAGAGATGGTGTAGGGAAGAAGTTTTTGCCCTCCTCTCCAAGCACTTTCTCAGGGGCCAGCAAACTACAATGCATGGGCTGTTCTGGTTTCAGCTAAGAATGATTTTACAGATGAACATTTGCAATCAATTTAATAGTAGGACTCCAACTAATTAATTGGATCCCAATTAAGCAAAATCTCCCCCTCCTCTGCCAATTCTATTCTCATTAGTGCCCTGAATTACAAAAATATTATATCGATGATTATTATATTTTGAATTTCATCAATAAAAATTTTGTGGAGATGCCATATTTAAAATTCCTAGATAGTATCCAGGAGAGGTTATCTGGAAGACAATTGGAAATGTGTGCCTAGAAGTTCAGGAAGATGTCTGTCTGGTCTGGAGAGAGATTTGGGAAACATAAGATGGCTAACTTTCAGAGAAGGACAGGGCAGGGGAAAAGATGGAGAGAAAGGAGATACTAAGGGAAACTAACATTTCTAGAGGCATGAGTAATTCACTGAGAGGGAATGGGTGTAGAATGATATGTAAGACCCAGTGGTATTACTGCTAGGAAAGAGTTTTGAGAAGGAGGGAGAAATCAATGGAATGTTACAGAGGCATCAAGGAAGAAAAGGTCTGTACACACAGGCAGTTGGATTTGGCAACTAGAAGGTCACTGGTAACTTTGTCATTAGGAAAAGCAAAGAGTGACAGTACCTGAGGAGTGAGAAGGACAGGGAAGGGAGAAAGGTAGGAGGGTGGGAGAGGCCAGGATAGAGGAAGTTTTTCAGAATATGAAAAACCTGTAAATGTCTAGGGAAGGAGAGGGAGATACTGAGGATGCAATAGTTAGCTCCCCTTCTCTATTAGAGATCTCTCATCCCTGGCTGAACAAAACAGTAGTACCTCCTGTCCACGTTCCACAGCCCCCCAAAACAGATTGGCTGGAAAAGGCTCTCTCTGGTATAGGAGGATGGTGTAGACATTAAAACGGACAGGCAGTGTGAACTTTTCTTCAGGTACTGGTCACAGAATTTTTGTCTCATTTTCTCCATCTTCAGTGTGGATCAAAACACCTGGCCTTCCAGGGTGTACTGAATTTTACAAGCCAACTCTTGTATTTTAAAAACACAAGTTATTAGAGAAGTAAATAGGATGACATATTGATTCTCAAAGGCTCTGCTGCTGCTAAGTCGCTTCAGTCGTGTCCGACACTGTGCGACCCCGTAGATGGCAGCCCACCAGGCTCCCCCGTCCCTGGGACTCTCCAGGCAAGAACCCTGGGGTGGGTTGCCATTTCCTTCTCCAATATGGAAGGTGCTATAAGAGTATTAATTATTGGGTTTTTGTTTGTTTGGGCTTGAGTTCAGATGGTCTTCAGCAGTGGCTCGCAAAGCGTGAACCCCAGAGAACAGCATGATCATCACTGGGAACTTGTCAGAAACGCAAAATCTGGAGCCTCACTCCACACCTCTGGTCTCAAAAGCCCTAGGGGTGGGACCCAGCCATCTTGAGATGGTCAAGGTGAGGCTGCGGTGCCCTAAAGACTGACGGCCACGGATTTATTTGCGGCCTTTCCGCTAAGCCACCCTTATCCAGCGACATCGCCTGGGTTTTTTTTTTTTTTTTTAGAAATGTAGACTCTTGGGCTGCATCCCAATGCACTGAATCAGAACCTGCAACTAAACACGACCTTCAGGGGAGTCTGAGAAGCCTCGTTCTGCACAATGTAACGAGGACCTCTTTCCAAGTTAAAAAAAAAACAAACAAACAACCCCTGACAGCTTAACTGGAGAAACAGTGAAAGTGCCTTAAGACATCCAATCCACTGAGCCCAAGGCGCTGCAGATTGCTTTATTACCTTCTCTGATAGACGACAGGGCTCGCTCGGTGTCAGGCTGGGTAAAAAGTGGAAATGAGGAGCACGAGACTCCAGGCAAGCGCTCTATAGTCCAAGTGGGTCCGCAAGAGCGCTGAGACTGGAAGGCACGAGAAGGGGCGCGCTTCCCACGCGAGGGGCGGTGGGAAATAAAAGGAGAGTGGCGGGGCAGAGAGGACGACTAGGGGAGGGCATATAGGGGGCCTGACGGCTGGCTTAGCTTTGCGGACGGGCGGGGAGCCCCTCCCTCGGGGGAGACAAGAGGGCGGGGGTCGGGCGCGGAGAGAGAGGTGGGTCCAGGTCCGCGTGGGGGCGGGCGGCTCCTCGGCTCCCCGCCCCCGGCCCGCCCCTCCGCGGCGCCATTTTGCAGGCGGCAGTCGCGGGAGCCAGAGGCAACGGCTGGTACTGCGGAGCGGAGGCGCAGCCGGCAGGACGGGAGCCCGGCGAGCTGTAGCCAGGTGAGAGCCCGGCCGCTGCGCCCCCTACCTGCCCCGCGGGCCGCACTTGCCAGGCCCGGCAGCGAGGGGCCTGAGGCGCCCACGAGGCCAACGAGGCACGGCCCCCGCGCGCTGTCAGCGGCCCCGCGGTGCGGCCTGCGCCCCCACACCCGGGCCCATCCGCCGGGTCCCCGCACCGGCAGGTCATCCTGGCCGCGGGACCCAGGGATGCCTGGCGACCCCCAGCCCCCCCCGCCGGGCCCCTGAGCGCTCACCCCTGCTCGTGGCCGGAGCCGCGGAGCCCTCGGGCCCTCAGGCCGCGCGGCGGGCAAGCTAGTGGGGTCTCCCCGGGACCCAGTCCCTGCCGCCTCCTCCCCGGCCCCCGGCCCGCGCAGCCTGCGATCGCTCTCGGGTCGGCCCTCCGCAGGCGGTGCGCGCGGGCATCTCTGTGCCCCCAGGAATGCAGGGCCATCAAGAGGGACGGTGGTGGTGGGGGTTGCCCTTTATATTTTTGCTTTCTTTCTCTCCTACAGTGGCTGCGCTAAGTAATTTTAGGAGCTCTTGCCCGGTCCCCAGGGCCTTTCTCTCTGACAAGACTCTCGGGGGTCTGGGTCCCCCTATTGCCACCTTCTTGGAAAAAGAAATTGACATTTTCGAGTGTGACTAGTTTATGGGCGCAAAATTTCCTCCTTCCTTTGACTCTAGATGTCCCTTTGATGGGTAGCTGACAGGAATTCGGCCTGCAGGCTGGGGGTTTTAAGCATGACTTAAAATTCTTGATTGTCAGTGCAAAGGGTAAATGAGGGCAACTGCAGGTGGAAGCAAGTCACCCATACGGGATTTCTGGGTCTGAGGCATTAGGAGTCGCTGCTACTTTTAGTCTTGCAGTGCTGTAACAGAGGAGAGGGAAGATGCTAACCCAGCTAATATTTGGACGTCTGTGTTCAGAGAAGGCTGGACAGTGTGAGGACATGGCTGGGAGTCCTGAGACAGGGTGGTATGAGCTGTCATGGATTGCCATGTGACCTTCCTTACCCAGTTTGTTCCTCTTTGAAGCCAGAGGCTAGAGGCAGTGGTGGTTGGAACATTTTAATTTTTACATTTTTTGCATTTGGATGCTGTTGGACTGAGACCTCTCTCTTCCAGTTGTCTGTACCTGCGTTGTGTTCACCTTTACATATGACTTTGCCCATTTAGCCCCTGAAGGTGAGTCTTAGGAGATTTATAAAAAGAGCCTTTCAGCTCAGAATTCTGAATTCTCTGCACTCATCCAGAATTTAATAGCTTTCTGGGCACTTGTCTTTTAAAAGCCCAGCAGTGAGTGTGCACAGAGTAAGCCCTCATGGCACACGTTTTAGTTAAAAGGGGGTGAGTGGGTGTGTCCAGCTGACTACTTGTTTTACCTGACAGCCTGAACATGAGCTATCTGCTTTCTAGACTATTTCCTTCGCTGAAATGGTGACCAGATTCTTTCTTTGAATCCCAGGGCATTTCACTTCTTTGCTTGGAGTAGGGAGTGAATTATTTTTTTTTTTTAAAGAAACTTGGTATTTTAATACCTTTTTGTATTAGTTTTCCACCCCATGCCTCAAATGGTTGTGTGGCAGTTGTATTTTCTGACTGTGGCAAGTCACTTAAGTCGAGTTTTTTTTTTTTTAATCTTTATTTTAAAAATATTTATTTGGCTGTGCTGGGACTTAGGTGCCACCCAGGGATATAGTTTTCTGCCCCAGGATGGAACCCTAGCCCCGCGGCCCCCTGCATTGGGAGCGGGTAGTCTTAGCCAATGGACCATCAGGGAAGTTCTAATTAAGTTGAATTTTAATGTCTGTTAGGATATTTCAGAAATGCTGATGAAAGTACCTGTCTAGAATATTGACTAGGTTTCAGACCCCACCACCTATCTCTTTTGTGTAGCAAAGGCTCATAACATTGCAGAAATGTACCTCAGCTAATTTGGTGACTGATGCTATTAATCCAAACATTATTGACGGAAACCTAGTCTTTGGATATTGGAAATTCTGAGTTGATTATTGCCACCCTCTTCAGTGTCTCCATAGAAAAACCAGGGTCCGTTTGGGGACTCATTTTTTGCATTACTGATGGCTTAAGGAATTTTCCCATTATGATTAAGGGAATTAGAAGTTAGCAGTCATAATTTGCAGTTATATAGAGCTTGTACTGGTAAATGGAAGCTTTTAAAAAGCTGATTTATTTTTATTTAATACTCTTAAGTTATTTTAATTTAAACATTTTGCAGTCCTTCCCTGACCTGTTTCCAGGTCTTGCCTAAAGAACTCCCAAAACACTAGCCTGTTCCCAATGCTAGGTAACCTTATTTATTCATTTTCACTCCCTGCTTTTCTTCCAGTTATTCTTCCCTCAGAGGGCCTGACTCTGGGCTTTCTTTCATTCTTTTGCTAGGGGAGAATTCCTGCTTTAGGTTAGGCTATAAGCTACCACCATGGGGTTTACTGGTCTTTTGTGCTTCTTATGGTACTCTCTTCATTTTCTCCCTGGCTTTGCTGTTTCTGGCCTGTTGTTTTGTAACCAGTTCAAGATTGTTGGCTGTCCAAGATTTGAGATCTGCTTGCAGCTTAGGCTTTTCACAGTCCTCCCCACATTTAGTGTATGTATTGACTGCAGACTGTGTGCCAGGTAATGCTCTTGGTGCTCCAGATGCTGTATGGAGATTTCCTCCACACACACAGTTCACACACTAGTTTGGAGGCAGACAGTGAGACTTTGTGCTCTGAAGAAGAATCTGGCAGGATTGGAGGTAGTTAAGTGTTGGGTGGGAGCTGAAATTTTAGGAAAGGTAGAACAGGAAGCTCTGAGTCATCTTTGAGTGGAGATGGTAGGAAGTGAGTCATGTGGATATCTGGGGTAAAAGCATTCCCAGTGGAGGAAACTGCAGGTTCAAAGGCCCTGAGGCAGGAAGAAGAGAGAATGATTTTGAGGTCAGAAAGACTATGGGAGTTGAGTCATGGTAGGCCACAGGCACCTAGGAGGAAGGCCTGTAGATTTTACTTTGAAAAGCTTTGAAAAGCTTTACTTTGAAAGCGGGGTTGGTGGTGGGAGCCATTGGAGAGTTTTGAACAGAGAGGGGATAGAGACATGCTGATTGTTGATATGTGAGAATAGACTGAAGTCTGAGTGAGCAGGGTTGGTCTGCAGGGGAGCTAGCTAGAACAGGGCTGAAGATGGTGATTGAGTGGACGGGGGTGGTGGTGAGAAGTAGTCATATTGTGAGATGGGGCTGAGGAGATTGCTGATGGACCATATGTGGGGAATGAGAGAGGGAGTTGAGGATAAGAGCAGAGTTCTGGCCCAAGCACCTAGAAGGAAAGTGGCTGCCCCAGGAACCACACATTCCATGACATGTTAAGTTGCCATGCCAACCTGGTGTGACCAAATGCAGTAGTAAAGGGTGGGGTGAGTGTTTGATGGGGGATTCTTTTACTGAGTCGAAGCTTGCTCTGTTTGCCACAGATTGTTGTTTTAGTTGCTAAGTCATGTCTGACTCTTGCGACCCTGCTAGGCTCCTCTGTCCATGGGATTTCCCAGGCAAGAATATTGGAGAGGCCTTTTCCTTCTCCAGGGCATCTTCCTGACCCTATTCTCTTGCATTGGCAGGTGGATTCTTTACCTCTGAGCTACCAGGGAAGCCTGCTTGCAGTAGGACAGGCCAATAGATCAGAAACCAGGTGTTAAAGGAAGGAATAATGACTTTATTTGGAAAGCTGACAGACTGAGAAGATGGCAGACTAATGTCTCAAAATAGCCATCTTATTGGAGTCTGGATGCTAGGTTCCTTTATAGAGGGGTGGGAGGTGAGGAAGTAAAGTAAAAAGGCCATTAATCTTGCAAATATCTCCTGGAATGGCCAGCCTTGTGGGGGAGGGCAGATGTGTTAATTTCTTCCTTCCCTGTAGCTATCCACAGGTAGACAGGGTTCTGAACAAAGATTCAAGCTGAGGGATAGGGTTCCTGTAGGCAGACCATTCTGTATGGATAGTAACCGTTTAGTGAACAAAAGCAACTGGAAGCAAAGGTTAAAGTAGAAGAAACAGATCCAAAATGGAGTCAGATTTTGTTCTTCCTTGAAACAGGTCTTCTTGCTTGGAAATGTAAATCTTCTTGGGAACTTCTCATTGTCCTTTGTCTTAATTCTGTCCTCTGACCTCAGGCAGGCAAATCCCTGACTTCAGGTCTGGGTGGCCTCTAAAACCTTCCTTGAAAGTTTATCCCATAAAGGAAAATTCTATCTACTTGTTTTTTTCCCATAACTGTCTCTTGCATTGCTTCTCTTCTTTTTTTTGGCAGGCCTAGTATAGAAATATCTAAGTATTCAAGTATAATGGGTGCAGTAGTGGGGGCAGTGCATAATCTTATGGAGGATCATACTTAAGATTTCAACCAATTTAGTCTCACTGCCCATGAACTTTTCAGCAACTTCAGAGTGCAACTCACAGCCTCTTTCTGTTGGCTATGGTCTTGACTCTGATTCTTCCTTCATCATTGTTTTTCTGTAGCATTGATGAGTTTTTCACTTTCTTCTTTTCATATGAGGAGGTCAAGGTTGCATTGGACCATAAGCCATGGCTTTTTCTGTTCTGTGGTCCAGAAGGCCTTCTTTAGTCCTGGGTTCTTTCCACAGGCTTTTCTGAAAGCAGCTGATCCTTACAGTCTCCTCATGTCAGTTGCCCTGGGGTGTCTCAGTGAGTGCCTGGTGTAGGCCTACCAATCTGGGTGCCTGCCGTTCTCATTTGTGTGCATGTGAATCTTACAGAGTTGAATCTTCCTTTCTTCTAAGCTGAACTCAAAAGAAGTTTATAAATTGTTCTTCTCTCCAGGAACCTCTCTGAGCAATAGAGGGGACCCAGGAAAGACCAGACAGTGCTGATGGGCACTGGCTATGTATTGAGCACTTGAGGTCATTATTGTTGATTCCAACAGCTGGCAGCCAACGTGGTTCTGGTCTGCATCTTATCAATGAAGAAATTGGAGCTTGGTTAACTTTTCTAAGTTAACTCTTGGGTCTTGAATTCTGTTCTTAATGCTCCAGTAAAGCTTGGGTCCCTTAGTGATAGAATGCTATACCCAAGTCTTGCTTGAAGGCCTATGTTTCTTAGCTCCTGTTGGCATAGAAGAGAGCAAAGAAACTAGTGTCAGTTGGTCACCAGGTGCTTAGCCTGGCACTTCTTGTATTCACTAACAGCAGCCCTTGTGGGAGTAGGTATTATTCTCATTTTACATCTGAGAATGCTGAAGCGGGTGGTGGTTAGCTCCTTGCCCAAGATCATGGTAGCTGAGTCAGAATTTGACCCAAGTCTGGTCTGCACCCCAACTTGGAGTCCCTTTATTCCTTCTGTTCCCTCATTTGTTCCTGTAGGAATCTCCCACAAGCCCTCAACCCCAACACATTCACCTTTCTTTTATAGTCTTCCTTTGGGGTGGCTTCCCTCTAACCCTTTGTTCAAGTAACAACATACATAAACCAGTGTTAAACCTGCATGAACTTTTCCATTCTGGACCACGACTTCATTACAAAGGTATTGGTATAATAACTCTGTGGATGGTCTTCTCCTGCTTCTGATGAAAAGCAGTACTTGAAATGCTGTTTCTTCTGTGGTTGATATTTCAGTATCCAATTTGGAGACTCTATTGTCCCCTCTGCAGTGCTGGCTTAAATCCTTTGCTGTCTCCAAAAGGCACATCACCTGGTTGGGGGTACAGGCTCTTTTTTGTCTGACATGGTAGATCTTAAACTTAAGAGTTTCTCATTCAGAAGTTCTGGGGTGAGGCCTGGTAATCTGAATTTCTAACCAGTTCTCAAATGATGAGAATGTTGCTGATTGGGGAACCACCAGCATCTGTTTTTGTAAAACAAGTTTTATTGAAACATATGACACTATATGACCAGCAAGCCTAAAATATTTGCTACCTGGCTCTTTGTAGAAAGTTTGCTTATTCCTGCTTCATAGTAATAATTAATATTTAATGTGATCAGTACTGAAAAGTTTGAGTTCACAGTTTATTGTCAAGAGCTCTTTCTATATTAAGACACCGCTTCACAAATTACTCTACAAAAGTGTAGTATAGGGGAATATTTGCATATTTTGAAGTGTTGGGAGTATGAAAACTCTGACATTTTTAAGTCTTTTTATCTAAAATTAATGTGAATTTTATATTCTATTCCAGAAGCATCAGTACTTGGCTTAACATTAAACACTTTTCCTCTCTAATCTTTGAGTAAAGTTGATGCTGCTAGACAAGTTATATTTGATTTTGCTTTCACTCTGTTTGTGAAATATGCTATTAAGATTTGCATTTTTTAAACAAATGCTGGAGAGGGTATGGAGAAAGGGAACTCTTCTGCACTGTTGGTGGGAATGTAAGTTGGTATAGCCACTATGGAAAACAGTATGGAGGTTCCTCAGGACACTGAAAATAGATTTACTGTATGATCCAACAGTACCACTCCTGGGCATATATCTTGACAAAACTATAATTCAAAAATACACATGCGCCCCTATGTTCATAGCCACACTATTCATAATAGCCAAGACATGGAAGCAGCCTAAATGTCCATTGAGAAATGAATGGATAAAGAAGATGTGGTATATATAATACATATAATAGAATACTCCTCATCCATAAAAAGGAACAAAATAAGGATTTCAAAATAACTTTTAATGGGCAGTTTCATTAAATATATGTTAATTTGGGGAGACTTTTCATCCTAAAATATTGAATTGTTCTGTCTATGAACAAATCTTCTGATTCATGTAGACTTAATAGCTCTCATTTTTAAAGTTCTCACTAATGTATGGTCTACAGATCTCTTATTTATTGCTCTTTATTTTAAAATATTTGCTATTTAGAATGAGATGATTTTCTTCCTCCTCCCTTCCATGTACCTTATTTCCTAATTTTATAAAGCAAGTGTAAAGAAAATATGTATATGCAGTCCATATATTTTATACCTGACGACCTATATTATTCAGCTTAATGCTAGCCAAAATCTGTACACTAACAAAATAAAAAGTTATTTCTTGCTCACATTTTTCTAGGTGATTCTCCCCTAACAGGTGAGTTGGGAATTTAGGCTCCTTCCATCTTACATCACAATTAACTTCAAAATCTGGCCTCTAATTTTGCAAGATTTTGTCAGATTTTATGCATGGAAGAGTTTTCTTATGGGTTGAGCTTGAAATTAGTAATATTTTCTCCCATAGGCCATATCCTAGATGCAAGGGGAGTCATTGTGTGTCCTCAAGGGAAGTGAAACAGCGCCGTGTCTGGCATACTACCTGACCAAACTCTGTTAAGTTTCTTGGATAGACAGTCATGCTAGCTGCAAAAGGTCTTGTTTTTTTTTTTTCTTCTAAAATATTTCTTTTTCCTAATATAAACTGCAGCGTACTTACAGAACAGGTCTAAATGTGATAGTGGTCCTTTTTATTTTCAATATTTATTGGTGTGCATTAATGTGTATAATCTTAAATGATATTAAAGTGTCCTATTTTCAGTGTCTTTTTGACTTACAATATCATACTTAGTGTTTGAATGAACAAAAAATTTCTCATCTTGAAATTGACCCTGGAAATAAATTTTTGGTAGAATCTGTCCTTGTTATTGTAATTCTCCAAATTTCACTTTTTGTGCTGTTTTAAGGATGAGCTCAGATTTTTAGCTAGAAGGAAGTACACAGTTTATACCTTAGCTTCAGGTTCAGGTATCCTGTGCTGTTCATATCTTTTGTATCAGGGATTCTGACCCTCAGTTTTTGAAAATGTTCCTTCCCTCAAAGCAGTTTTGTGGGTTCTTGTTTTCTTTCTTTCTTTTTTCTTATCTGTGGAGATAAACTGAATATACTAGCAGTATCGATTTTTCCTTTTCTGTTGAAGTTCTCCTATTTGTACATGCTTTTTGACACCCAGTGTAAGTTGGGGTCCTGTATTTCCAGCAGTGATCCTGAACTTCCTGGGAGCAGGAGGCTCTTCTGAACCCTCTCAGAAGTCCTAGTAGGGAATCTTTTATTTATTTGACCAGTAAAAACAGACATAGGAATCCAGTTCACTTATAGTGTTTAGTTCAGTGCCTAGGGTAATGCTCCAAAGTGGTTTCAGCTTTCTTGCATTTTTGTTTTCAACTCTGAGATCTTGTATTTACTGTTTTGTTCCTTGAGTAGGTGTCCGTCAACTCCTAAAATATATTTTCCAGGCTTTGTCTTGACTGACTCACTTTTTACCGACATATATATGTCTGTGTGTGTATCTCAAAAACAAGTTTCACAAAAATATTATATGATGTATATTCTGATATTTGCTTTTTCTACTTAATGGAAAAAATTAGTTGTGACATCCAAAGTGATTTTTTTGATCTGGTTGTGAAATATAAGACTCTGAAGTAAGGCCTTTGGGTTAGTATGAATAAACAACCTTTCTGTCTTATGGTAAAGGATTCACATGAGGTTCTGTGGGAAAGACAGGGAAGGGGCTCTTGACAGAATAACCTTAAAACAAAAGCTTTATTTAGATAGAATTCACACACCATAAAATCTTCACTTTGAAAGGTATGTTTCAGTTGTTTTTAGAGTTGTGTAACCATCACCACTGTCTTAATTTCAGAAACCACATACCTATTAACAGTCATCCCCCTTTTTCCCTTCCCCAGCAGGCCTTGGCAACACTAATCTGCACTGTTTCTGTGAATTTGCCTTATCTGGGTATTTCATATAAATGGAATCCTACAATATGTGGTCTTTTGTGATTGGCTTTTTACTTAGCACTTATAGTGTTCTTGAGACATCTGCATTGTTGCAAGAATCAGTGCCACATTTTATCTACTAATGAGTTGATGGTCATTGGGTTGTTTCTAAATTTTAGCTACTGTTAAGAATGGGGCTGCGAACATTGGTGTGATCATGTTTTTAATTTTTCTTTAGTAAATATCAGGGAGTGGAATTAGTGGATCATACAGTAATTCTTTGTTTAACATTTTGAAGAACTGCCAAATTTTTTTCAAAGTGTAGGCATCAGCAATTGATGAGGGTTCTAATTTCTCCACATGTGTCATTGTCTGTCTTTGAGTATAGCCATCCCAGTAGGTGTGAAATGGTGTCTCATTGTGGTTTTTACTTACATTTTCCTAATGATGTGGGGCAGTTTTTCATGTGCTTGTTCACCAGTTTTATGTCGTCTTTGGAGAAATGTCTTAAGTCCTTTGCTCATTTTTCAGTTGGATTGTCTTTTTATTGTTGAGTTATAAATTTTCTTAATATATGTGACATGTCCCTTACCTGATACATAATTTTACAAATAACTTTTTCCATTTTATGGATTGTGTTTATTTTTTTGACGATGTCCTTTGAAACTTTCCAAGTTTTAAATTAAGCTAAACTTTCTGAAGTTTTAATTAAAAACTTCTGCTTTTTAATTTTGATAAGGTACTATTTATCTTTTTTATTGCTTGTACTTCTGTTGTAATTTCCAAGAAGATTTACTGCTTTGTTTTCCTCTAAGAGTTTTATAGTTTTATCTCATAGATTTGCATCTTTGATCCTTTTTTGTATATGGTGTGAGGTAGGGGGGCTCCAACTTCAATTCTTTGTATATGGATTTCCACCAGCATTTTTTAAAAAGGCTATTCTTTCCCCCCATTGAATTGTCCTGGCATCCTTGTCCAAATTTACCTGACAAATGTTAAGATTTATTTCTGAATTCTAAATTTTATTCTGTTGATTTGTATGTCTATCTATATGCAATGTAGGTCAAGAAGATCCCCCGGGAGAAGGGAGTGGCTAACCCACTTCAGTATTCTTGCCTGGAAAATTCCATGGACAGAGGAACCTGGTGGGTTATAGTCCGTAGGGTCGCAAAAGAATCGGACACGACTGAGTGACTAACAATTTATACCAGGACTATATTGTCTTAATTATCACAACTTTTTATTAAGTTTTGAAATTGGAAAGTATGGTGCTCCAGTTTTGTTCTCTTTCAGGATTGTTTTGACTATTCTATGTCCTTTACATTTTGATTTGAATTTTAGGATCAATTTGTCAATTTTTTCCAAAAAGACAACTGAGATTTTTGATAGTGATTACATTCAATCTGTAGGTCAATCTGGGTAGTATTGCCAAGAATCACATATTGTAAACAAAAATTTCATGAGAAAATATGTATCTGTGCTAGCAGTAATACATTCTGATATTTTCATTCCATTCTTTTTTTTTTTTTTTAATATTTATCTATTTCACTGAGTAGGTCTTGGTTGCGGTACATGGGGTCTTGGTTGAATCATGCAGGATCTTTCCTTGCGGTGCATGGGACTAGCTCCTTGTGTCTCACAGGCTCAGTAGTTGCAGTGTGCGGTCTTGGTTGCTCAGGGGCATGTGGGATCCCAGTTCCCCGACAGGGATGGAAACTGAGTGCCCTGCATTGCAGGACCACTGGTCCACCAGGGAAGTCCCATTCTTTTATTTTTATTGATTTTTTAATTAAAAAAAAATTGCTGGCCCCACTCTACTGAATTGATTTCTCTACTCACTCACTCTGGTATGATGTTTGGAAAAAATGCTTCAAGTCAGCAGCCTTAACAGCAAATTAACAGCCTTAATTTCCTTAACAGCAAATTGGAATCAGCTCGGGTGCAGTTGATCAGAGTATAGCATATAAGTGTAGGGGTTAAAAAAAAAAAATCTCCCAGGTGATTACAGTGTGCATCTAGAATTTTCGAACCATTGCTATAAACAAATTTTTGTAGTCGTGAGACCCTCATGTGTGAAGCTTTCAGTCACTGTGGTGAAGATTGTATTCAATATTAGAGAAGTCTGTGCATTTCCTCTTAATATTATCACTGATGTAATTCTCTCAAGGAATGGTTTTGCTTTAGACTTCCTCCTAGGTGTGTATAGTTGTACCCGGTCTGTACAGAGAGCAAAGATAGAGCACACTCCCTGGAGAATGTCTGTTATTTCTCAGGAATTTTTGTGTCCTTTTTCTTTTTGCTATAGGAAATGGGCTGATTTGAGAAAATCAGGAAATTCATAGTAATTATTTATGATATGGGGAACATGGTTAGAATTGCTACTGAAGTATATAAAGGCATTGGTCAGGATTAAGATCTGAAAGTGGGACCAGTGTCCCATCATAGAGATGTTAAGGAATTTGGGAATTGTAGTGAAAACTTATACACAAAAAAGCTTAGTTTACTCATTGATGATCCCTCTTTTTTTCTGATTTGTTTGAAAGTATACTGTCTTTCACTTATGCATATATATATATGTTTATTTGTATGTGTTTCAAAATAGAGATCTCATGGGGCCTTTTATTTTTGTCCTTGCCACACAACTCGTGGGATCTTAGTTCCCCCTTCCAGGATTGAATCTGGGCTGCTGGAAGTGAAGTGAAAGTGCCGAGTCCCAACCACTGGACTGCCACGGAATTCCCATACGTACAGGGGCCTTTTAAATCCCCTTTTTAAGCTTAGCAATGTGTCTTAGGCTTATAACTAAATCATTAAATAGTCCCTTAAAACATATTTTTTAACAGCTCATTTGTGCTGAATGCATCATGTTTTATTAGATCTTTCTACTGTTGGGTATTTAATTTATGAGATATTTATTTCTTCCCTGTAGTGAACAGAATACAATGGTGAATAGCCTTGTATGGAAATCTATATGCTTTTTTCTGATTTTTTTCTTCAGACTACATTTTTAGAAGAAGGGATATCATTTGCATTTTTAAAGCTTTGATACATACGTAACATATATGCCAGATATTTCTGCATTCAGGTTAGGAATTAATCTTACTATTTAAACTTAAAAATTTTTTTTAAACCAAGAACCATGTTTCTTTTGCTGTGATAACTAGTGTATTTGAACACTTTTTAATGAGTTTTTTTGTTTGACTTACTTATTTCTTTCACTAGTTTTTCTAATTCTGTGTTCATCTTTTTCCTGGTGATTTATAGCAGTTCTTTTTATATCCTAGATATTGATACTTTAATACTTGCCCACTCATTTTTTCTTGTAATTTTATGATGTATTTAAGATACAAGCTTTTGATTTATAGATCATTTTTCTTGGGATTTAGTTTTCAAAATAAAAATCTCATTTTTCAAAGGAACTATTTTTCTTATGGATGAATAATCTATCAGAACATGATTTTGTTTAAAATTTTTTCAGATTTCAAATCTGCGTCTCTTTTAAAATATGCTTGGGTTAATCACCTGAATTAAAAAGTAAAATTTGAACTTTTGAAAATTTTAAACTTTAAAAAACTTTAAAAAGTTTTTTTTAAAAAAGTTTTTTAAAAAGTTTAAAAATCTTTAAAAAGTCCCTTAAAAATACTTTTTAAAAGCTCAGCTGTGGCTGAATGCAAAGGTCATGTTTTATTCCAGATCTTTCTACTGTTGGGTATTTAGCTAATGAGATACTTATTTATTCCCACAATTGCACTCATCTCACACGCTAGTAAAGTAATGCTCAAAATTCTCTAAGCCAGGCTTCAGCAATATGTGAACCGTGAACTTCCTGATGTTCAAGCTGGATTAGAAAAGGCAGAGGAACCAGAGATCAAATTGCCAACATCCGCTGGATCATGGAAAAAGCAAGAGAGTTCCAGAAAAACATCTATTTCTGCTTTATTGACTATGCCAAAGCCTTTGACTGTGTGGATCACAATAAACTGTGGAAAATTCTGAGAGAGATGGGAATACCAGACCACCTGATCTGCCTCTTGAGAAATCTGTATGCAGGTCAGGAAGCAACAGTTAGAACTGGTCATGGAACAACAGACTGGTTCCAAATAGGAAAAGGAGTACGTCAAGGCTGTATATTGTCACCATGTTTATTTAACTTATATGCAGAGTACATCATGAGAAATGCTGGACTGGAGGAAACACAGGCTGGAATCAAGATTGCCGGGAGAAATATCAATAACCTCAGATATGCAGATGACACCACCCTTATGGCAGAAAGTGAAGAGGAACTCAAAAGCCTCTTGATGAAAGTGGAGAGTGAAAAGGTTGGCTTAAAGCTCAACATTCAGAAAACGAAGATCATGGCATCTGGTCCCATCACTACATGGGAAATAGATGGAGAAACAGTGGAAACAGTGTCAGACTTTATTTTTCTGGGCTCCAAAATCACTGCAGATGGTGACTGCAGCCATGAAATTAAAAGACGCTTACTCTTTGGAAGGAAAGTTATGACCAACCTAGATAGCATATTCAAAAGCAGAGACATCACTTTGCCAACAAAGGTTCGCCTAGTCAAGGCTATGGTCTTTCCTGTGGTCATGTATGGATGTGAGAGCTGGACTGTGAAGAAGGCTGAGCGCTGAAGAATTGATGCTTTTGAACTGTGGTGTTGGAGAAGACTCTTGAGAGTCCCTTGGACTGCAGGGAGATCCAACTGGTCCATCCTGAAGGAGATCAGACCTGGGATTTCTTTGGAGGGAATGATGCTCAAGCTGAAACTCCAGTATTTTGGTCACCTCATGCGAAGAATTGACTCATTGGAGAAGACTCTGATGCTGGGAGGGATTGAGGGCAGGAGGAGAAGGGGACGACAGAGGATGAGATGGCTGGATGGCATCACTGACTCGATGAATGTGAATCTGAGTGACCTCCGAGAGCTGGTGATGGATAGGGAGGCCTGGCGTGCTGTAGTTCATGGGGTCGCAAAGAGTCGGACACGACTGAGCCACTGATCTGATCTGATCTGATCTGAGTGAACAGAATACAATGGTGAATAGCCTTGTATGGAAATCTATATGCTTTTTTCTGATTTTTTTCTTCAGACTACATTTTTAGAAGAAGGGATATCATTTGCATTTTTAAAGCTTTGATACATACGTAACATATATGCCAGATATTTCTGCATTCAGGTTAGGGAATTAATCTTACTATTTAAACTTAAAAATTTTTTTTAAACCAAGAACCATATTTCTTTTGCTGTGATAACTAGTGTATTTGAACACTTTTTAATGAGTTTTTTTGTTTGACCTACTTATTTCTTTCACTAGTTTTTCTAATCCTGTGTTCATCTTTTTCCTGGTGATTTATAGCAGTTCTTTTTATATCCTAGATATTGACACTCTAATACTTGCCCACCCATTTTTTCTTGTAATTTTATGATGTATTTAAGACATAAGCTTTTGATTTATAGATCATTTTTCTTGGGATTTAGTTTTCAAAATAAAAATCTCATTTTTCAAAGGAACTATTTTTCTTATGGATGAATAATCTATCAGAACATGATTTTGTTTAAAATTTTTTTCAGATTTCAAATCTGCGTCTCTTTTAAAATATGCTTGGGTTAATCACCTGAATTAAAAAGTAAAATTTGAACTTTAGAAGTTGTCAACATCTTGGTCCCAATAAATGGGAACTTAAGCTGTTATGGTCTGGAAGTTGGGTACGCTTGTTCTAAGCAGCCAGAATGGGAGACTGAGTGTCATTTATAAGCTTTTCCACTCAAGTTTTAAATTAGGGTACTTTTGGTGCTTAGTGTTTGTCTTAGTGCCTAGGCTTCCCTGGTGGCTCAGAGGCTAAAGCGTTTGCCTCCAATGCAGGAGACCCGGGTTCGATCCCTGGGTCGGGAAGATCCCCTGGAGAAGGAAATGGTAACCCACTCCAGTATTTGTGCCTGTAGAATCCCATGGATGGAGAAGCCTGGTAGGCTACAGTCCACGGGGTCACAAAGAGTCGGACACGACTGAGTGAATTCACTTTCACTTTATGTGCGTAGGGCCCATATGATGTCTCTTTTGGGTTGATGGAGCTCTTGTGCCTTAATTCCTTACTTTTGCTCCAGTACTATTAAAAAGTAAAATCTGAGACTTTTGTGTCATATTTTGGTAATAGCTTTGCGTGCATGTGTTCTAAGTCACTTCAGTCGTCTCTGACTCTGCCACCCTATGGACCATAGCCCTCCAGGCTCCTCTGTCCATGGGATTCTCCAGGCAACAATACTGAAGTGAATTGTCATGCACTCATCCAGTGGATCTTCCTGACTCAAGGATTGAACCTGAGTCTTCCACATTACAGATTTTTTACTATATGAGCCACCAAGGAAGCCCATATACTTTAGGCTGCTGAAGCCTGCCTGCCTTAAGGATCCAAGGGCTGCAACTACTGAAGCCCAAATGCCCAGAGCCCATGCTCCGCCATAGGAGAAGCCGTGCAGTGAGAAGCCTGCACACTGCAACCGGAGATGCCCGCGTGCAGCAACAAAGATCTAGAGCAGCCAAAAATAAAATTAGTTAATTTAAAAAATCTAGAAATTTCTTTAAAAAAAAAAAAGCATTTACAATTCATAGGAACTATATACACATGGATCAAAGAAATCAAGATTAAAACCAGGTGTCATTTTTTGCATGTCAAATTTGCAAAAGTTAAAAAAATCTAGGAATGGCAAGTGAGGTTAACATACAGTTTTCTTCTGTGCTTTCTTTGTTAGCTTGTCAGTTTTTCCAGAAGAAATTGGGAAGGTTACCAATTTCCCATTTCTTTCCAGAAAGTTTAGGAAATAACTGGCCTGTGAATTTGTCTGAGTCTGACACTTTCTTGAGAATAATTCTTTTGCTTTTATATTTTTCTGTAGTTATTATTACTTATTCAGGATCTCAAAAAATAGTTTTACTAAAAATTTGCTCATTAATCTATATTTTCAGGTACATATAAGTGCTTTTGTAAATCCTTTAAAAAATATAGCTGTAAAAGCATGAAAAGTGTATTTTGTGTTTGCCCTTGTTTTCAGAAGATATTCTTTGTCATGTTCAGCAAGTATGATTTTAATTTTAATTGAAGAGGTTTTGTTTTTGTTTTTTGAATCCAGAGTAGATGGGACGTCTCTGGTGATCCAGTGGTTAAGATACCACACTTGCACCGTAGGGGGCATGGGTCTGGGACATTCTGCATGCTGCATGGTGTGGCCAGTAATAATAATAAAAATCAGAATAGGTGTTTTGACAACCTATTTGGCATCTACTGAATTGATGTAATAATTTTGCTTCTCAGTTTCTGGCCTGTGAATGGTATTAGCTCTGGGGTTAGATTTGTCCTGCTTTTGAAGTGTTAATGTTCCTTTTTAAAGAAATGGTGAATGCAAAAATGACAGTTCTGTATTATTCTCACTACATTAAAAAAATTTTTTTTATTTATTTGACTGCACCTGATCTTAGTTATGGGATGCAGGATCTTCAGTCTTGCTTGTGCATGCAGAATCTTTTAGTTGTAATTTGCAAATTCTTAGTTGCTGCTTGTGGGATCTAGTTCCCTGCTCAGGGATTGAAACCAGGTCCCTTGAATTGGAAGTGTGGAGTCTTAGCCACTGGGCCACAAGGGATGTCCCTCCCATTTTTTTTTTTTTTTTGAATGATTTTTTTCTCTCTGTTGGAAATCACTGCCTGTAGTACTTGGGCCTAGGCTGTGATGTCAGCTGGGTAGCCTTGTGTGCAAAGGACAGGTTTCCAGAGTACGAAGAGAGAGGTGTTCCAGTGGCACTGTGGATGCTCATTGGATAACTCAGTCTTGTTTTTGTTGAGTGGCTTCTCCTGCTTAATTTCTTTCTCCAGATTCTTTTCTTTAAAATGTTTGCATTTCCCCAATATTAGAACCTCTGACCCAATTCTGTGTTTTGGTTTCTGATAGTTGTTCAGTAGAGTAGAAAGGGAGTTCTTGCAATCAGCTTTATAAAATATTTTCCAAAAATAAGTATTCAGAGTCATAGTTCTTTCACTTTCAGAATTTTTCTATGATATTGATTGTTAATGATATTGTCTAATGTCTAAATGATATTTTGTTAATTTGCAGCTTTGCTATCATGGAACCTTTTTTTTTTTTAAACAATTTTTTTTCTAACTTTCTAAAGGATTTATAAAAGAAGCATATGCATGTTGGAGAATAACCAATTCTGACTCTAATCGGAATTCTAACTAAGTCTAAATAATCAGAATTGGATAATGTAAATTTTGAAAGTCATAGATTCTTATATATCTTATATATTTATAAAACAAACATATGCATGTTGGAAAATAACTAATTCTAACTCTAAATAATGAGAATTCTAACTAATTCTAAATAATCAGAATTGGATAAAGTAAAATTTGAAAGTCATAGATTCTTATACCCCCTACTCTCAAGGCAGTTTGATGTTTATCCTTTCAGCTCATTCCTGTGTCCACAAATATGGTCTGTGTAATTATAATAAAAGTCAAATGACGCTATGCATATTGTACAGCTTGCATTTTTCAAAATACAAAATGTGTAATTTACAAAATGAGTCAGGCTCTGGGTTTTTATTGTGAAATTCATGCATACATGTAAGAGTACATGAAATGGTTTCATTTAATAAACATTATAACTGAAAATGATTTTCGAGTAATTAAGTCTTCTATTTTCCTCTCAAAATATATTACCCTCAGTTTATTCCAGGGGTGGCCCTGAAGTCAGTGTAGAGTCACAATGAAAGGTGAAGGTTCTGCTGTCTCAGTCCTTTTGGGGCTCTGTTCTGTGTTCTGTCACGTCTCCAGGACCTTGACCAGGAGGCCTCACCCCTTCTAGGTTTTCTTATTCGTAAAGTGTGGGCCCAGTTATCAAGGGTTGTTTGAAGATGAAATATTACACATATGATGTATAGTACAGTGCCTGACACATAGTGAGAACTGAAATCTTTAAAATGTTTTTAAAAATCGAGGCGTTGTGGTAAGGCATATGGAGTTATCAAAAAAGCCCATTGGGTACAAAATTGCTTTCTCCTGGTGCTCTAAAATACTGTCTTCCAAAATATTTTGTGCAAATGGGGAGTTACTTTTTGAGGGACTGAAGGTGCAATTTGTAATCCTACCCAGGGATGGTTTAGGGCCTTGGATATTTTCCTTTGGAGGAAAGAAGAGAGCAAGTTCTAGGATTGAGCATGGCCCAGTGAAAAGTAGACTGCATTCATGCCTAGTGCCTCCTGCCAGGTTTATTACTACTTTTTATTTTGATTTACCATTTGTTTTTCTCTAGCTAGGTCTTGACTTCATAACCGGGACTCCACATGCTCCTTTGAGCTTGGACTTCGGCAGCACAGGGAAACATAGCTTGGCAGCTTGTAATGGAAAGCGTATGGACATGTCTGCATTTAGGTGCATCCAAAACACAATCTTTCTTGTTCTACGTTTTGTGACAGAGTTGTGCTCATGGTCCCTTTGTGCTTGACTTTGCCCTTTGCATGGGTCAGCAAAGATCTAAATGCAGTCCTGGGAATAATCATTAGGTTGGTGCTAATGATAAGGTAATGGACTTCTTTGAGGCCAAATTCCACATAAGTAGATTAAACTAGGAAACAAACAGGCACAGTCTTGCCACTTACACTAATTACTAGGTAGGAGGTAAATGTTTTCATTTTCATTTACGTGGGCTTTTGACTTTTTTTTAATCCACAAACATTTGAACGTCTGTTGCTGTTGGAGTTCTTGGTCAGGGTCACACCTATGAAGCCTGGGGGTAAAAAAATTGAAGACCTGTTGCCTTGCTTTAATTCAGGTACTCACCAACTTAAGTAGTGAGACTATGCACAAATACCTTACTAAGAAACATTTCTTTTTTTTCTCTTTCCTCCTACCATTTCCCTCAACCCAAAGCTTGATGGCCATTTTGGTCATTTAAAATTTTTTGCTGTTATAAATAACACTGAAGTGAAATTTCTTGTATGTACTTTGAAGAGACTTTTCTTGTATGTACTTTGAAGAGACTTTTCTTGTATGTACTTTGAAGAGAAATTTATATAAGTAAATTTCTTGGAGTAAAATTGTTGGGCACAGTGATAAGATTTTCCAGTTAATTTTGATGGATTGGCAAACTGAGAATTGAGACACTGCAAGAATTTATAAGCAGAGACATTACTTTGCCAACAAAGGTCCGTCTAGTCAAGGCTCTGGTTTTTCCAGTGGTCATGTATGGATGTGAGAGTTGGACTGTGAAGAAAGCTGAGTACTGAAGAATTGATGCTTTTGAACTGTGGTATTGGAGAAGACTCTTCAGAGTCCCTTGGACTGCAAGGAGATCCAACCAGTCCATTCTGAAGGAGATCAGCCCTGGGATTTCTTTGGAAGGAATGATGCTAAAGCTGAAACTCCAGTACTTTGGCCACCTGATGTGAAGAGTTGACTCATTGGAAAAGACTCTGATGCTGGGAGGGATTGGGGGCAAGAGGAGAAGGGGACAGCAGAGGATGAGATGACTGGATGGCATCACCGACTCAAAGGACGTGAGTTTGAGTGAACTCCAGGAGTTGGTGATGGACAGGGAGGCCTGGCGTGCTGCAATTCATGGAGTCGGACACGACTGAGCGACTGAATTGAACTGAACTGAAGAATTTATACTCCTACTTTGCCTTGTTACAGCTAAATTTATTCAGCATGGTGAATGTAAAATATTTTTTCAATGATATTTTAAATTTTAATTTACATACAGTAAAATTAATTCACTAGGTGAAAACTTACAAGAACTTTCAAAAATGCTCAGAGGGAGACTTCCCTGGTGGTCCTGTGATAAAGAATCCTCATGCTAGTGCACAGGACACAGGTTCAGTCCCTGTTCAGGGAGGATCCCACATGCTGTGAGACAGTTAAGCCCGTACATCACAACTACTGAGCCTGCTCTATAGTGCCTGTGAGCTGCAACTGCTGAACCTGTGCATCACAGCTGCCGAAGTCTGTGCATCTTAGAGCCTGTGCTCTGCAACAAAAGAAGCCACCACAACGAGAAGCCTGAGCCCTGCAACTAGAGAGTAGTCCTCACCCACTGCAACTACAGAAAGCCTGTGCTGAAGCAACAAAGGACCCAGCACAGCCAAAAATAAATAAAATTTAAAAAATACTTAGAGGAAATCATTCTTTCCTTTTAAAAACATTTTTAATTTTCTAATGTTTTTGTTGTTCATTCACCCAGATGTGTCTAACTCCTTGCGACCTCATGGACGGCAGCACGCCAGGCCTCCCTATCCCTCACCATCTCCCAGAGTTTGCCCAAGTTCATGTTCATCGCATCGGTGATGCTGTCTAGCCATCTCATCCTCTGACATCCTCTGACACCCTCAGTCTTTCCCAGCATCAGGGACTTTTCCAATGAGTCATCTGTTCCCATCAGATGACCGATAATACTGGCGCTTCAGCATCAGTCCTTCCAGTGAATATTCAGAGTTGATCTCCATTAAGATTGACTGGTTTGATTTCCTTGCTATCCAAGGAACTTTCAGGAGTCTTGTCCAACACCACCAGTTGGAAGACATCAGTTCTGTGGCGTTCTGCCTTCTTTATAATCCAGCTCTCACAGCCATGTGTAACCACTGGGAAGACCATAGCCTTGACTATAGGGATGTTTGTCGGAGAGTAATATCTCTGCTTTTCAACACACTGTCTAGGTTTGTTATAACTTTCTTGCCAAGAAGCAGTCGTCTTCTGATTTCATGGCTGTAGTCACCGTTTCGGGGAAGGCATGGCCCCCACCCCAGTCTTTCCTTCCCTGCGGGATCCTGGTGGCTCCGTCCTGGGCCGGGCCTCGCCTCCTCCTTTCCTTTCCTTGGGTGCCCCCTCGTTTCTGCCTGGGTCCCGGGCGGGGGGCCTGGTGGCTTCTGTCTTGGGGTCGCCGGTCGGACCGCGGCGACTGCGCAGCAGCAGCAGTCACCGTTTGCAGTGATTTTGGAGCCCAAGGAGAGGGAATTGGTCACTATTTCCACCGTTTCCCTTTCTATTTGCCATGCAGTATGGGGCCAGGTGCCATGATCTAGTCTTTTTTATTATTTAGTCTTAAGCTGGCTCTTTCACACCCCTCCTCCCCTCACCCTCTATAGGCTAGAGGCTCTTTGTTCCTATTGGCTTTCTGCCATTAGAGTGGTATCATCCACATTAGAGGTTGTTGATGTTTCTCCCGCCTGTCTTGATTCCAGCTTGTAACTCAGCCCAGCAATTCTCATGATGTGCTTAGTGTACAGGTTAAGCAAACAGGGTGATAGGAGACTGCTCTTTTGTACTCCTTTCTCAATCTTGAACCACGCAGTTGTTCCATATGGGGTTCTAACTGTAGCTTCTAGACTCACAAGTTTCTCAGGAGACAAGTAAGGTAGTCTGGTTTTCCGTCTCTCTAAGAGTTTTCCATAGTTTGTCATGATCCATGCAGTCAAAAGCTTTAGCATAGTCGATAAAACAGAGATAGAGGTTTTTCTGAAATTCCCTAGCTTTCTCTATAATCCAGCAAATGCTGGCAATATGATCTCTGGGTCCTCTTCCTTTTCTAAACCTAGTCTGGACATCTGGAAGTTCTTCGTTCGCCTAATGTTGAAGCCTATCATGCAAGATTTTAAGCATGGGAGATGAGTGCAATTGTCCAGTGGTTATCATATTCTTTAATACTTCCCTTCTTGGGAATTGGGATGAGGATTGACCTTTTCCAGTCCTGTGGCCACTGCTGGGTCTTCCAGATTTGCTGACATAATGAATGTAAAACCTTATGGCGTCGTCCTTTAGGGATTTGAATAGTTCTGCTGGAGTTTCATCACATCCACTATCTTTTTTAATAGCAGTGCTTCTTAAGGCCCACTTGACTTTGCACTCCAGAATGTCTGGCTCTGGGTGACTGACCACCTAGTTTTCTAATAGAAGTCTATTTAAAAATTAAATAAAACTTGGGAAATAACAAAAATTAGGAAGAAGAAAATATCCTCGATCCTCTTTAACAATAGCACTGTGAATATTTTTGTGTATTTATTTCATTCTTTTTGTTTTCTGTGTGTAGTTTTTTTCACATAAGACGTCATCATTAAATTGTATGTTTTGCGTTCATAAAGTGACAGTTACTAATGAAAAGGGAGGTGAGGGGAAGGCAGTTCTGCCTGTGGATATCTGCAAAATAAATGGTTTCCTAGCTCCCAGAGTTTCAGTTACTATTTTCATATTTCAGTTGACAGATCTTTCTCTGCTATGTTCTTTCACAGAAGTGAAATGAAGTGTTAGTTGCTCAGTCGTGCTGGACTCTGTGACCCCAAGGCCTGCAGCCCACCAGGCTCCTCTGTCCAGGGGTTTTCCAGGTAAGGATACTGGAGTGGATTGCCATTTCCTTCTCCAGGGGCTCTCCCTGACTGAGGAATTGAACCCAGGTCTCCTGCACTGCAGGCAGATTCTTTACTGACTGGGCTACGAGGGAAGCCTTTCACAGAGCTTCTCTCAATTTCTGGTGGTCTTTGGTGACCCCTTGTCAAATGTACATGCCACCACCAGCTCAAATTCACCATGTTCAAACTTCATTCACTACTTGCCAGTCAAATCTGTTCCTTACATATTTGTGAAGTAGAGACAGTCTTGTTTTCCCACAGGTCATCTTTGACACTCTTAGTGTTATTTTTGGAACTGCTCCCTCTAGCCATCCCTTTTTATCCTTGTTGCTTCTGTCATCCCACTTGCCAAGATCTATATACTTGGATTAACGTGGTAGCTTCTTGATCGCCTATCTTGGTTATCCAACGGTGGGCTCTTTCTACTCTCCTCACACACCCAGAAGCTCATGTGTCATAAAGCTGTGTTGCAGTCACATGGACTTCAGAGACTCCAGTGACCATGTGAGAGGTCTTTTCCTCCATCACCCACTGTGTGCCCTCTTTAACCTGTTTTCATGCCTATTTCTGGACTCCATGATGACCTCCTGCTCAAGACTCTCAATCCTTCAAGGCTGGTGCCAAGTCCCACTTTGCAAAAGTCATTTCTAACAGTTTCAAGCCCTGTTGAGTTGCTACTTTTCTGAGCTCTCATGCACTGTTTGATAATTATGCTGTGTTTTTCTAATTCAGTAGTTGTCCCAGTCTGTCCAGTTAGGTGGTATGTTGCTTCTCGTGTACTCTTAATTTCCATCTCAGTGCTAAGATAGTTGTGGTTCAGGAAGCTAGCTGAATAGTTGGTTTATTCCATTTTTTTTTTAGACTATCAGTACAGATGCTAAAATACTGAGCTCTTACTGAGCTAAGAAAAAGCAAAGGCTTAATAATACTTTTCATTATTGTTATCAAGAGCACACCACTGCCTGGGTGTTCATGGCTGAGAACAACAGCTCTGCCCAGTCCCTGGAGCCTGCGGACTAGATGCTGATTCACGTGCATTTTAGGAGTTTATTTGACTACCACAGATCTGGAGGGTCTCGGATAAATATACTGAATGAAAATCTGAGCAGGAAAGGGAAATTTCTGTTTAATTGGAGGCTGATTTCTGAGAGACTTCACTGTGTCTGGTAATTCTGTTGTTTTTGGTTTATAAACTTCATGCTGTTGACATCAGTGTCCTATTTTCTCATGACTAAAAACGTCATATAGAAATGCTGTGTTGTTTACATTAATAGTTCAATCAGTGGCAACAAGAGAATTAAATATTTATGAAAGACATTGAGTAGTTTAAAAAAACTTTATAAACACTGATGATGATTACAGAGCTTGCATAAGAAAGAGGAAGATGGAAGAGTTATGTAATGGTTATATGAAAGAGATTCCAAGCATATTAGAACAGCTGTGGTCTTTTCAGTTGGATATATTTTAAAATCAACATGTTAGTGTTGGATTAAGACATATAAATTGCTTAATTTGTTTGGTATAGACAGTAAATTTGTCCCATTACCTCTGATGTTGCTGCTGCTAAGTCGCTTCAGTCGTGTCCGACTCTGTGCGACCCCATAGACGGAAGCTCACCAGGCTCCCCCGTCCCTGGGATTCTCCAGGCAAGAATACTGGAGTGGGTTGCCATTTCCTTCTCCAATGCATGAAAGTGAAAAGTGAAAGTGAAGTCGCTCAGTCGTGTCCGACTCCTAGTGACCCCATGGACTGGAGCCTACCAGGATCCTCCGTCCATGGGATTTTCCAGGCAAAAGTACTGGGGTGGGGTGCCATTGATAAATACAAGTATTTTGTTTTAGGTTAGCCATGTAAAACCTGAACCTACAATTCAGTAATTATAAAGCCCCTTTGGGGTCTCCTTGGTGGCTCAGTGATAAAAAAAAAAAAATCTGCCTGCCAATGCCAGAGACACGGGTTCGATCCCAGATCCCACAAGCCGAGCAACAACTAAGCCCCTGCACCACAGCTGTTGAGCCTGTGCCCTGGCCTGAGAACAACAACTGCTGAGCCCATGCACCACAACTGCTAAAGCCTGTGCATCCTGGAGCCCCTTCCTGCAACAAGAGAAGCCGCCACAATGAGAAAACTCGAGCACTGCAGCTAGAGAGTAGCCCCTGCTCACCACCACTCCAAAGCCAAGCTCAAGCAGGGAAGACCCAGCACAGCTCCCGCAAAACAAAACAAAACAAAACAAAAAAAACAACCCTTTAGGTTTGAGTAGAGTTTACCCTTGGATGGGCCCTGTGTTTTTATTTAGATTTATTCTGGTTCTGAGCTTCTTACGAAGAGCTCTTGACTCCTCTTTCGGCCTTTCAGCTTGTGCTTGTTACCACATGGATTTCAGCTTTGGCCTTTTCCTTTCCTCCTATGAGTGAGAAATTAGGTGAAGGCACTTGTTCCCATCTATCACAGTGCAGGCTGCAAAGTTGATTATGTAGGACCTGATATAGGATTTGCTTTGATATTTGGACTAAGACGCCCGTGTTGTGTACATGTGTATTTATAGAAAGGTGTCAGAATACACTCTTTGAATGAATCTGATTGCGTACTAGTTATATACTATGTATTGGTTATGTACTATGAAATAGCATTTACTTTTTTCCCTGATACCTACTTTTTTTAACCTCGGTCATATTTTATTACTAGTAATACCCACTTTCTTAGACTGGTGCTGTCTGATACAATTATAATGGAAGTCACATACATAATTTTCTGGTAGCTATGGTGAATAAAGTTAAAAACAGGTAAAATTTATTTTAGTAACATATTTTATAAAATGTTATAAAATTGATTATTATTAGTAATTATCATTATCACTTCATTATTATTCTCAATTGGGCTGACCAGATCTCAGGTCTCAATAGTTACGCGGGGCTGGTGGCATTGGGTGGCACAGCTCAAGAGCACATTACTTTATCTACTACTGAGTTGTCAAGTTCTAAGCTTCTGGATTTTTGAGTACTTCATAATGGAGGCCACTTCCATTGAAGGACTGGGTAATAAAATGTACTCATAGTTTAGGATGTTTCTGTCAGCTTCCCCTTTCTCATTTTTTTCCTGTCAAATATGGAGGTTTCCCATTGTCCGGAAAATGTTACTGAACCACCAAAATTAGATCAGTTGATAGGCAGTATTTCTAGATGTTAATCCATTTATTCCCTAGCCTGAGAAATAGAAAAAAAATTATTAAAAAATATTTATTTATTTCACTATTTGTTGCTATATGTGGAGTTGGTTTCTCTAGCTGTGGCAAGCATGCAACTAGAGAGCCTGCACACTGCAACTAAGACCCAATGCAGCCAAATAAATTAATAAGTATTTTAAAAAAGAAAAAAATTAGTAGTTATATGGTTTGTTGAGTAAATTTTATTTATGTACTTTTGGGTTTCTCATATTATCATAAGAAAAATTACACATAATTATATTCCCATCAGCAATATAGTGAGATCACATTAAAATAAAAAAGGAATCTTAATATGTTAGAAATTCTTACCAAGTGAACTACTTGTGAATGTGTATGGCTAAGGTGTCCTAAAACCAGTTTGTTAGAGAACCTGCCTTCCTGACCTGGCAGCTCTGGATAGATTCTTGGGTATACCCTTCTCTTTCTGAAATCTAATTTTGCTAGTCCAAACTTAGGAACCAGATAGATTAAGGAAAATGTAGATTCCTTGCTGTATGAACTCAGGAAGAGCATCAATTTATATAAAGAATTGGTATGAGTTGTGTCATTGCTTTGAAGGAACAGTGAAGGGAGATGAGCAGTTTAATTTGGCTTTTGAGGCTACTGCAAAGGAATTGCTGAGCAATTGATCATTTAAACAGAGATCTGAAGTATGAGTAGGAATTCTCCAGAGGTAGCATTCCAGGTAGTGAAAATAGCTGGCTGTATTCTCTAGCCATAATCCCTGTCTGTTTGAAGTTCTTACCAATTTTTGATACCATTCTCCCTTTACTTTTTTGCCATCAAAAGGTTGGCTTAAAGCTCAACGTTCAGAAAACGAAGATCATGGCATCTGGTCCCATCACTTCATGGGAAATAGATGGGGAAACAGTGGAAACAGTGTCAGACTTTCTTTTTCTGGGCTCCAAAATCACTGCAGATGGTGACTGCAGCCATGAAATTAAAAGACGCTTAACTCCTTGGAAGGAAAGTTATGACCAACCTAGATAGAAAAGCAGAGACATCACTTTGCCAACAAAGGTCCGTCTAGTCAAGGCTATGGTCTTTCCTGTGGTCATGTATGGATGTGAGAGCTGGACTATGAAGAAGGCTGAGCGCCGAAGAATTGATGCTTTTGAACTGTGGTGTTGGAGAAGACTCTTGAGAGTCCCTTGGACTGCAAGGAGATCCAAGCAGTCCATTCTGAAGGAGATCAGCCCTGGGATTTCTTTGGAAGGAATGATGCTAAAGCTGAAACTCCAGTATTTTGGCCACCTCATGCGAAGAGTTGACTCATTGGAGAAGACTCTGATGCTGGGAGGGATTGAGGGCAGGAGGAGAAGGGGACGACAGAGGATGAGATGGCTGGATGGCATCACTGACTCGATGGATGTGAGTCTGAGTGACCTCCGGGAGTTGGTGATGGACAGGGAGGCCTGGCATGCTGCGATTCATGGAGTCACAAAGAGTCGGACACAACTGAGCGACTGATCTGATCTGATCTGATCTGATAAACTTCTTGGCCATTATGTGGCCTTGGATGTTGGCTCCTGCCTTGCTGTTTCTTTGCACTGTGATTTCTAACATCATCTCTAAGTTGTTGGCTCATCCAGTCTCCCAACCTTGTATTCCTTCACATTATCTTTTCCAGGGAGTTTTACATCCAGTTCACTTAAGCTTTCTTGGGCTTTGTTATCTCCCAGATGATACTTTGGAACCTTGAGCTTGGAGAATCTCCCCTCTACAAAAATCCTATCCTTCATAGTCTCATTTGTTCTACTCCAGTGGTCCTTGATCTTTGGGTACTTGGGTGTTTTCTGGCTTCCTCTAGGCTTCCCAATCTGTCTTACCTGCTGTGGACTCCAGGGAGTCACGTGACTCTCATCTCACCAGCAGCTTGGTTTTCTCATTCTCTGAACTGGCTGCATAACTTGCCTGCTTTTGTGGTGCAGTGGTGCAGTCCTACTTATGTAACTTTTCTGTCTTTTTGTTGTTGTTAGTTGCGCTTTGCTGGAGAGAAATTGGCTAGCATGATGACTTTCTTTACATATTTCTAAGTTTGGGACTCCGTTAGATCCTTGACTTTTTTTTCCCCTTTGTCAGTCATTTTACTCATCCCTTGCCCAGATTTCATCCTTGGCCTCCTTACTTTTCACCGTGACCTCCACTTTTTAGATCATTAAGAAAATAAGTCATCAGATAAGTGCTCCCTCAACTTCCTGCCTCACTGAGTGTTGAGTAACAGTGAATATCTTTGTACATCTCTACCCACGTTTTTCCACAGAGGACATGAGGCAATCACTGCAGATGGTCTGTGTAGACCTGTTATAACAGATTCTAAAAGTTTTCCACCCAGGGTTACAGGAAAAGTGCTTATTGTTCCTTGCTGGTGTACTTAGAACTTCTAATCTCTCATTTATGGAGAGATGTTTGTGTTTTCACAGAAGGTAGGATTTTAGAAGTGGTGCACTTGGAGAAGGGTGGATTAAATCGCCTCCCAAGATGACAGAGCTCATTCATGGCAAGTCTGGGCTGGAATCTCCATTTGTGGCATTTCTTTATCCAAAATAAAAATACTTTAGTTTTCTTTTTCCCCCTTGGAGGTGAAGAATATGTCAAATTTATTTTTAATTAAAAAAAAAATAGTGGATATACATGGAACAGAATTCAGAAGGTACATGAAAACAGACAGGAAAGTAAATCTCCCTCCTGTCTGATCCCAGCCTACCTCTCTGGAGCAACAGCTTTTACCAGTTTTTGTATGTGCTTTGTGTATACTTCTAGAGATTCTTTGTTAAAAATTTGTTTTTAATTGAGACATTTCAAATAGAAAGAAATTGAAAGAATGAACCCTCATATGTCAGATACCTCAATCTAATAAATACATATGTTATCTTTGCTTTAGGGTTTTTTTTTTAATAAGAAAATAAAACATTTTAAATATCCTTTTTATATCCGAATTTCTCTCCCTCTTTGTCTCCTATAGGTAACTTTGCAATCCACATTTTTACTTTTGTATCACGTTTCTATGTCCATAAGCCCACATATAATATTGACTGATTTAAAACCTATAATCATAATAAAAGATTTCATGTGATACGTTTTCTGCAGCCTACTTGCTCATTTAAGTGTGTTTTCAAGCCATGTTGATCCAAGTAGCTAGAGTTCACTTGTTTTAACTGCTGTTTTATTCTGCTGTTGAAACATACCAGGACTTATTTTTATATTGCCCTATTGATGTGTTGGTTGCATACTGGTAAAATGGGGGAGAAGTGTCATTGCTGGATCATAGGGCATACACATCTTCAACCTGCTGCTGTTGCTGCTGCTGCTAAGTCGCTTCAGTCGTGTCCGACTGTGCAACCCCATAGATGGCAGCCCACCAGGCTCCTCCGTCCGTGGGATTTTCCAGGCAAGAGTACTGGAGTGGGGTGCCATTGCTTCCTCTGTTCAACCTGCTAGATGTTACCAAATTATTCTCCCAAGTATTTCAACTAATGTACATTTCTGGAAACGGTGGGAAAATTCCTGTTTATCAGCAGCCTCGCTAACACTTGGTATTATTAAACTCTTTTATTCCTGCATTATCTGATAGGTGTGAAATGATATCACATTTTAATTGGGATGTGCCATGGTTTATTTATTCATTCAGTAGTCAAAGGTGAATGTTGTTTCCAGGTTTGGGCTATTATAAACCACTATAAACATTTATGTTACAGACTTTGAGCATAAGTTGTCATTTCTCTGGAGTATATTGCTAATAAGATACCCAGGAGTGTCTTGCTGGGTTTTAGTGATTGTGCCATTTTAACAAACCCATCAGAAGTGTATGAGAGTTCCAGTTACTCTGTGTCCTTATTAGCATTTGATGTTAGCAGTTTCTTTTTGTTTTAGTTATTCTAATAGGAATGTCATTTTTTTAACCCAAAGAATTAAATTTTAAAATGGATTATATTTTTAGATTAATTAAAGTAGTTGATATTTTTGCCTTCTTTGGTCTTGCATGTTCTCCCCACTGCCTCTCCCACCCGCATTTTTTAAAATAAATTTTTAAAATGGTTCTTTGTTCTACTTATTTATTTATTTGCCAGTACCGAGCAGGCATGTGGGATCTCAATTCCCTGAACAGGGATTGAACCCATGCCTCCACATTGGAAGGCAGAGTGGTAATCACTGTACCACTGAGGAAGTCCCCCTTTAATTCAAAATCAACATTGTGTTAAGGTAACTAAATAATGATGGTGTGGTGCAGCATAACATTTGCAGGCTGCTGCTGCTGGAAAGCTTGTAAATGTACTTTTCTTGCTGCTCTTAGCAAAGTTCATATGGTTATGGAATCTTTGATATACTGGTGGACATTTTTTTTGGTATTCTGGAAAGTGTGTATTAAAACTTTACAGTAAAGAGTATCAAGTCCTCGTTTTAATAACATCATCTACCTAATTATGTAAACCACTCCCCCTCCTAGCTTTGAATTTGAGGGTGCTTATTTCATTACTAACAGCAAAAGTGCAGAAACCATAGATTTAGACCAACATCCTTATTTTAGAGAGGAAGACATCTGAGGCCCACTGGATAATGGTTTTCCTGCACTTACACCATCATTCATGGTCTGTGCAATTGTGCATGGGCTTCTGGACGCTCAGTGAGTTCTGTTTTCCCACCCCTCGTATTCTATGCCAAGGTTCTGACAACAACACACCATAATGTGAATCTTCAGTTTGAAGGCTGCGGTCTTCACTCTGGATTTACTTTCAGAGTGGAAAAAGTTTATTTTTACTTTTACTGCTGAATCCTTCCGAGTTGTGCTCTGAGGTTCTGTATGAAAGGCCAGCGTTTAAGTGTCTGCCAGTGAAGCCTTTGGTAGTCAAGGGAAACAGTGAATTTATTCACCTCATGCAAATGTGTATTCTTTATTGTGGTCCATTTCTGGAGAGTAGCATTCAGTCAGGTTTGAAATATGTACTGGTTTATTTCCTATTGAAAATTTAGTAGATGTGTTTATTCTAAATATGTTGTCTTATCAGATTTTCTTTTACATGTGTTTTGTTATTTTTTGGAGATGGGGTGTAGTTTTGGCTGTTTCAATATACACAAATATGAAATAGCTTTTCACATAATCTGGCTCCTTTTTTTCTTATAGTTTCACCATTTCTAGAGTATTGATTCATTCACATGACTCAGAATGTTTGCTTCAGTCAGTGGGAAAAGGGAAAGGAGCACATGTTTATTTCAACTCCCATCCCATTGGCCAGACATAATCACATGGCCACCTCTAGCTGCAAGGGAGGCTGGGAAGTGTTGCCTGAATTTAGTTGGTTGTGTGTTCAACTTAAAATCAAGGCTTTTTATTAGTTTAATTATTAATTGAATGGCAGCAGACTCACAAACACCTGGTAGTCTCTTGACTCTTCTAATGAAGTAGAGAAGTTGCCATGTGAATCAAAATAGTACATAGTCAGAAATAAATTGGATATGAAGTTAAAATGTAGTTTAGTTTTGTCTACTTTTTGTGTGAAATTTTCCAAAATATTAATAAAATAATTTTCATATTTTTTAGTTTGTCTTATAACACTAGAAAATGAAGTTGCTTAGTTGTGTCTGACTCTTTGCAACCCCATGGACTGTCGCCTGTCAGGCTCCTCTGTCCATGGGTTTCTCCAGGCAAGAATACTGGAGTAGATAGCCATTTCCTTCTCCAGGAGATCTTCTGACCCAGGGATCAAACCCCAGTCTCCTGCACTGCAGACAGACTTTTTACCATCTGAGCCACCAGGGAAGCCCTCGTAACACTAGAGGGTCCTGTTAATATATTTCCTTTTAGTGTTTACGGAATTCTCTCCCCCTCTCCCCTGATGGCTTAGGAGAAATAATTTGCCTGCAGTGCAGGAGTTGCAGGAGACACAGGTTCAATCCCTGGATTAGGAAGGTGCCCTGGAGAATTCTTGAAAACGGCGGCCTACTTCAGTATCCTTGCCTGAAAAATCTCATGGACGGAGGAGCCTGGCGGGCTGCAGTCCAAAGGATTGCAAAGAGTCTGAACATGACTGAGCACAAACACTTACCTACCTACTGCCCCTTCTGCCTCAGTTAATCTTATTACCAGGATCAGAATAGTTTTGTCCAGTTGATAATTGTAAGCCTTCTTTGTTGTTTTACTCAGTTTTACAAAAACAGGGATGCTCAAATGTCAATATGTAACATTTATCCGGAAAGGCAGAAATACTGCTACTACTGCTGCTAAGTCACTTCAGTCGTGTCCGACTCTGTGTGATCCCATAGACGGCAGCCCACCAGACTCCCCGGTCCCTGGGATTCTCCAGGCAAAAACACTGGAGTAGGTTGCCATTTCCTTCTCCAATGGAGGAAAGTGAAAGTGAAGTCGCTCAGTCGTGTCCGACTCTTAGCGACCCCATGAACTACCGCCTACCAGGCTCCTCTGTCCATGAGATTTTCCAGGCAAGAGTACTGGAGTCGGGTGCCATTGCCTTCTCCGTAACAGCTATGGAAGTCACTAATTAAAAACTAGGTAAACCAAATGCGTAAGGTTTAAAAAAGAGTTTACATTTGTCCTTGAAGGAAAAAATATAAATCAGCGATTACATTAATCAAATTAGATATTTTCAAATACATAATTATTTCTGAAGAATTAAACTTTTTTTTTTTTTTCTTTCAGTATTTGGCCATGTTTAAAGCCTTTTGGTTGTTTTGCCTAATTTTTGATTCTAGATTTACTAACCAGATATAGGTGCTAAGTATTGAGCTACTTCTAATTTTGCCTTCTAATACATTGGGAGGGACAAAACTAAAGCTTAAATTAAAACTTTTCTACAAAGTAAAAACAATTATAATCACACTTTACAGAGATAACCACTGTAAAGAGCTTAGTGTCATCTTTGGCTTTTTTAGCCTGCTTGCATGTACTTTAAGAGAGGGTTATCCTTTGAGGTCATGCCAGTCCGTGGGGTGGGGTTTCCCTTTGTTCATTTGTAAATGGCTGCTTTTTTTAAGCATCAGGTTCCAGTGCTTCCCCTCACCCCTATAACTTATTTTCTCTGTAGACAGATCTGTGAATAATTCTTTTGTTTTCCTTTTTTTATTTTTATTTTTTTGATGTGGACCATTTTTAAAATCTCTGTTGAATTTGTTGCAACATTGCTTCTGTTTTATGTTTTGGGTTTTTTTTTTTTTTTTTTGGCAGTGAGGCACGTGGAATCTTAGCTCCCCAATCAGGGATTGAACCAGCACCCCCTGCATTGGCAGGTGAAGTCTTAACTAGTGGACTTAACATGGAAGTCCCCTTCCTTTTCTGCTGTTTGAACTTTAAAATCCTTTTCGTACTGAATTAGAACTTCCAGAACAGTCTTTTCTAATGGCGACATCACACTCCCTTCTGTTTTTGGCTTTAATTATGACCTTGCTGGATTTTTCAGAGAAAGGAGCTCGTTGGTTTTGGGCATGAGATAGGGATTCTTTTTGGGGACATTTTTTTTCTATATTGGAATGCATGACAGATTTCATTTGAAAATTGATTTTGAGCTTTATTAAATACCTTTTTGGTTTCTGATTTTCTTTTTGGCTCTTAATGGTTCTCTCCCTTCTGCCTGTTGATATGAAATGTAATACTAGCATTTTTCCTTCTCTTGTGCTTTGTTAAATGTGGAGTCAGAGTTATGCTTAGATTCTAAAATGATTGACAAGCTTGTCATCCTTTACCAATGCTTTGGCACTGAGCAGCATAGGAAGAAACTTCCTTATACTGGAAGGCATTTGCCTGGGAAATGCCTTGGGTTTCCAAGTTGCAGAGGGATGATGCACTAGGACTGGGGTCTCTGTAGCATATGTATCTGAGCCCAGTGTGTTTTTGAATGGAAGGTCTCTATCTGCCTTGGCCTTGTGCGTGCATGCTCAGCCGTGTCCGACTCTTTGCAATCCCATGGGCTGAGCCCACCAGGCCTCTCTTTCCATGGAGTTTTCCAGGCAAGAATGTTGGAGTGGGTTGCCATTTCTTACTCCAGGGAATCTTCCAGATTCAGGGATCAAACTTACGTCTCTTGCGTCTCCTGCATTGGCAGGCAGATCCTTTATCGCTGTGCCATCTGGGAAGCACCCAAAGGCTTAAGAGCCCTCTTGGATGTATTTATCAAATTTATCAACTATGCTGCTTATTTCTTAGCTATTTTCTCTTCCTTTCTTTATTTTTAACTTTCTTTAGAGTATTTTGTTGCTTATTCTTTTTTTAATTGTAAGGATATTTTTTAACAGTCTTAGTTTCACCTTTGAACTAACATTTGGGAGAAAGGCAGAAAATTTTGAAGTTAAATTTTCTTGGTTGATAATTCTTTTCAATCTGTTTTTAACATGAGCAAACAATGAGAAGTGTTCTTTTTGTGGAGGCTGAAATTTTTATTCGTCATGGTGGTCAGTTTTCACTAATGCCTCTTAGCCATTGAAAATAAAGCTCTACTTCCTGTGGTATGCAAAGTTTGAGACTTACTATATTAGCCTTATATTCATGATATTGGTCAGATTCTCTAGAATGAACATGGAGATCAAATCTTTGCTCATTTCCCCTCTACCCTCTTGCCTCGTATCTTGGAGACCAGTAGGTATGTTTATAAAATGTTAGTCATTCTTCTGTGTTGATAAACATTATGGACCTTATTTCAGTGAAATAATGTTCAGAACATAAAAATTAACATACTTCTATTGTTAATTTTATAATTTAGCAATGTAAAATGAATCTTTTTCTCCCTTTTAATACTTTCTGGCATGAATTCCATTGTGTCTGACATTTAAAAATAACAATTATTGTTGTTCGGTTGCCAAGTCAGTGTCTGATTCTTTGGACCCCATGGACTACAGCACGCCAGGCTTCCCTGTCCCTCACCATCTCCCAGAGTTTGCCCAAGTTCATGTCCATTGAATCGGTGATGCCATCCAACCATCTCATCCCCTGTTGCCTTCTCCTCCTGCCTTCGACCTTTCCCAGCATCAGGGTCTTTTCCAGTGAGTCAACTGTTTGCTTCAGGTGGCCAAAGTTTTGGAGCTTCAGCTTCAGCATCAGTCCTTCCAAAGAGTATTCAGGGTTGATTTCCTTTTAGATCAACTGGTTTGATCTCTTTCCTTTCCAAGAGACTCTCAAGAGACTTCTCCAGGATCACATGTTCTTAGTTCCCACATGATTATAAAATTCTTTGGGAAACTCTTTTCTCCACCTCTTTACAGATCTCTGTTTTCTTTCGATTTCTGACATTTATCAGAAGATCCAGGGGCTAATCTCAATTATTGCTACTGTTTAAGTAAACCAGGGTTTGAACCCAAGTGTCCTGTGGAAGCTTGGAGTTATAACCACTGAATGTCCAAGAAAGTCCCTGTACCACCTCTTATAGCCTATGCCCTCAGAGCCATTAATCAAGGGACCTAGAGTGTGACAGGGCAGCCACGCCACTGATTTCCAAATTGATGCACTAGGACTGGGGTCTTGGTAGCTTATGCACAATTTCTTTGAAGTCCCTTCAGTTTGATCCCTTATAAATCCTGAACTTTTAAAAAAGAGCACAGGGTCTATTTTTGTTTCATTTTTTAACCATGGGATCCCCAGGGAATTCCCCTTGCTTAATTTTTAAGGTCTATCTTAGGTGTTTATTTTTTGACAAAACAGGGAATATTTTTAATGAAATGAATTTGATTTACAGGTTTAGTTTTTAGTCTGTAGTTTTAGTCTTCAAATTCTAATAATGGTTTCTTTTAAATTAAAAAAAAATGGAAAACAACTTTCTTCAGTTGTCATCAGATCAGATCAGTCGCTCAGTTGTCATAGCTGAAATCTAATGGTATTTTTTCCATTCCTGTCTGTGTGGAAGGGCTTCATCATCTTCTCATTTTCTGTGTTCAGTCTTTTTGTTCACTCTGCTTTGTTTTTAATTACATTTTTAGCATCATGTAGTGGCTCAGATGGTAAAGTATCTGCCTGCAATGCCGGAGACCTAGGTTCTATCTCTGGGTTGAAAGATCCCCTGGAGAAGGGAATGACTACCTACGCCAGTATTCTTGCCTGGAGAATTCCATGGACAGAGGATTCTGGAGAGCTGCGGCCCATAGGGTTGCAGAGTCAGACAAGACAGAGTGACTCATACTTTCACTTTCAGTACGTACTTAGAGAATAATTTGATGTACTGGGTTTATGTTCTAATTTTGATGGTTTTGGCTACCATACATTGTTAGTAGTCTTGTTTACTAGTGACCTCTCTGAATTTTGCTTCTTACACGGCTAGAGTAGAGCCCCAGGCTTTGCTTTTCTATTTCATGCGTTTCTGAAGTTTTTGGCTTTAACACACAAAGGGCAACTTGTTTGATTATAAAATTCTTTGGGAAACCTTTTTCTCCAGCTCTTTACAGATCTGTGTTTTCTTTCAACTTCTGGTGTTTATTACTGCCTTGGAAAATCCTGGGGCTAATCTTAATTATTGCTACCATTTAAGTAAACCAAACATTTTCTCCATCTCCCTGAGTGTATCTATTTCATCCCATAGCTAAATTATTTTGCCAGGATATGTTCAAGTTTAATTTCTTCTCTTGACTTTTTAGTGACTCTGGTGTGCCCGTGTATGTGTGTACTCAGTCATGTCTGACTCTGACTCGTCAGGCTCCTCTGTCTATAGAATTTTCCAGTCAAGAATACTGGAGTGGGTTGCCATTTCCTACTCCAGGGGGTCTTCCCGACCCAAGAGTTGAACACACATCTCTTTCGTCCTGCATTGGCAGGCAGTTTCTTTACCATTGAACCACGTGGGAAGCTTGGTGTGCCCATCTCTGTACTCAGATTTTTCTTAATCTCAGAATGAGTTGTGATTTTTTCCTGTATCTTTTGTATCTTTGTTTCATTGTTTATTTGGTTGCGTCAGGTCTTAGTTGCAGCACTAGGGAACTTTGTTGTGGCATGTGGGTCTTCATTGCGGCACTTGGGGCTTCTCTAGTTGTGACACAAGGGCTCTGGAGCCAGGATCTTTTCGTTGTGCTGCCAAGGTTTAGTTGCCCCATGGCCTGTGGGATTTTAGTTCCCTGACCAGGGATCAAACTTGGATCTCACGTATTGGAAGGCAGATTCTTAACCACTGGACTGCCAGGGAAGTCCTCTTCATTGTTCTTTAGAAAAAAATTTTTTATTGAGATATAAATCAGAAACTGTAAAGTTCTCCCATTTAAAATGTACAGTTCAGTGGCTTCTGGTGAATCAGCCTTGGGCAACCATCATGACAATTAAGTTTTAGAAATTTTCTTCATCCTATAAATAAATCCCAAACCCATTAAATCACTCCCATTCCTGTCCCCTATTTTTACCCCAGCCCCAGGCAACCACTGATCTTCCTGTTTCTATAGATTTGTCTATTCTGGACATTTCATATAAATGGAATCCTACAGCATGACTGGCTTCTTTGTTTTTTGTTTTTAAGTCCATTTAAGAAGCACTGGATTGTTCATGTCTTGACTTTGCTTTTCCCCCCTCCATGATACTCATCTCTGAACTGTCATTGCCTTTCTGGCTTTTTCCACATCTAGGAGTTTCTCAGGCTTGTCCTTTACCTTTCATTTTTCTGCTGTTTTATGCAGTTTCACTTCTCTTTATTGCTTCTAAACTAATTCTGTGCTTTTTGTTTCCTCATAATTCTTCCCCACCCTAGCTTGTTGTCTCTTGGTCTTAGACCATTTTCTTCATGTAATTATTTGATCCTGTTTCCTATGTTTATACTCAACTGTCTTTTTTTTTTTTCCTTTGCTCCTTTTTTTCCAAATTGAAATTTTCTTTTGGTTCCTTTCTGAAGCTTGTCTTCACAGAACATCCTGATTATAGTTCTTGTATTCAGGATACTGAGACTTGAGTATTTTTTCCATAGGCTAGACCCTGGGTTAGCTCACCTTGGAGCAAGGGACTACCTGGGCATGTTGCCTGGTGGGTTGAATGTGTCACATGTCACCTGTGTTTTGGGCACTTGTAGTTGTGGTCTCTTGCCCCTGAACAGTTGAAGTGCTTGGCTTCCACCCATCCCTCTGGCTTCTACTGTAGCTTCTCCCCTAGTCCAGTGGCATCTTCCTCTTTTGTTCATTGCTGATTTCCTTCAGATCACTCATGAATAAGTAACACTTAATGCTGCTTTTCTCTCCAGAAGTTGTCCTGCTCCCTCTTCTGCTTTTATCTCAGGGATCTCATCTTCCAAGATGCATCTTCTGTCTGGCTGTTTCTCATCTGAGTTTCTTGGTTTTCTGTTTGAATTTGGGAAGTGCAGTAGTGTTGGCAAGATGAAGGCTAGTATTTGTCCTCTCGTTGCCCAGGTTTTGGCAGTCCTTTGGTAGGTCAGGACTGGAAAGGACAAAGTCTGATTGCAGGTGCAGCTTCTTCCCTTTCAGTGTATATCTGCCCCTTTCTGTGTCTTCATGGGCACTTCCACTGTCTGGTGGGGCCTCTGCAGCTGGGAGTGCGTACAACAGGTGCCACATCCAGCTGGGCCCCAGGGGTTAGCTTTCAATGTAACAGTTATTATTGGCTCTGCCTGTCATTTAATGAAGAAATCATACCTTCAGATATATTTTTAAATCTCTGAAAGTCTTTGAGTTTTGAAAACAGTTGTCTGTGGGCCCTGATTGGGGAAATGAAAAATGACGCCCCCCAAAAAGGAGTAAAATTAATCTCCCTTTTCACTGAGCAGAAAGCAGTGTGGGTGGACTTGTTCATCTGAATGGAAGGGATTGGAAAGATAGGTTTTAATTTTCCTTATTTGTGTAAGTTTGAGAAATGTAATCCCAGCAGTTGCTTGGTTTCCACAATGGTATCCAGCCTGCCACATAGAAACCTGCTCCAGATTGATGGTAAACAGACCATACTGGAGGCATGCAGTAACAGCTTGTAACCAGCTGGTGGCTGTTGTGTAATACAAAGTAGATAGCATTTCTGGTTAGGTGGGGGTGGTTATACAATTTTGGTGAGCCTCTGGGGGTTATAAAAACCGAAGTTCCTTCAGCACCTGAAGTGTTTCATGCTGAGCATCAGAATGATCCTATCCTTGAACAGAGCCCAGCACAGAATTGGTGGGTGGGGGCAGTGAATACAAAGTATTTTTGGGAGATACTACAGTAAGATTTCATTCTTCAGGTAAGACCATTTCTTGGTACGTAAGCTGTACTTTGGGGAATTAGTGTCTGCGTCTATCTATCTGTCTGTGCATCTGAGTTCTGGGTGTCTGTTTCTATGCATATGCATCGGTGACTGTGTGTGCCCCTGTCTATGACTGTGTGCTGGTTTGGGGGCGGGGGGGGGGGGGGGATTTTTTTTTTTTTTTTTGGCTAATACATGGCTCCTAGGTGGGTAAGGCACCTATAGCTTGAGTTTCCCCAGCTGGGTTGCTAGAAAATCTCCAAAGTCTTTTTTGGTGCTGTCAGACATTTGAATATTAATAACATTAACATTTGTGCAACTCTTAGAAGACAATGCTCTTCATTAAATATGTGAGAGTGCCAATAAAAAATCTGATCTGCAGCAATTAAAATGTTAAATTCAGGGAATTCCTTGGTGGTCCAGTGGCTGAGATTCTTGAGTTCCCAGTGCAGGGGGCATAGATTCCATCCTTAGATCTGTCAGGAAAGTAAGTTCTTGCGTGCCAAGTATCTTGGCCCCCCAAAAGTTAGATTGAGTGTTTTTCAGGTGTTCATTCTCTGAGTGAGGTCCAGTCCAGGGACTTTCAAGTCCTTGTCTGCTCTTTTATACAGAATTTTAGGGGTTTGAGGAAAAGTAAGTACCCAGACAGCAAGGAATATAGATTAAACAACCCTCAAGGAGAGCTGGATCCTCTTTTATAGCTGAATACATCCATTTTTTAATTCTTTTAAGGTTGTGGGGGTGTAAAAATGTCAGGTTTAGACACCAACAAAAGCCATATATCTGTGCCATAGGATTCTAAGTAATTGTAGTCTCTGTATCAATTGGATGTGGTTTTCTTTTCTTTTTCTTTTTTAAATAGGTTAGGAGGAACATACCCCTCAAGGAAAAAAAGAAAGGTATGGGATGTTTTATTAAAGGTCAGGAAAAAGGCTCCCATTTAATGAAAGTCAAGGAAAAGCTGTTTCAGTCACTATGTACTTGGTCTGGAGAAAAATTAGTGTCCCAGCCCCAGGTATTTGCAGTGCAGTGCGGTTAAACCCTGGTGTAGCTTCCCTGGTCGCTCAGATGATAAAGGATCTGCCAGCAATCCGGGAGACCTGGGTTGAGAAGATCCTCTGGAGGAGGGGCATGACAACCCACTCCAATATTCTTGCCTGGAAAATCCCCATGGACAGAGTAGCCTGGCAGGCTATACAGTCCATGGGGTCGCAAAGAGTCGGACACAACTGAGGGACTAAGCACATTCCACTGTTCAGCCGTCAGGTAGTTCATCAAGTAGGTGAAATTGCAGAGCGCCCCTTTTCTTATCTTGGGAGAGTCTATGAGGAGGAGACAGAACTCTTAGTCAACTGGAATAGGGGGCAGCAGGGCTGAGTGAGGAGAAAAAAATTATTGTAGAAGAGATTTTCAAATGGGATTTCTTCCCGATTATAGGAAGAGAGCAGGTAGTTGAGAGAAGTAAGTGGGCCAAAGTCCAGCAAAACAGAGCAGATATAATGGGTAGTCAGGAAATTAGGGAAAGGTAGAGCTTGACCTCTCTCTGCAGGTGCAAGAAAGAAATTTTGTTTTGGCAGTTGGGGCAGAGGAAAGGTGAGAGCATTCCAAAGAGGAATGGATTAGTCTGAAGAGTAATTCAAGGAGAGAGCTGGTAAGTCGGTTTGAGCTTGAAGCGTCGAGATGCTGTTCTATCACATGAACAGTGCCTTCTCCCGCAGCGGGGGCAGCAGTGGCAACAGTAGCTGGAGATGACAGGTGAGTCATCAGCTGTGCCGGAACGGGAGGATGCAGCAGGAGCTGAGGGGATACTGAGGGGACACAGAGTTAGCGGGGCAGGGCTATCCCCTGGAGATTACTTGAGCACTCAGGGTTGCTGTTGTACTGGAAAGGTGGGGTGGGGGGAGATATCAAATGACAAAGGTTACTTTGAGGTGTAGAAGTGTCTTTTTATTCCCTGATGGTAACTGGGACTTTTGCTCAGCTTCCTCCAAAATGACCATCAGACCTAACATCTCAGGCCTTTACTGGCAGTTCATCTTTAGAGCCTTGTTCTGTTAGTCTGTCCGTGAGGGAATAGGAGCAGTGATTTTTTTTTTCATGCTCTCAGTGATCTATGTGTTTGCCACTTCCCCTTGGCTTTTGTCCAAGGGTATGTCAACCTCTGTGCCTCAGTTTTCTAAACTGTGGGGGTAATAACAACCCCTCCTAGAATTTGAATAAAGTTAAGTGAAATTATGCAGTTTTGTACATTTTGTCATTAAAATAGCAAGTAAAACTAACTTCAGTGTCCTGTACATTAAAAATAATATTAATACATTAAAAATAGTGTTTCAATAAAAAATATCATTTGTACAAAAAGTGACGTGTTAAATCCCACAGAAGTAAATGCAATAAAATGCATCTTGATTCTGCTTGAGTTTTCTCAAATATCTATTTATATTTTAATCCTGGCCCACAGGCTATACCTTCTCCTCTATTACCTCTCCCTCACCTTCTCTCTTATCCCAGCCATATGTTTTCCTTGAAGAAACCTGGAGAGCAGGGAATAGGTTTTGTTTTGATTGTATGGCTAACTGGTGCTTGGAAACATGCTCAGGTTTTCTCCATATATTTGAATGCCTTTTATGTGATGAACACCGTGTCCCTGCCCAATCCCTGCCTGGTTGGGGAGCTGGACCAAGAAACTATGTCCTATGCCAACAGGAAAGTGGAGGGACAACTAACCCAGAAATACTTCCTATAGGAGGAGGCTTTTTGAGCTAAGACCTGGGAACTCTGCATGTCAGCATGGTTCGAGTGGGTAGTATTTGGGGCAGGAGAGGCACAGTGAAGATGATGGATCTTAAGGTCTTATAATTTTAAATAAAGTTTGGGGAAAAGATTTCTGTTGGATGATACTAGCCACAGCATCTGACACCTACATTAAGTCAAAAACAGCGATCAATGATGACTTTGTATTTTAGAGCCATCAAACTAACAGAACATCAGTTGCTTTGTCCTCTTACTGTAAACGACTCCAGTTTTCCCCTAATGGAGCAACCGATGAGTCATTATCTTCTCCAGATCGCATGACCCACAATTTTCATGACTCAGGCTGTGTGTAGACTGACATCAGCGAAGTGGCCTGTCTTGGGCTGGATCTAAGCTTCTTTAGGGTTTAGAGTTTAGTTTGGGACTAGAGGTTATTCTATGCCAAAGACTTCCCAGACCATGTCTCTGGAAGGAACCAAAGGGGTCTTCTGCATTCAGAGAATACTTTTTAACATCTATCATTTTATCATTTCATCTTATGCTCCAAAAATATTTGCTTTGAATTAGGAATGGTCTTCCTCACTCACCTCACACCATAGATGTGCCAGGAATATTTGCCATGTCTATCCAGTGGCTTTGTGTCCCCCCTGTTGAGGACCCTGACTCCATTTTTAAGTGATTCCTAAGTAGTCAAGCCCCTGGAGAAGGAAATGGCAACCCACTCCAGTACTGCCTGGAGAATTGCATGGACAGAGGAGCCTGGTGGGCTACAGTCCCTGGGGTCACAGAGTCGGACATGACTGAGTGACTCTCACTCACTCAGTAGTCGAGCAACACTTGTCGCAGGGCCTTTCCCTTCCAGCTTCCCTGTAGGCTTGCACCATACGTATGCTCCTCGTAATTTCTGGGGCTCCTGAGGTTCTTAGCAGGTGGTTTCTGAGATGAAACCTGGCAGCCAACCCTGATTCCCCTTCAGAAAACCAGGTTCTATTTGACTTTTTAAAAATTCCCTTCTTGAGAACAAATTGACAAACCAAGACAGTGCCAGAAGCTTACACAACTCATTGCAATGTAAACAGATACTGTCTCGAATGCAGTTACTGAGGTGTTTTGATTTAGGGCTCTGAAAGATTTTAAAGAAAGGCCACTCTGAAGCCATGATTCTGGGTACTCTCTCCATTGTTAAGGCAAGGTGGTGTTATATTTTGTTACCAGTGTTGTCATCTTGTATCACTTTGGCAAGTTATTTTTGTGAGTATGTTAAAGTTTAGCAAATAACGTGTGTTAAACTGAGCCCTTGAAACACGCCTTTTGTGTCACTGGGCAGAGCCTTAGTTTACGTCACTGACTTTTAGACTCTTTTTGACTGACCCACAGGTTTTACCTTGATAAGGGTTACCCTTATCTTGTGAGGTGTGCTCTGAATTTTCTTTATTCTGTTAAATTTCATTGTTCTACAAATTCTGGTTGAGATCAAGTTGATTTCTTGGCCCATTAGTGGATGATGACTTGCAGTTTAAAAAATAAGAGCAAGAGTTCTTAAGAGTGTTTTGGAAATGACTGTAGAATGAGTCCCACCCCCGCTAGTTACAGCCTGTGAGCCTAACTGTAATCACAAGCTCAAATAATAACCACTTCTTATTCATTTCATTACTGCTTAAATGAAATAATGATAACTAGCCAGGGTCAGAATTTTAAACTGAATTTTAAACCCTAAAGCAAGATTCTATGTTAGGCAACCATTTAAGTCATTATATTTAAAGGGAGTTTGATCAGGTACAAGTTGAGGATATTTTTCCCAGTAATCTTTCTTTTGGCTTGAATTAAAAGTATTTAGGTCACATGTTAGTATTTAACAGAATGTAATGGAGAGCCACAGTTCACCTATAATCCCCTAATGATGGGATTTAAGCAGAGAGCCAGAGATTGACTTTTAAAATGTGCTTTATCATTGAACCTGGCTGGCTCTGAGAGCTCTTGTTTGTGTCTTTGGAAGGACCAGACTACCACTTGGCAAGTTCAGGTTTTGAGTTTACTTATTCCAGAGTTTTCCTTCTTGGTCATTTACTCACACCTGTCTAGATACATTTCTGCTTGTAGAGAGCATAGCTTGATCCCACCCCAGGTTGCCCAATCCAAAGGTGTTGATCTGACCACTAGCATTAAAACATTATGTACTTGTTAAAAATGTCAGCCCCAGGTGTCAATGCAGGTCTATGGAATCAGAATTTGGGGGAAGGGACATTTTTTAGTGTTGGTGGGATGAGAGTTAATTAAGTTTCTTTTCTTCTAAAATCAATTTTATTGAGCCATAGTTTACATACAATAAATGGAAGAAGTGGAAGTGTTAGTCACTCAGTTGTGTCCGATTCTTTGATCCCATGGACTGTGACCCTCCAGACTCCTCTGTTTATGAGATCTCCAGGCAGGAATAGTGGAGTGGTAGCCATTCCTTTCTCTTGGGTATCTTCCCAACCTAAGGATCGAACCCGGGTCTCCTGCATTGCAGGTGGATTCTTTTCCATCTGAACCACTAGGAAGCCAATTAATGGAGCCACCAGAATCATAACTAAGATGTGGAACATTTCTTTCACTCCATAGGTTCCTTCCTCTGCCTTTGGAGTCCCTTCTTCCCACCTTTGCTCTGTAGGCCACCATTTTCTGCTTCCAGCCACCAAAGATTAGTTTTGTCTATAGGGAATCAGGCAACATATCTTGTGTCTGGTTTCTTCCACTCAAAGTAGTATCTGCCATTTCTCCTTCTTGTTAGATACATCAAGAGTTGGTTCCTTCTAACTGCTTAGTATCCCTTTGTTTTGACCCACCATGATTTGCTTATCTATTTGCCTGTTGATAGAGTTTTCTGTGTCTTTAATTTGGGAATGTTATGATAAAAATCCAGCTCTCCCACGTTACAGGCAGATTGTTTACCACCCCTGAGCCACAGGGGAAGGAAGCCCAAGAATACTGGAGTGGGTAGCCTATCCCTTCTCCAGGGGATTTTCCTGACTCAGGAATTGAACCAGGGTCTCCTGCATTGCAGGCAGATTCCTTACCAGCTGAGCTACCAGGGAAGCTCTGATAATAATAATAATAATAATGATAGCTTTGAATATTTTTCTTCCAGTATTTGTATAGAAGAAATGTACATACTGAATAAGATTCCCACTTGAGTTTTAGGGATACGAATTACTGATTTTTCCTCTCTGTTCTTTTCTTTCTTATTCTGTGTCATTTTGGAGAACTGTAGGTTTTGTATCTAGATCAAACAGTGGATTTGCTGTGCAGTTATGGTTTCCGTGTAGCATTTATTCAATGCCACCTTTTTGGGGTAAATGTGTACCTCATCAATATTTGTTGTGTATTGTTTTAAGAACTCCCTACCTGCTTGACAGGGGGCTTCCCAGGTGGCAGTAGTGGTAAAGAACCCTCCTGCCAGTTCAGGAGATGTGGGAGACTCGGGTTTGATCCTGGGTTGGGAAGATCCCCTGGAGGAGGGCATGGCAACCCACTCTGGTTTTCTTGCCCGGAGAATCCTGTGGACAAGGGAGCCTGGCGGGCTGCAGTCCATAGGATCACAAAGAGTTAGACACGACTGAAGAGACTTAGCACACACACACCCACCCAACAACCTGAAGGCCAGACTTATTCACAAATTCTCAAAGGCTATACATGAACTTCCCTCCTATAGGGATCCCTCTCAGACTAGTGTTGTGCTATGGCAGGAGATTCAAGTCTAAGAAATTACTATTTGAGGTGGGGTTTTTTTGTGTGTTTTGAGTGCTTGGTGCTGTTGTGTGGAGAGACCATCCAAGAATTGCAGGCTGCCTGACCTGGAAAACTGAATGATTTATAACCAATTGGTGCTGCTGAAATTTGAAGGAGCCTCTGTGGCAAGATTGAAAAAGTACTATTGAAAGAGTTGGCATTTGTAGGTGTAGCAGGATGCAGGAGTCTAGAGCCTGGACCTTTGGCAGTTGTGTGTGTTACGAAGAGTTCCAAAGAGACCTGGGCCAAAGGGAAGGCTGGCCTTGGATTGACAGTTGCTTTGCAATTAGGTCTGCTAAGCTTTTTAAATATAAAGATGAAATGTTTACAGGGGTGAAATGGTAAGTCATAGTTGAAGGAGTTGACACTGACAAAGGAAAAATGGTCAGATAAAAGAAATTCAGTGCAAAAGAAACGATCACTGAATAGCTGATGAATAGCTCATGAAATAAACATCAATTAAAAATTGTTACTCTGCTTGGAAACCTATACATTATGATAGGTAAAATAGATAGCCAATGGGAATTCGCTGTGACTCGGGGAACTCAAACCAGGGTTCTCTAACAACCTAGAGGGGTGGGATGGGGAGGGAGGGGACACAGATGTATCTATGGTTGATTCATGTTGATGTTTGGTAGAAACCAACTCAATGTTGTAGAGCAATTATCCTTCAACTAAAAATAAATACATTTAATTATAAAAAATTGTTATTCTGCATTTGTGCATGATTATTGGTGGCCTGCCAACGCTGAAGATGCAAGAGATGCAGGTTCGATTCCTGGGTTGGGAAGATGCCCTGGAGTAGGAAGTGGCAACCTGCTCCAGTATTCTTCCGTGGAAAATTCCATGGACAGAAGAGCCTGGGGGGCTATAGTCCATGAGGTCACAAAGAGCGTGGTCAGAAAGAGCATGTGCACACACATACACACACTCTGATGGCTAGAGACACACACCCACACCCACACCCACCCTAATGGCTAGACAGCTGGTGGCTCAGTCTTTAGGGAACTGAAAGATTTGTTGAAGATCTGATTATTTTACTTTTTATTTATAGCAGAATCTCCCAAATTGCTATTTTCTCACCATGTCAGCATTATGTTTATTGAGGTTGATTTATTATTTTTTTGAGTCTATAGTGATTTCTTACTTGCTCTAAGGTAGTGATTTTTAACTCTGGCTGCAGGAGAGTTAAACAAAATCTAGATGCTCAGGCTGGGCAGTCCTATTCTATAGACTCTAGGTATTTTTAAAGTTCTTAAGTGGTTTCAACATAGAGTCATGGTATACCTTGTTTATTGTGAGTTCCCTCCTTCACTTGCTAAGTATAATTTACAAATCCTTGGCTTTTCTCCATGCTCTTCTGACAATAAAAACTACTTTACAACTTTAAACATGAGAACTTTATTCTATACCACTTTGCTTTGTGTCCCCTTGGTAAGGAGAAATGATCACTTCTCTGGATTTGATTCTTAATAGCAGGGAAGAACTGGGTGCTGATGTGGCTTTTGGGGGAGAAAGTGAGCATAGCTTTCATTGTTAAGTACATAACGTTAGGAAATACAGAGGAATAAGAGGAAGAAAGTAAGTCCTTTGCTGTCCCACCATTAACATTACAGTTAACATTTTGGTGTGTTTATGCATGTGGCACACTTACACATACACAATGAGTTATTGCTGTACATACTGCTTTTTTCATTTTTTAAATTGCTTTTAATCCTTTTCATTCATTGCATCATTTTAGGAAATTGATATTGTTATATCAATATCACAACTAGGAACAGACATTATTGTTAGCTGCAACATATCTCTATAACTTATAGAGATCTTGATCTTGCATAATGAACTTTATATCTGCTGAAAAGCAGCATCCTACTTTCCCCTCCGCACCAGTTCCTGGCAACCACCATTCTACTCTCTGCTTCTGTGATTGACTGTTTCAGATACATCATACAAGTGGTATTGTGCAGTATTTGTCCTTCTGTGACTGCATATTTTGGGGCACGTTTAATACAGGTGTTAAGTTCAGCACTGGGGATAGTGCCTCTTGTTCTGTACTTGTCTGGCTGAGCAGGTAGACATTATCTTGCTGTGTCATAAACATCTTTATGGTTCCCAGATGCTATGATGATGCAGTTACCCTGAGGGAAATGGGTGAGATGAATGTGTTTGGAGGAACAGCATGTGCAAGGGCCGGAGGTCTAGGATCTGATGCCATCAAGGAATTAACTGAAAGATGGAAACCACAGCTTAGCAGGATTAAGTTACATAGTAGGCTTCACAGTGGACCTGAAACCTCATGAAGCAATTTGGGTGTCATTCTTTGGCTAATTAGGACACCATCAAACGGTATGGTAGTTTCTGTAGCATGGCCATTCCTGCTGCAGTAGAACCATCAAGATGAAACAAACAGGAGGCTTTTGTGCTGTTGAGATGATGGTTTATGCAGTGGAAGTGCACATATTTGGGAGTTCTTGGTCTGAGGAGGGCAGGCTTAAGCTGTGGAGAAGGAGCTCTGCCATCTTGAAGCTTATGTCTTGTTTGTATAGACATTATTAGGACAGGAATACTGACTTAAAGTTTGAGTTCTGCTGCTGCACTGCTTATAACTGGATGTCCTTTGGCAAGTTACTTTTAATTTCTCTGAAGCTCAGTTTCCACTTTTATAGAGTTAGTGTGCCTATGCTATGCTATGCTAAGTCACTTCAGTCGTGTCCGACTCTGTGTGACCCCATAGACGGCAGCCCACCAGGCTTCCCTGTCCCTGGGATTCTCCAGGCAAGAACACTGGAGTGGGTTGCCATTTCCTTCTCCAATGCATGAAAGTGAAAAGAGAAAGTGAAGTCGCTCAGTCGTGTCCGACTCTTAGCGACCCCATGGACTGCAGCCTTACCAGGCTCCTCCGTCCATGAGATTTTCCAGGCAAGAGTACTGGAGTGGGGTGCCATTGCCTTCTCCGGTTAGTGTGCCTATCAAGTAGTAATTTTTGTTTATATAATGAGAGGTAAGTGATGTCTCTGGTACACAGGGACACATAGCTGGAAAACTACTGTCATTATTATCATTTTCATTATTGATGAATCAGACTTTTTATCCCTCAGCCCCATCTTTCCCCTTGTTTTGGACTCAGGGGCAAGATAGCACTTGTCGCTCAGTCGTATCCGACTCTTTGTGACCCCATGGACTGAAGCACGCCAGGCTTCCCTGTCCTTAACTGTCTCCTGGAGTTTGCTTAAGTTCATGTTCAATGAATGAGTGGTGCAATATGCAGACAACACGGGCGTTGCTTGTTCTCTTTGTTTTGCACAGAGTAGGAAGAAGGATCAGTTAGGCACTGTGGGAGGACACTTTCCCATTTCAGGTTTTTTGGCAGATTTTGCCTTCTGTTTTACCACAGATTCTAATATAGACCCTAAGATCAGATCAGATCAGTCACTCAGTCGTGTCCGACTCTTTGCGACCCCATGAATCGCAGCACACCAGGCCTCCCTGTCCATCACCAACTTCTGGAGGTCACTCAGACTCACATCCATCGAGTCAGTGATGCCATCCAGCCATCTCATCCTCTGTCGTCCCCTTCTCCTCCTGCCCTCAATCCCTCCCAGCATCAGAGTCTTTTCCAATGAGTCAACTCTTCGCATGAGGTGGCCAAAGTACTGGAGTTTCAGCTTTAGCATCATTCCTTCCAAAGAAATCCCAGGGCTGATCTCCTTCAGAATGGACTGCTTGGATCTCCTTGCAGTCCAAGGGACTCTCAAGAGTCTTCTCCAACACCACAGTTCAGAAGCATCAATTCTTCGGCGCTCAGCCTTCTTCACAGTCCAGCTCTCACATCCATACATGACCACAGGAAAGACCATAGCCTTGACCCTAAACGTCACTGTTAAAATATTTTGCTGCGTTTGCCTTTGGGCCTTGGCATTTCCCCACTTGAAAGTTCGACTCTACACATAAAAGACTCTCATCTCAGGTTAGTGCGTGCTTTCTGGCCTTGAGGCTGTCTTCATAAGTCTTGAGTACTTGGCTGTCGAGTGCTTTGTCATTTTGGGACTTTCAAGAATACATTTTTATTTTCAGTGGTCACCATCTTCTTTTCTTCCTCTTCTTCTTCCCTCCATTTGTCCATCTTCTTGGACTTTGCAGCCCTCTGCCCCAAAACCTTTCTCAAACTTCCTGCTTTATACTTTCTTTGGCCCCAAAACCTTTTATGCTCACTTGGGTCTATGTCTTTAGGACTTTCCAAAGGCTGATGTTCTGTAAGAGACAGGCAAAAAGAAGTGGATGGGTCCCCTCAGTATAGCTTGTATTGTTGTTCAGTCGCCCAGTTGGGTGTCACTCTTTGCAACCCCATGGAGTGCAGCACGCCAGGCTTCCTTGTCCTTCACTATCTCAAACTCATGTCCACTGAGTTGATGATCCATCCAACTATCTCATCCAATGTCACCACCTTTTCCCCTGCCCTCAGTCTTTCCCAGCATCAAGGTCTTTTTCAGTAAGTTGACTCTTAGCATCAGAATGCCAAAGGATTAGAGCTTTGGCTTCAGCCCTTCCAATGAATATTCAAGGTTGTTTACCTTTAGCATTGATTAGTTTGATCTCCCTGCTGTCCAAAAGACTCTCAAGAGTCTTCTCCAACACCACAGTTTGAAAGCATCAGTTCTTTGGTGCTCAGCCTTCTTATTGGTCCAGTTGTCACAACCATACATGACTACTGGAAAAACCATAGCTTTGACTAGATGAATCTTTGTTAGCAAAGTGATATCTCTGCTTTTTAATCCACTGCCTAGGTTTGTCATAGCTTCTCTTCCATGGAGCAAGTGTCTTTTAATTTCATGGCTGCAGACACCATCCACAGTGATTTTGGAGCCCAAGAAAATAAAGTCTGTCACTGTTTGCATTTTTCCCCTGTCTATTTGCCATGAAGTGATGGGGCTGGACGCCATGATCTTAATTTTTTGTATGTTGTTTTAAGTCAGCTTTTTCACTCTCCTCTTTCACCTTCATCAAGAGGCTCTTTAGTTCCTCTTCACTTTCTTCTGTTAGGGTGGTGTCATCTGGATATCTGAGGTTATTGATATTTCTCCCTGCAATCATGATTCCAGCTTGTGCTTCATCCAGCCCAGCATTTCATATGATATACTCTAAATATGTTAAATAAGCAGGGTGACAATATACAGTCTTGATGTACTCCTTTCCCAATTTTGAACCAACCTATTGTTCTATGTCCAGTTCTAACTGTTGCTTCTTGACCTTACAGGTTTCTGAGGAGGCAGGTAAGGCCGTCTGGTATCCCCATCTCTTTCCAGAGTTCTTGTGATCCACACAAAGGCTTTAGTGTAGTCAGTGAAGCAGAAATAGATGTTTTTCTGGGATTCCCTTGTTTTTTCTATGATCAAGTGGATGTTGGTAATTTTATCTCTGGTTTCTCTACCTGTTTTAAATCTAGCTTGTACATCTATGCTTAAGGCTTCCCTGGTGGCTCAGTTGGTAAATAGTCTGTTGCAATGCGGGTGACCTGGCTTTGATCCCTGGATTGGGAAGATCCCTGGAGAAGAAAATGGCAACCCACTCCAGAATTCTTGCCTGGAGAATTCCATGGACAGAGGATCCTGGTGGGCTACAGTCCATGGGGTCACAAAGAGTCTAACACGACTGAGTGACTAACTTTACTTTTGTACATCTGGAAGTTCTTGATTCACATACTGTTGAAGCCTAGCTTGAAGATTTTGAGCATTACCTTGCCTAGCATGTGAGGTAAGTACAATTGTGTAGTAGTTGTAACATTCTTTGGCCTTGTGCTTCTTTGGGATTGGAATGAAAACTGACCTTTTCGAGCCCTATGGCCACTGCTGAGTTTTCCAAATTTGCTGGTATACTGAGTACATCACTTCAACAGCATCATCTTTAAATAGCTCAGCTGGAAATGCATAACCTCCACTAGCTTTGTTTATAGTAATGCTTCCTAAGGCCCACTTGACTGCACACTCCAGGAAGCTTGTAAGGGTCAGTTAAACATTGGGTAGAGAAATGGAGTACAGAGTACTTGATGAAAAGTGGTCTTGTCCAGATGGAATTTTGTCCCTCTCGTGAGGAGCCAGTGAGGAGGGTTGGCTCCTGCAATGGACGTATACATCTGAAACAAACATGAAGATAAAATTAACCTAGTAAAATAAATGTATTCTACTTTAAAGTCCTATGTTTTAGCTAAAGTTTACATGGGTTTAGTTCAGTTCAGTTGTTCAGTCATATTTAACTCTGTGACCCCATGGATTGCAGCACACCAGGCTTCCCTGTCCATCACCAACTCATGGAGCTTGCTCAAACTCATGTCCATTGAGTCGGTGATGCCATCCAACCATCTCATCCTCTCTCGTCTCCTTCTCCTCCTGCCTTCAGTCTTCCCCAGCAAGTGGAATAAATGTATTCTGCATTAAAGTTCTTTCATTGCCCCTAACTTGGGTAAGTGTAGACTGAAAGCTCTGCTGGCATGTACATGGCAGTGGGGCTGGATGTAGAGCAAAGAGGTTATGGTCCTTCTGGATGTGACTCTATGGCAAGTAGTCTTATAAAGACCCAGCAGTTTTCACCATCCTCTTTGCTTGTCCTATCTTCTGGAAAACATAAGGTCTTGGCCATGGTAAAAATCTGTCAGAGTCTCTTTAGGCAGATTTTATTAATATATTTAGGTATGCTTGTTGTCACACTCCTTTTTTGTTCAGATCTTGGAAAGCTGATGGATGGCAGTGGCCAAATCACAATGTAGAAGACTGATGGATTTGGTTACGTAAAAATAAAAACAATTCTAAAAGATCATTCACAGAATTCGCGAGCAAGCAAAACCCTGGACTAAGATATTTGCATCAAATATAACAAAAAAGTATTATCTATCCTATGCATTCTACAGAATGTTTAGCAGCACACCTGGCCTCCACTTATTAGATACTAGTAGCTATCTTCCCGGAGAAGGCAATGGCATCCCACTCCAGTACTCTTGCCTGGAAAATCCCATGGACAGAGGAGCCTGGTAGCCTGCAGTCCATGGGGATGCTAAGAGTCAGGCACGACTGAGCGACTTCCCTTTCACTTTTCACTTCATGCATTGGAGAAGGAAATGGCAACCCACTCCAGTGTTCTTGCCTGGAGAATCCCAGGGATGGGGGAGCCTGGTGGGCGGCTGTCTCTGGGGTCGCCCAGAGTCGGACATGACTGAAGTAACTTAGCAGCTAAGCAGCAGCAGCTATCTCCCAGTTGTGATGACCAAATGTGTCTTCAGACATTGCCAGATATCCCCTGGAGGAAAAAAAAAGTCACTCCTCACTGAGAGTCACTGCTTTAAAGAGTCTTGGATGAGATGTGAACAAGAATGCAGAATGTGGATGAACAGTTAAACTGAAAGAGCCATCTCAAAAATTTTTGTGTTTGCGTACCTAGCTTGCACTGAGGCAACTTGACATTTTGGCAGCTATTACTATTATTTTTCCTTTTTGCCCTTTAACTGTTGAATTCTCCAATTTTGTGTTTTCTTATTGTTTATATTTCTGTTTTTCTCCAGCTTATCTAAAGTATTTGTTGATTGAGACGTCTTAAGAAAATTTCCTAAACAGAAGATTTTCTGCGTGTCTTTCCAAACTTCTTGTAGGGCTGCCTTTTCATTTGCAGGACAACTTGTCTGGCTTATTCATTCTCTGTGGGAAATTAATTGATGCTAATATCTGACATTGTTCTAACCTGAGAGCCAGTGAAAGTTTGCTGTCCCTTCTCCCCTCTACCTGCATGCGGTATTTTTTTTCTCTATCTTAGGGAATTCCTTGGTGGTCCCGTGGCTAAGACTCCACACTTTCACTGCTGAAGGTGCAGGTTCAGTCGCTGGTTGGGGAGCTAAGATCCATTCAATCCTAGTAAGTTGGCTGTGGCTGAGCTGTCTAGTATGATTACTGTTAGCCAAACTTAAATTTGATAAATAAAGGTTCAGTTTCTGTAGCTGCACTAGTTACATTTTTAAAATAATTTTATTTATTTATTTATGGTTGCGCTATATCTTTGTTGCTGTGGGCTTTTCTCTAGTTACTGCAAGTGGGGGCTACTCTAGTTGCTGTGTGGGGGCTTCTCGTTGTGCGGCTTGTCTTGTGGAGCACAGGCTCCAGGGTGCACAGGCTGCAGCAGTTGTAGCTCCCAGGCTCTAGAGCACAGGCTCAGTAATTGTGGCACACAGTCTTAATTGCCTCGCGGCATGTGGAATCTTCCCGGACCAGGGATTACACCCGTGTCTCCTGCATTAACAGTTGGGTTCTTTACCACTGAGCCCCCAGGGAAGACTTGCGCTTGTCACACTTTAAGTGCTTAGTATCTTGTGACTAGTGACGAATGTATTGGATAAGACAGATGTAGGATATTTCCATCATTGTAGAAAGGTTCTGTTGGATAGTGCTGGATTAAAAGATAGATACTGTAATGCATGTCAAAGAAATGCTTCTTCTATTTTTTTCCTCCCTAGTATTCTCATATTTTTGATAGTCAATTTTGGTGGTCCCCGTCTCCAGAGGGTGGTTCAGAATCTGAATGACTATAGATGAAAGTGGATGAGGACTTGAAAAGTGATTAAGTAATGAGTTTTTTTAATGTTTGGATATAATTGTACTCTGACTTTCCCGGGCAGGAAACACAATGTCTGTGTGTCTTGTGTTGTTTGTATACTTCACATGATTTGGCTGCTTTCTCTTTTTCTAGGTGCTAAGAAATGGCACTTGTGGGGCTCATCTCAGCCTGAGAATCGGCACTGGAAGAGCGGACTCTGATCCTGGGCTCCTTGTATTGACAAGCCTTAACTTCCAACCACTTCAGTCCCCAAGCTACTCTTTTTCTCTTAATGATGGGTATTGGTAAGAACACTACATCCAAATCCATGGAGGCTGGAAGTTCATCTGAAGGCAAATATGAAGATGAAGCGAAGCACCCGTCTTTCTTTACTCTTCCGGTAACAGCATTCCCTGTCTTCCTTTCTTCTTAAGTCACTCGAAAGTAGTTTCTGCATTGAATAGGATTAACATTAATATTTCTGTTCTCAGTGAAAGTTAAGGCGATTGAAGAGCAAATGCTTTTCACACAAGATAGTCTTTGGGAACCCTGTTGTCTTGGCCTGCTCTCTGCCTAGAGTCAGGGCTTTCCGGGTGACTCAGAGGGTAAAGTGTCTGCCTATAGTGCGGGAGACCTGGGTTTGATCCCTGGGTTGAGAAGATCCCCTGGAGAAGGAAATGGCAACCCACTCCAGTATTCTTGCCTGGAGAATCCCATGGACAGAGAAGCCTGGTAGTCTACAGTCCATGGGGTCACAAAGAGTCAGACTCGACTGAGCGACTTCACTCACTGCCTAGAGTCACCTGCTGGGATTAACTCCAAGAAGGAAGCATGCCTTGCTGTGAACACTGTCAAACTGGCCCTGTGTTTACTGTGCACTAGAGGGTGTTGAAGGCTTAATTTTATCTCCAAAAATGTGTTTTTATGAAATAATCTGTGACCCAACTTCAGACTTTTATTTCAAGGTGGGAAGATGAATGAATGCATTCATTGTTTGGAACCCAAATGTCCATGACTTGTATTATGGTAATAGCGTCCAAGATAAAGATATTTTACCTGGATAAGTGATATCAGATAAGTCAGATAAGGTTGATTGCACACATTCATTATATTCAGTGTGAATATTTTTTTTCAGATGTAGGATTATGACTTGATGCATGTAAAGATACCTAAAGTGTTGGTTTAAAAAAGAAAAAAGCTCTTTAGAGGGATCTTGCCTCAGGTTTTTCCCCCTTAATATTAGAAATGGTAATATCAAGAATACCATTCTAGGATTCTTTAAAACAGGGTCCTGGAATTTGCCTTGCTGCAAATACCCAGTAAGAAAGATATGAACACAGCATCTTTAAGTACATTGGTTTGACCAAATCTACAGTTATATTTTGATTTTTACTCTGGGAAATCACGGAGATTTTCCACTAATTTTGTAAGTGGTGTTACTTGTTTTCTTTCTTCAAAGTAAAAATTTCTGTTATACTGAAGGCTTATCTAGAGGAAGAGAGAAATCAGGTTTCCAGGTTTAAACTAGAGTATCTTTGAAAAATGAAAAGGAAAGTTCATGCATGGGTTTTGACTTGTCTCTCCTGCACCATTTGCTTAGCAGACTATTTACCCTGTTCTACTCTATTTGAGAGACAAAAACTTTAGTTCACTTGAGTCTGCTTTGTCATTATGGTTTGGGGATTTAGGCTTATTTTAGCATTCAGATTGTGATAGTGCATAATTAGCAGTTAAATTCACCAATATATGTTACCAGTTTTCATATTCACTGTAGTTTTTTGTGTCCCTCTTCTCTTTGTTCACTTGTCTTTTAAACCATACCAAGGGTTTATGAATGGCCACTGTCTTTGTGTGTTTGCACTTCTGAAAATAACTGTATTTTGCCCTGAACTCTTGAATGGACTTCTGTTAACTGTACAGTACAGCCTCCCATTCTATCTCCATTTTTCTTTAACTGCTTTCTTATGATTTGTAAGTCTTTTTCTAGTGCTTCCTTCTGGCTGGATTCCCCAGTGTTATTTTCCAGTTTATTAATTCTTTGTGTACAGTTGTGTGTTTATGTTGAATTTTTATTGCCATGATTATATTTCTTATTTCTAAAATTGCTATTCAGTTTATATCTGCCTATTTTTGGTTCTTGATTTCTTGTATGTATGTGTTTTTAAATGTTTATGCATTTTAAAATGTACAAATGACCCTAATGTACTATTTTTCTCATTGTGCTATTATACTTTCATCTGGTGTGAAATCCTCTTGTTTCTTTTGATATTTTCTTCTTTCTCCCTGCCACTCCCTGCTTCTCTCTCTATAGTTTTGCCTTTGCTTTTCCTGGATCCAGTCCAGAACCTGGTCTTACAGTGGGAGGTCTTCCTGTCTTCCCCCAGTGGTGCAGACCATAGCATGAAGGAGTGAGGAGACCTGCTGGCCCTTGTGCACTGCCTGGTTCTGGCCCTCCCCTTATGCAGGGACCGTATCCAGAAGACTAAGGTCTTCTGGGCCCAGACCTTCTTGGATCCCAACGTCCACCCATTCATTGTTTTATGTTTCTTGTATTCTAAAAGACTTGTCAGTTTCTAGCCTTGCCTGTTTGGAGGTTTTCCAAATGCCATTGTTTTTTTAGGGGTGCGGTTGGGAAGGAATATTCCTCAAAGCCTTAATTTCCAGATTCATTTTCACCAGGAGTACAACAAGTACATGGGAGCTGGAAATATGGATATACTATGTAGTTAGACATAAAAATAATGTGAATATAAAGTTAATTTAACACTCGATGTTATGGAATTTTTACTTTATTCTTTGGCTCTAAAAGTTAAGCATTAAAAAGGGAGAAGAAAAAGAGGAGTAATAGAGTTGAAAGCAATGGGATTGAGGTACTGGGAGGAATATGACACATGGGGAGAAGCTGTAAAAATCAGCACATGAGTCACCAGGATGACTTAGAACAGAGATGCCAAGAAGTGTGTTAACATGGGCTCCCTCAGAGCTTATAAGAAAATAGAAGATGAAATAAAAGAAGGAAAACAGATGACAACAAAAGCTTATCCAAAAATGTTCATGAAGAAATAGTTCATGTGTTGGAATTTGAGGTTATAGAAAGTTTGGTTAGAAAATATTTTGTAATACAATAAAAATAGGAATGGTATGCCACCCTTATTTAATCACTAGTTAAATTACTTACTCTAAGAAAACTTAAAAAATAAGGTAAAAGACCATTTGAAAATATATATTATTTTTATTTATTTGGCTGTGCTGGTTCTTGTTGTGCATGGGGGAATCTTCGATTTCCGTTGCAGCATGCAAACCGTTAGTTGCATCATGTGGGCTCTAGTTGCCTGACTAGGGGGATCAGGCCTGGCTCTTGCATTGAGAATGTGGAGTCTTAGCCAGTGGAGAACCCTAGTGGGATTTTGAATCTCATTTTGAATGACTTGTTGTTGATAGGGCAGAGGTAGAGGGTTAGATTAGAGCTAGTCCCTTTTTGATACCCAGTTGGTAGAATTATTTTGGTCACTGCCTCTCTGCTCTTAGGACATGCATCTGTCTCTCCTTCCTCATTCAGGGACCACAGGGTCTGCACACTAATTTCATAGAATCTGATAGTCTTAGAGTTGAAAGTGGCTTTAGAACTTTTGTACTGGTTCTGTGGGAAGGTGAAATGTAAGGCTTTGCCCAAAGCATCTAACTAACCTGATGTGTTAAGTTTATCAGTTGGATCATACAGGCTCTTGTCCCCAAGGAGTTCACAGCCAAGTGAGCAAGATGGGCTGCACGTGCATTGATAGTCTGAGTTTCACTGATGTTCTTGGGGATAGTCTTCAAAATAAAGAGTTGGGAGTGGTGGTGATTTAACTGTTGTAGTTGATGCTCCAGTGGGAGCAGTGGTGAAAAGTGATACCCAGTTTTGTTTCTTTCAGCTACTTGTCAGTGTTAGCATCTGACTGACTTTGTGGTTCTGGTTGTGGTTTTGTTTTCTTTTCCCTATAATGTGGCCCCTCGGTGCATTTGAGAAATGGTGTTTTGGATTAGAGGGTTAGTCCTCCTAAGAGAATCTCTAAGCCAGTTTCAAATATAGGTGATTTTTTTTCTTCTGACTATATTCTCTCATGGAAAATGTGATTGCATTAGAAAGAGACAGGTGTGGGTAAAGGCAGGGGATGTTGAGGTGGGGAGAGGACCCTTGGCTATGTTGGTCCCTGGATGCAGTGGCAGCTGAAATGGACCCTCAAGTGAAAGGAGGCAGGGTCAGAACATGTCAGGATAGTGCAGGGGGAGGGGAGCAATCTGAGTCAAGTCAGGGGTAGAAGAGTAAAGGTGTGGAGGATGGTGTCAGAACAGTAGGCTGGAAGCTGAGATTCTGGGTAGTTCCTGAATGATTGGCTAAAAAGTTTAGAAGTTTGAGGTCTATCATAAAAAGCTCTTCAAGAGTTTTGACCAAGGGAATAACCTAAAAGGTTGCACTTTAGAACACACTGGAGTTGGGCACAATTAGACAAAGAGAAGTGTCATTTTAGTCAATTCTGGCTGCTTTAACAATTTACTATAGACTGGATGACTTAAGGGTTTTCCTGGTTGCTCAAACAGTGATGAATCCTCCTGCAATGCAGGAAGCCTGGGTTTGATCCCTGGATCGGAAAGATCTTCTGGAGAAGGAAATGGCTACCCACTCCAGTATTCTTGCCTGAAGAATTCCATGGATAGAGAGGAGCCTGGAGGGCTACAGTCCATGGGGTCTTAAACAGTCAGATACAACTGAGCGACTAACACTTCCACAGACATTTCTTTCTTACGCTTTTGTTGAAGTCATGGAAGAACAAGATCAAGGTACCAGCAGATTTGATTCTTGATGGGGACTCTTCTTAGCTTGCAGACAGCTGCCTTCTCACAGGATCCTGACAGGCCTGAGAGAAGTCTGGTGTCTCTTCTTATAAGAATACTAAGCCTGTTACAGGGGTTCTACCCTTAAGACCTTATCTAAATCGAGTTACCTTTCAAAGGCCCTACCTTCTAATCATGTTGGGAGTTAAGGCTTCAACATAATGAATTTTAAGGGGACAAAACATTCAGTCCGTAACAGATATCTGTTGCAGTTCTCATTTAGCAAGTATTTATTGAACACATTCTGTATTAGAGGTGGCCCATATCTATGCATAAAACCTTCCAATTTACTTTTTGCCCTCAAGTAGTGGGTGAGCAGGAACAGGGAGTGGACAGTTCCAGCACAGTAAAGTGAGCATTGGAGTAGGAATTCCTGGAGCATACAGTTGGGCTGACTAGAAGGGCCCTGGACTCTTTTGGGGAAAACTGGTTGGGGTGAAGACAGGTTAGGACAGGGAGAGTCAGGGAGGCTTCGGAGATACCAAAGTCTTAAGTGTGGGTAAATGCAGCAGGAATGGAGATGAGGCTGATAGATGCTGAGGAGATTTTGAGAGCTGAGAGAGAGGAGAAAGTTAAGGGTGACATTTAGATTTATACAAAGGGAACCTGGTTGTGTGATGGTACCTTTGCAGAAAAGAAGGAGTACAGGGAAAATCATAGGTTTGGAGGATGGGAGAAGATAGAAGATAATGGATTGCATTTGAGAAATTGTGGATTTGAGATGCTGATGAAATTCCTCCAGACACCGGGGCTGTGAAACTTGAAGCACAGAGAAGCAGGAGTGTAATAATAATAATAAATTCTCTTAAACACATGGGGCTAAGGTGGCTGCTGGCTGAATCCAAAGAGAGCTGGCGTGGGAAGAAAGGAGAGTTGAGAATCTCGCTGTTGGAGATGCCTATCTGTGGGCGTCTTGGAGCATTGGGACAAGGACATCACTGCCTGCCAGGGCCTTACTTCGTCTTGGCTTTCCAAAATGTAAACATTGAAAAGTAACCAATAGGGCAGCTCTGTATTTGTTTTTTTCTCTAGATCTGTGCCACCTCTAGATTATCTAGCTCTTATGCTACTAGCACAGTAGCTGCTAGCCATGTCTGGTGATTTAAATGCAAATTAATTAAAATTAGATAAAATATAAGTCCAGTCTCTCAGTTGGTATAGTCAACTTTTTTTTTTTTTTAATTTGCTAGCTGATCAAACCCTTCCTAGACTCTAAAATTCAGGCTCTTATTTCCTTGTTTGCTTTGGAGTTAGAAGTTGGGCCTCAGGTTGGCTAAGACATCTAGAGGCCAGTGTGCTGGAGTGCAGAGAGGTGGGACAGTGGGAACAAAGGTGGCTGTTACTCAGAACCAGGTTTGGTGATGGTCTCAGGAGTAGGTTGCTAGGGGTACAGGTGTTCAAGATCTTGGGGCATCCTGTGTTAGATAATTGTTTCCTCAAATGTTACAAGTGCTGATTTTTTTCAAAAACAATTCCTTTGAAAGGAAATAAAGGAAAATTTATTTTATTTTATTCTTAAAATAAAGACTCATGACAATAATGAGAGAAAGAACAAGCCATACATAGAGGAAGAATAATGAATAAATCACATTAAAATCAAGAGACATCCAGAGCCCCAAGGTTCATAGAAATTAGGTCATATGTTCAGTTCAGTTCAGTCGCTCAGTCATGTCCAACTCTTTGCAACCCCATGAATCACAGCACACCAGGCCTCCCTGTCCATCACCAGCTCCCGTAGTTCACTCAGACTCATGTCCATCAAGTCGGTGATGCCATCCAGCCATCTCATACTCTGTCGTCCCCTTCTCCTCCTGCCCCCAATCCCTCCTAGCTAATGAGTCAACTCTTTGCATCAGGTGGCCAAAGTATTGGAGTTTCAGCTTCAGGATCAGTCCTGCCAATGAACACCCAGGACTGATCTCCTTTAGGGTGGACTGGTTGGATCTCCTTGTGGTCCAAGGGACTCTCAAAAGAGTCTCTCCAACACCACAGTTCAAAAGCATCAATTCTTCAGTGCTCAGCTTTCTTCACAGTCCAACTCTCACATCCATACATGACCACTGGAAAAACCATAGCCTTGACTAGATGGACCTTTGTTGGCAAAGTAATATCTCTGCTATGTTCAGAGTTGATATTAAATAGGAGAAAGATGGTAAAAGAGCTTCTCTATATCCCAGGGAAATCTTGTTAGGCAAGTTTGTGTGCTTTTAGAGGCAGGGTGTGGCACTGAATATGCCAGCAAATTTGGAAAACTCAGCAGTGGCCACAGGACCAGAAAAGGTCAGTTTTCATTCCAATCCCAAAGAAAGGCAATGCCAAAGAATGCTCACACTACCACAGAATTGCACTCATCTCACACGCTAGAAAAGTAATGCTCAAAATTCTCTAAGCCAGGCTTCAGCAATACGTGAACTGTGAACTTCCAGATGTTCAAGCTGGTTTTAGAAAAGGCAGAGAAACAAGAGATCAAATTGCCAACATCTGCTGAATCATGGAAAAAGCAAGAGAGTTCCAGAAAAACATCTATTTCTGTTTTATTGACTGTGCCAAAGCCTTTGACTGTGTGGATCAAAAGGAACTGTGGAAAATTCTGAAGGAGTTGGGAATACCAGATCACCTGACCTGCCTCTTGAGAAACCTGTATGCAGGTCAGGAAGCAACAGTTAGAACTGGACATGGAACAACAGACTGGTTCCAAATAGGAAAAGGAGTACGTCAAGGCTGTATATTGTCACCCTGGTTATTTAACTTCTATGCAGAGTACATCATGAGAAACGCTGGGCTGGAAGAAGCACAATCTGGAATCAAGATTGCCGGGAGAAATATCAGTAACCTCAGATATGCAGATGACACTACCCTTTTGGCAGAAAGTGAAGAACAACTAAAGAGCCTCTTGATGAAAGTGAAAGAGGAGAGTGAAAAAGTTGGCTTAAAGCTCAGCATTCAGAAAACTAAGATCATGGCATCCCGTCCCATCACTTCATGGGAAATAGATGGAGAAACAGTGTCAGACTTTATTTTTCTGGGCTCCAAAATCACTGCAGATGGTGACTGCAGCCATGAAATTAAAAGATGCTTACTCCTTGGAAGGAAAGTTATGACCAACCTAGGCAGCATATTAAAAAGCAGAGACATTACTTTGCCAACAAAGGTCCATCTAGTCAAGGCTATGGTTTATCCAGTGGTCATGTATGGATGTGAGAGTTGGACTATGAAGAAAGCTCTGAGCGCTAAAGAATTGATGCTTTTGAACTGTGGTGTTGGAAAAGACTCTTGAGAGTCCCTTGGACCTCAAGGAGATCCAACCAGTCCACCCTAAAGGAAATCAGTCCTGGGTGTTCATTGGCAGGACTGATCCTGAAGCTGAAACTCCAATACTTTGGCCACCTGATGCGAAGAGCTGACTTTGGGAAAAGACCCTGATGCTGGGAAAGATTGAGAGCAGGAGGAGAAGGGGACAACAGAAGATGAGATGGTTGGATAGTATCACTGACTCAATGGAAATGGGTTGGGTGGACTCTGGGAGTTGGTGATCTACAGGGAGGGCGGCATGCTGTGGTTCATGGAATTGCAGAGTCAGACGTGACTGAGTGACTGAAGTGAACTCAACTGAGGAAGTGTGTAAGGAATGAATGCAGACCAGCATGAAATCAGAGCCAGAAACAAACAGAAATCTTAAAGAACTGCCATACCCTAAGGACACTGGCCAGGAAGCACAGCCAGGAAGCGGTTTACTCTGCAGTTCCCCTGTGTTGGTAGCTCCTATATCTTCTGAACCTGGAAGGACGTCCAAGGAAAACTAAGTAAATAGGTTGAACTTAACTGCTGGCATAGAGTGGTGATTCAGTCTAATGTTTCCACTGAACCTTAAGTTTTTGTTTTTTCTCCTTCTAACAGGCTCTATGAGAATATTTGAGTCTCCTGTCTTGGGTGCCAAGAATAGATCATTCGGTCTGGAGATATTAAGGGGATGGTCTGAGGAGTAGCTTTATTAGGTTCAATTTTATCAAGGAATAGGAAGAATATTCATCAGTGTTCATACAAATCTGTTATTTCAGATTTCCTTGGTATATTTTCTTTAGAGCCATATAATGTTAAGAACCCACGGTCCCTAACTTGGTAGGTACCACACAAACCTTGTAACAAGCTACTTACAGCCCAGTTTGGGTGTGAAATATTAGGAAAAAAAAAAAGTGTGTGTGTGTATATATATATTGGTCTTTGCCCCTGGCTCCTGGCACAGAGCTCCCGAACCCCTTGTCATTTCCTAAGCGAGAAGTACACTAGGAACATCATGTTTTAATGAGGTGACTCTGGGTGGGCTTCTGGATGGCTCCTGGTTGGAGACTTGTCACCAAAAAGACCAAGCCATGATTTGAAGCTTGGGAATTTCAGCCTCATACCTCATCCTCTGGAGAGAGAAGAGTTGCTGGAAATGGAGTTAATGATTGATTATGTGTATAATTCCCAGGTTGGTGAAAATGTTCACACCAATAGGATGATTCACCCTGGTTCCATAGGGACTGATGCTCCTACCTAGACCTTGCTCTCTGTATCTCTTTATCTGGCTGTTTTCCTGTATCCTTTATTATATCCTTTAATAAACTGGCAGACATAAAATGTTTCCCTGAGTTCTGTGACCTCTAGCAAATTAATCAGACCTGAGGAGGGGATTGTGAGAACCTCCAATTTGTAGATAAATTGGGCAGAAGTTGTGGGAAAGGCTTGGATTACTACTTGGGATTGACGTCAAAAGTAGCAGGGGGAGCAGTCATGTGGGGCTGAGCCCTTAATACTCTCTAGGTATACTGTCAGAGTTGAGTTAAATTGCAGAACCTCTAGCTGATTTCACAGAGAATTGCTTGCTGTGGAGAAAAATCCTCTCCCATTTGGTGGCAGGAGTGTCAGAGGTGAAGTATTCTGTGTGAGCAGTAAAGGAGACCGGAAAGATGGAGTAGGTAGACCAAACTGGATTTTTCTAATATAGTAGGAGATAACAGCAAGTTAACAAACAGACCATAAGTGTTAGGGTTTGAATTCAGTAAGGGTGCTGTGGGAGTGCCCATGAAGAACCCCTGCCCAACCACACAGGAGATGACATGAGTCCTGAGAAATGTCTGGGTGTAGCAGGTCCAGAGGAGGGAGAATGAGGATCTTTTGGCTGAGGGAATAGTGCAACCATCTCCTGCTCTAGGCACAGGTTCATTGTAAACAATACGGTGGAGTTGGGTTGGGGAGTAGGGGTGCTCATGAACGGTTGTAGCAGAATCACTTGCACTCAAGTTTTAGGGTAGAGAATTCCTGCTGTGCGCACGAGGAGGTCTGGAGATTGGAAGGAGAGTTAGGGTTTAAAACAGTTCAGGTGGGACTGATTATGACTTGATCTGGGAGAGCAGAAAGGAAAGGAATTCTTTCCTTCCCAAATGCTTCAGGTGAGGCTCTGGGAACAGATTCCTACCCCTGTGAAATTGATCTCCAGGTAGTGAGAGAAGACATATAATAAATAAGCAGAAGCATCATGTGGCAGCTGGTGACAAGTTCTGTGACGAAAATAAGGAAGGGAGATAGCAAGAGATAGAATGTGAAGTCACATTGTCGTCATTCAGGACCTGCAGACTGTTGATTAATTTATCCTTTAAAAAATGCTCTTGGTTATTTCCCTCAGGTTCAAAACTCTAGGGAACAGCAATGAGTTAAACAGCAACCCCCCTGCCCCAACCTCACAAAGCTTTCATTCTGGCAGGGGAGACAGGTAATGTACACTAAAAATAGATCACATGTGTAGATGTATGTCTAAGCACCAGGGAAAAAATAAAACCAGGAAGAGGGATAGAAACTGCTCAGGCTGATGTGTTAAACTTTCAGTTGGCCAGGAAAGGTGGCACTAGAAAATGGAAGACCATCATGGCAGTGTGAGCTGCAAGTGCAGAGACGGCCAGGAAAGGTGGCACTAGAAAATGGAAGACCATCATGGCAGTGTGAGCTGCAAGTGCAGAGACGCTGAGGCAAGAGGTGCCTTGTGTGTCTGAGGAGCCCTGAGTAGGTGGTGTGGCTGGACAGAGGGTGGGGTGATGTCAGTAGACTGTGTGGGCCTCGTGGCCCTGGTGAGGATTTTGGCTTTTCGAGTTAGATAAAAAGCTGGTAGTGGGCTTTGAGCAGAGGTGTGATGTGCTCTGCCTAATTTTAAAGGCTCCTTCTGACTGCTGAGTGGGAAGCCAGCTGAAGAAGCAAGCAGAAGATCAGTCAGGAGGTGATTCCCACAGAGCAGGTGGGCTGACAGGGCTCTAGCTAGGGTGCCAGCAGTGTAGGAGTGGTGACAAGTGGTTGGGCACTGGAAGAGAGCTGACCTGGATGCTGATGGACTAGATGAGAGTAGGAACAAGAGAGAGGAACCAAGGATGGCTTCAGGTTTCCCCCCGAGCATCTGGGAGAGGAATCGGCCAAGTACTGAGATGGTGCAAGGCAGACGGAGTCGTGAGTTTAGTGTGGCCATGGAGACACTGGATAGAAAGCAGTTAAGGGCAGCAGTGTGGCTGGAGCTGTTCCCTGTGTTGGCAAAGTGGAGATGGTATAAAGCCAAGGGATTAGATGGTATCTCCTAGGGATATATGCCCCTAAGAGAGTAAGAGCGTCTGCGGACCCTGCACTGAAGAGATGTGGTGTTTGAAAGTATGGAAGCTGAGGAGGACCAGCAGTAGGGAGAAGGAAGGAGTGGTAGCTTAGGTGGGAGGGAGACATCAAGAGAGGTCATTGTTTGGGCGGGAGAATGACATCCTCCTTGGCGTGCGTAAGCAGCAGTGAGGAAGGCATTGCAAAAGTAAGCTGGATGAAGAGTAAGGATGGATGACTTGATTTAGCCAGGTGAGCACCAGAGAGGACAGTGAAGGTTTGTGCGAGAGAGACTGTAGTGATATGCCATGGTCCTAAGACGGGGTGAAGAGGGAATTAAGCCTGATGCATCATGAGCTCTGAGGCATAAGATGTTGAAAAGGCATTTGGGCTTGACAGTCCTGCTGAGGTCAGGAAACTGGGAATTAGGGTCCTTGGAATTAGGTCCTAAGATGGAATTAGGGTCCATCTTTCCTAAGAGGAAAGATGGGTAAATCAGAAACAGGCAGCTTTGAGAGGCGCTGAAGGTACAGATGTGACCAAATTTGGTGTTGTCTTAGGTGTGGGTGTTGAGGTGTACAATAGGAAGTCAGGAATGACTTGAGGAGGTTGGGATAGGCCACCTGGGTGTACAGTGCCACCTTTTGCTGAAGTAAGAGACACACAGACAGGACACAGGGTGCTTTTTTCATTTTAAAGTTGGTGTGAGGAAGTAAGGAATTGATAGAACAGAATCTTTAATTCTGTATTCTTTCATTATGCTTTGTGTTCATACACAGTCAGGAAAGTCGTGATTGATTCCTTTGCTGCTGCTGCTGCTACTAAGTCACTTCAGTTGTGTCCGACTCTGTGTGATCCCAGAGACGGCAGCCCACCAGGCTCCCCCGTCCCTGGGATTCTCCAGGCAAGAACACTGGAGTGGGTTGCCATTTCCTTCTCCAATGCACGAAAGTGAAAAGTGAAAGTGAAGTCACGCAGTCGTCTGAGGTCTTTTCCCTCTTGTCTTCTAGCAGAAGTAGGCTGCTAGAAGACAAGTCATACTTGCTGATACATCTTTCCTTTATGCTCACAAGGGTCCTGCCTTTGGTTGATATCTGGTCACTTTCATTATAATAAAAAGTCATGTATTAATTTTAGTTGTTCAGTCACTAAGATGTGTCCAACTCTTTGCAACCTCTTGAACTGCAGCACGCGAGGCTTCCCTGTCCTTGACTATCTCCTGGAGTTTCATCAAACTCAGGTGCATTGAGTCAGTGATGCCATCCAACCATCTCATCCTCTGTTTCCCCCTTCTTTTGCCTTTAGTCTTTCCCAGAATCAGGGTTTTTTCCAATGAGTTGGCTCTTCCCATCAGGTGGCCAGAGTATTAGAGCTTCAGCATCAGTCCTTCCAGTGAATAGTCAGGATTGATTTCCTTTAGGATTGACTGGTTTGATCTCTGTGCTGTTCAAGGGCCTCTTCTCCAGTACCACAGTTTGAAAGCATCAGTTCTTAGGCGCTCATCCATCTTTATGGTCCAACTCTCACATCTGTACAAGACTACTGGAAAAACTGTAACTTTGTCTATATAGACCTTTGTTGGCAAAGTGATGTTTCTGCTTTTTAATCTACTGTCTAGCTTTGTCATAATTTTTCTTCCAAGGAGCAAGCATCTTTTAATTTCATGGCTGCAGTCACCATACACAGTGATTTTGGAGCCCAAGAAAATAAAGTCTGTCACTGTTTCCATTTTTTTCCCCTTCTATTAGCCATGAAGTGAAGGACCAGATACCATAATTTTAGTTTTTTTAATATTGAGTTTTAAGTCAGCTTTTTCACTCTCCTCTTTGACCTTCATCAAGAGGCTCTTAGTTCCTCTTCACTTTCTGCCATTAAAATCATATCATCTGCATATCTGAGGTTGTTGATATTTCTCCCGGCAATCCTGATTCCATCTTATAAGTCATGCAGCCAGGCATTTTGCATGATGTACTCTGCATGTAAGTTAAATAAGCAGGGTGACAATATGCAGCATTGCCGTACTCCTTTTTGCAGTTTTGAACCAGTTCATTGTTCCATGTCCAGTTCTACCTGTTACTTTTTGTCTTATACACATTTCTCAGGAGACAGGTAAGGTGCTCTGGTATTCCCATCTCTAATAATTTTCCAGAGTTTGTTGTGATCCACACAGTTAAAGGCTTTGGCGTAGTCAATAAAGCAGAAGTAGATGTTTTTTGGAATTCCCTTGCTTTTTCTGTGATCCACCAGATGCTGGCAATTTGATCTCTGATTCTGCTGCCTTTTCTAAATCTAACTTATACATCTGGAAGTTCTTTGTTTACATAACTGCTGCAACCTAGCTTGAAAGATTTTCCCCTTGGACAGCAAGGAGATCAAACCAGTCAGTCCTAAAGGAAATCAACCCTGAATATTTATTGAAAGAACTGATGCTAAAACTGAAGCTCTGATACTTTTGGTCACCTGATGCGAAGAGCTGATTCATTGGAGTTTTGATCATGGTTGGAGCATGGTTCTTTATAGTAGTGAGAGTTTCATGTGTGGACTTAAACTTGGCTGGAAGATATATCCTGCTGGCAGCTAGTTGTGTAGGCAAAGAAATGTCACAAACCCAGTTGTCTTGTGTAAAAAGCCATCAGATCAGATCAGATCGTCGCTCAGTCGTGTCCGCTCTGCCCCCCCGCGCACGCCGGCCTCCCTGTCCATCACCCTCCCGGGTCACTCACACTCGCATCCATCGGTCAGTGTGCCTCCAGCCATCTCATCCTCTTCGTCCCCTTCTCCTCCCCCTCTCCTCCCCTCTCTTCTCCTTCACTCTTCCATGTGCCGTCTGTTCGCTTGCTCTCCCTCCATCCCGCTATCTCCTTCTGGGCTGGGTCTCCTCTCGCTCTCTCTTCTCCCCCCCCTCCTCCGCTCCCTTCCCTCCTCTCCTCCTCTCCCGCCTCGGCCGTGTCTCTCTCTCGGCTCCCCGCGTCCTCTCGTCACCATCTCAGTATGCGCGTCTACCTTTTCCCTGTTCCCCATCTTTTCCTCAGTTGGGCGTCCATATCTTCGTTTCTGTGGCTGCCCTTTTCCTCTCCACTTTCCTTCTCGCTGCCCCTCTTCCTTTCGGGTGTGTCATCTCATTCTGGGTTGTCCTCTCCCGAAGCCATAGCATGACTTAAAAATAGTTTTAAAAGCAATTCTTTATTTGAATTAAGACTATTTTATCCTGTAAGAATTATATACTAGTGAATTAAGATTTTTTGGAATACTTTGAAACTAGCCTTATACTTGGGTTATATAATCTGTATAACCTTGAATAAGACATTAAAATTTTCTGTGGCCTTATTTCCTCAACTGCAGAAATAGGTGGATTGAAATCTCTCTGGACTGCCTTAGCCAAGCCATGCTGCTCAGATCTTTAGTCTTTTTAAATACTTCCCTGTTATAAAAATAAATTATCTCCATTGTGGAAAATTACCAAAATATGTAAAGAGAAAAAGAGGGTAAAAATGGCTCCATTGATTAAAGGCAATCACTGTTACTATTTTGGTATACTGGTGTATGCCTTTTATATTAGCCCTTTTAAAAAGCTGTGTACAAACAACACCTGAATGTGTACTGATTATAAAAGATCCAGGACTTCCCTGATGGTCCAGTGGTTGGGAATCTGTTAGCCAGTGCAGGAGACGGATTTGATCCCTAGTCTGGGAAGATCTCACCTGCCTTGGGGCAGTTAAGCCTGTTGCACTGCAACTACTGAGCTCATGCTCCCTATGCTCCCTAGAACCCATACTCTGCAACAAGAGAAGCCTGCACACCACAGCTAGAGGAAGACTGCATGCTACATCGAAGACCCAGCACAGCCAAAAGAAAAAAAAAAAGGATCCAGATCCTTCTGGATCCCAGTCCAGAAGGGTTGGGAATGAAAAGTGCCCTGCTGCTGCTTGCTGCTGCTGCTAAGTCACTTCAGTCGTGTCCGACTCTGTGTGACCCCATAGATAGCCCACCAGGCTTCCCCGTCCCTGGGATTCTCCAGGCAAGAACACTGGAGTGGGCTGCCATTTCCTTCTCCAATGCATGAAAGTGAAAAGTGAGAGTGAAGTCGCTCAGTCGTGTCCACTCTTAGCGACCCCATGGACTGCAGCCTACCAGGCTTCTCCATCCATGGGATTTTCCAGGCAAAAGTACTGGAGTGGGGTGCCATTGCCTTCTCCGACTCCTTGCCCTGAGGGCAGCCTATTAGTGATTTTGACTTTTCTGGATCCTTTCCCACCTATTTTGGACAGATAGAGAGGTGTTAAAATTGTATTTTTTTTTTTTTTAGCATAATCCAGATAATTATAGGCTTATACTTGTGACTTAAAAAAAAAAAAACCAACAGTATTTCTTGGACTTGTTTCCTTGTCAGTGCATCAGTTTTATGTTTTATTTTATTTTATCATTTATTTATTTTTGACTGTGCTGGGTCTTTTTTGCTGTGTGGGCTTTCTCTTCCGTGTCAGGTAGGGGCTGTTCTCTAGTTGTGGTGCACAGGGTTCTCATTGCAGTGGCTTTTCTTGTTGCAGTGCTCTGGGGTGCACAGGCTCAGGAGTTGCAGCACATCAGGCTTGGTTGCCCCGCAGCACATGGGATCTTCTCAGATCAGGGATCAAACCCATGTCCCCTGCACTGACAGGCAGATTCCTAACCACTGGACCACCAGCAAAGTCCATTTTATTCTTTAAAATGGCTGAATATTGAGAATTCCTTAGCTGTCTGGTGCTTGGATTTGTCACTTTCACTGCTCTTGGCCAGATTCAAGCCCTGGTTGGGGAACTAAGATCCTGCAAGCCGTGCGGCGTAGCCAAAAAAATTTTTTTAATGGCTGAATGCTATTCTTGAAGTAGATACACGATACTTTAACAATGACTTTTTGATAAACATTTATGGTTTTCCAAGTATTCAGCATTTTAAGTAATGCTGTAGTCATCAACTGTGAACATATATATTGCATAGATATTTCTGGAGGATAAGTTTCTGTAAATAAAATTGCTGGCTCCAAGAAAATGCCTATTTCAAATCCCAGTGCTAAGTTACTCTCCAGAAAGATCATTCCACCAGGAACATAATCTCTCTACACCCTGGTCAACACCAGATTCCTTTTAAAATTTCTTCCTAATTTATGTTAAAAACATGGAATTATATTTTGTCACTTTTGTAGTTTTAGCTAAGGTTGAACAGGTTTTTGTTTGTCTCATTGGGTATTTTTTTTCCCTATGGATAGATTCCTATCCTTTGGGTTATTTGTAGGTGTTCTTTTTGAATTACTAGTACCAGTCATTTGTTATGTGTTGCCCTGTTTTCTCTTACACCAGCACTCATCTTTTACATCTCCTTAGTGTGTTTTATAGCACTAGAATTTAAACTTTTAATGTAGTTTTTCTTTTTTTCCTCAGTATTTAAAAAAATGTTGTTGTTATTCACACATAAAATCATTTTCAGTATTAGTTTTTTCAAGATAAGTTTTTAAAAATGGAATCACTAAGCTAAAGACTAAAAATATTTTCAGGTATTTGCTGCAGTCAGCCAGGACCTAAGTTGCACCTCACCAAGGGTAGGCATGAAGGAGGTCATGACCTGCCAAGTGCCCAGTTTTCTTTGAATTTCAGGATAACTTCTAGTCCTTATCTTGAGGGTCTAGAAACTCAATCTTGTTGTCATAGACAGCCACTACCCGTCCACATCCCCTCAGTGCCACAAAGAAGTGGACACACCAGTGGACTAGTTTATTTAATTGCTGTGAGAAATAATTTAGTAAATTAGGGTAACAGCAGTGCATGAATTGCTCCAACTGGCACACATTTCTTCCCTATAGGGACATGTTATGTTATGTTATGTTAAGTCACTTCAGTCGTGTCCGATTCTTTGTGACTCCATAGACGGCAGCCCACCAGGCTTCCCCGTCCCTGGGATTCTCCAGGCAAGAACACTGGAGTGGGTTGCCATTTCCTTCTCCAGTGCGTGAAAGTGAAAAGAGAAAGTGAAGTCACTCAGTCGTGTCCGACTCTTAGCGACCCCATGGACTGCAGCCTACCAGGCTCCTCCACCCATGGGATTTTCCAGGCAAGAGTACTGGAGTTGGGTGCCATTGCCTTGGCATCGGTAAAGGACCTTAACCAAGGCAGCTCAGGATGCTTCTCACCTGCTCAGAAATTGTAGCATTGTCTTCACAGCCAAGCCTCCCTTGTCCCTAGAGGCTGCTGGGGGTCCTGCCCCTTATAGTTCCTTAGAGTGTTCCATTTCTGGTGTCCTTCAGCTGACTCCCATTCATGTATCCTCATTCTAAGGACACGCGATACGTATTTCCCCATCAGAAACACATGTATGGTCACTGGTGCATATGTACTTGTCAGGAGTTTCATTTAAGGAAACTTAAAACTTGGCTAGTCTGGTAGGGGAAATTCATGCAGTTATTTTTTTTGAGGGAAAACATTTTTATATAACAGAGTGGTATAGGGTGAAATAAACCTCTAAATGAATTGTTTCTTTTCAGGTGGTGATCAACGGAGGGGCCACGTCCAGTGGTGAACAAGACAATGAAGACACCGAGCTCATGGCAATATATACAACAGAAAACGGCATCGCAGAAAAGGTACCTCTTTCGTCAGCCCCATCCATTCACCCACCACTGTACAAGGAAGATCCTATACAAGGAAGTGGGTATCCATCTGGAGTTTTTGTCTCTTCTTTTCTGAGTGTGTATGTCTTTGTGTTCTTTATAATGGAAATAGAAGAAGTGATAAGGAATAGTACTTAGAAATTTTTATGGTTTTAATGGCAATATTTAAGTGAGACCCGTGTAGAGGTCTTTAGATATTTTTAAACCTCAGCCAGGATCTCACAGTGAAGTGGTTAGGAGTTTGAGGTCTGTCGTTAGGTCTGGATACTAATATGACTCTGATCCTGAGGGAATTACTTAAGCTTTCTGGGTATTAGTTTCTTCACCTCTAAAATGGGTATAAAAATACCAGCATCTGCCGTAAAGTTGTGGATATTGAAATAATATATATAAAGTTATTAGCATTGTGCCTGGTACATACTGTTCAATTCTGTTCAGTCGCTCAGTTGTGTCCGACTCTTTGCAACCCCGTGGACTGCAGCACACAGTACATACTGTGTAAAGTAAATAAAAGATACCAGTAGATAAGTTATGTCGGAGAAGGCAATGGCACCCCTTTCCAGTACTCTTGCCTGGAAAATCCCGTGGACGAGGAGCCTGGTAGGCTGCAGTCCATGGGGTCGCTAAGAGTCTGACACGACTGAGCGACTTCACTTTCACATGTCGGAGAAGGAAATGGCAACCCACTCTAGTGTTCTTGCCTGGAGAATCCCAGGGACGGGGGAGCCTGGTGAGATGCCGTCTATGGGGTCGCACAAAGTTGGACACGACTGAAGTGACTTAGCAGCAGCAACAGCAGCAAAGTTATGTAGACTGTGAAAATGCCTTGTACAAAGATATTTGAGAATCACACACTGAAGTGGGCTATCCCTCATCCCATCTGCTTGACAGGTCAATCTGTGTGACCATAGAATGTATGACCATATTCATAGGGGCCTGGAGAAAGCTGCCCAGAGAGGATCCGAATGCCTTAATTTCTTTTTCTCTTTGTATCTGCTACTGTGTCTGATATATATGGAAAGTATAATAATGTGGGATTTACAGACTGCTTTGCAGCCCTTAGACTTCTCAATTTCATTTGAGTTTCATTTGACAGATTTTTAAGACAGGTTTTATTTTTTATCATCAACTTATATAATGTGTTATATTCTAGAACTACTACATTATACTATAGACAGTGTATACTATGTATTCTAATAACAGACCCCTGGGAAGTTGATATATACAAATATAATTCCTAGCTTGGGTACTAGTACACTAAGTATACAGTATAATCACAAAAATGGTAAAGAACAAAATAAATTATGTTGAAATTCTTAAATAATCAAATTTTTGTGTCTGTGATTTCTTTTTCTCTTTCTCTCTGTTTCTTTCTTTTCTAGTTTGGGAGATGGAAATTTCATTTTTGGCTATCTTGACCAATATTTCTGTTGTTTGGTCAAGCTATTATAAGTTACGTGAATCTTAATTATAGATTCATGCTGAGATGTTGAAATTTCTGTAGTACTGATTTCTGAGTTGCTCCTCAGAGCACAGAGATGGGAGCAACCATTGTTGAGGCTTTGGTCTGTAGCAGAGACTCTTCGTATAGGGCAGGATTTGGGTGGGGCTTATTCCTTATCTGTTTTGAGTTTCAACATCCAAGAGACACATCTGTAGCAAAGTGCTTCTGTCATTTACAGACTTGTTGAACTCCATCCAAACCACAGATATTTGATCCTTAATCAGAGAGTCACCAGAATTTCCAGGCTGTAGGCTGTCATGATTTTGGATGTTCATTATCCAGGAATTGATGGCTCTCTTTTGAAATGATTGATAGAGTATTAATTTTTCAGGTTGTAAAATATCTGTAGGTGTACATTTACTGATCTGCTGGCAGGAAAAATGTCTAGTATGGTAATGTTAGCACGTTTATGTGAGACATTTATTGTTCGGGTGAACATTTTTTTCATCATCTGAACTTTAATAGGTATGTATTTCCTTGAACACTAGTGAAATAGATTATCTTCCTGTTTTACTGGTCCTTTTTCTTTTCCTATGAAATGGCAAGGATAGTAAGAATTATCATATGTTGAATAGTGGCAAAGGTCCAGACCCTTAGCTTCAGCAGCCTGTCACATTTAGTCTTCTTAGCAACCTGGGCCCCCCCCCCCTTTTTTCAATTATAAATAAGAAAAACCCCCATCCACAGAAAGGAGCCGGCAAAGGGCAAAAAAAAAACAAAGAGTAACAGCAGTAGCAGCAGCAACCCTGTTAGAAAGGTACCATCACTATCCTTGTTTTAAAGGTGAAGAAAATGAAATATTAGGTCTTTTGTTGTCTTGAATTTGTGTAAAGAAAACTTGACACCAGAGGATTTTACTCTTTGGGATCTTGCTTTTCAGATGGCATTGAAAGGCTATCTGAACACTTGACTATGAAATAAGAATGAACCATTCAAGGAAAGACGAACTGAAAGCAAGAGATTCTGTCCCATGTTTTCTCCATATCCATAGGGTTTCTTAGCTATTCATTTTAATGTACTTACTTATTTTATTAAAAACTTTGCTTTTCTGGTGTCCATTAAAACTCTTGAATTTCTTGTAGTAAATTCTGGCTAATCTGATATTACCTATAAGAGATTTGTAATTTCATTTTGGAATTTGCTCAAAGGGATTTTTTTGCCGAAAAGACCAGAAGGTTAGTGCCCCAGATCATCAATCATAAGTCCATAGGATGATGTTGGGAGTCATGTCCAGTACTTTCTTAGTATGGACTTTCAGTATCATTAGGATTCTTCAATTAGGGAGGCTGAGGGACTTGAACTTCATAATGAGGGTGTTTGTTTTTTAAGTTTTAACCTTTTTTGATTTATGAACCATGCAGATTCTCTCTCTCTTTCTTTTTAATACTAAAAACATTTTGTATTGGGATATAGCCAATTAACAATGTTGTGATAGTTTCAGGTGAACAGTGAAGGAACTCAGCCATATGTATACATATGTCCATTCTTCCCCAAATTCCCCTTCTGTCCAGGCTGGCATATAACATTGAGCAGAGTCCCATGTGCTATACAGTAAGTTTTTGTTGGTTATCTTTTTTAAATATAGCAGTGTGTACATGACCTTCCCAAAGTCCTTAACTATCCCTTCCCCATGGCAACCATGAGTTTGTTTTCTAAGTCTGTGAGTCTCCTTCTGTTTTGTGAGTAAGTTCATTTGTATCATTTTAGATTCCGTACATAAGGGATGTCATATGATATTTCTTCTCTGTGTGACTTACTTCACTCAGTATACACTCTCTAGGTCCATCTATGTTGCTGGAAATGGCCTTATTTCATTCTTTTTGATGGCTGAGTAATATTCCATTGTATATATGTACCGCATCTTCTTTATCCATTCATCTGTTGATTGACATTTAGGTTGTTTCCATGTCTTAACCATTGTAAACAGTGCTGCAGTGCGCAGTGGCGTGCATGTGTCTTTTCAGGCCATGTTTTTCTCTGGGTATATGCCCGGAAGTGGAACTACGGGGTCATATGGTAGCTCATAGTTTTAGTTTTTTAAGGTACCTCCTTATTGTTCACTGTAGTGGCTGTATTTTACATTCCCACCAACAGCACGGAAGGATTCCCTTCTCTCCACACCCTCTCCAGCATTTGTTGTTTGTGGATTTTTTGATGATAGCCATTCTGGCCCGTGTGAGGTGATATCTCATTGTAGTTTTTATTTGCATTCTCTAATAACTGGCAATTTTTAATATCTTTTCATGTGCCCGTTGGCCATCTGTGTATCATCTTGAGAGAAATGTCTGTTCAGGTCTTCTGCCCATTTTTGAATGGGTTGTTTGTTTTGGTGCTATTAAATGTCATAAAGAAAGTAAGTGAAGTCGCTCAGTCGTGTCTGACTCTTTGCAATCTCATGGACTGTAGGCTACCAGGCTACTCCATCCATAGCATTTTCCAGGCAAGAATACTGAAGTGGGTTGCCATTAAATGTCATAAGCTCTTTGTAAATTTTGGAAACTAATCCCTTATCAGTCCCATTATTTGCAACTATTTTCTCCCAATCTGTGGGTTGTCTTTTTGTTTTGTTTATTGTTTCCTTTGCTGTGTAAAAGCTTTTGAGTTTAAATAGGTCCAGTTTGTTTATTTTTGCTTTCGTTTGCATTAGTCTGGGAGATGAGTTTAAAAAGACATTACTGTGATTTATGTCAGAGTGTGGCCTGCCTATGTTTTCCTCTAAAAGTTTATAGTGTCCAGCCTAACATTTAGATCTTTAATCCACTTTAAGCGTATTTTTGTGTATGGGGTCAAAGAATGATCTAATATTTTTTACATGCGGTTTTCCATTTTTACTCGCATCATTTTTTGAAGAGACTGTCATTCCTACATCGTGTAGTCTTGCTTCTTTTGTCGTAGATTAATTGACTATAGGTACATGGGCTTATTTCTGTTTTTTTTTTTTTAATCCTGTTCTATTGATCTATATTCCTATTTTTGTGCCAGTACCATACTGTCTGGTTGATTGTGGCTTTGTAACATAGCCTAAAGTCAGGGAGCCTGATTCCTCCAGCTCTGTTTTTCTTTTTCAAGATTGCTTTAGCTATTCATGGTCTTTTGTATCTCCATACAAATCTTGAAATTTTTTGTTCTAGTACTGTGGAAAATGCCATTGGTAATTTCATAGGGATTACATTGAATCTATAGATTGCCTTGGGTAGTATAGTTATTTTGACAATATTAGTTCTTTCAATCCATGAACATGGTATATCTTTCCATCTGTTTGTTGTCCAATTTCTTTCATCCGTGTCTTAACGGTTTCAAGAGTACAGGTCTTTTGTCCCTTAGGTAGATTTATTCTTAGGTATTTTATTCTTTTTGATGCAATAGTAAATGGAATTGCTTCTTGTAATTCTCTTTCTAATCTTTCATTGTTAGTATATAGAAGTGCAACAGACTTTTGTATATTAATTTTGTAACCTGCAAGTTTACCAAATTCATTAATGAGTTCTAGTAATTTCCTGGTAGCATCTTTAGGATCTTCTGTGTATAATATATCATCTGTAAACAGTGACAGTTTAATGTTTTATTTTTCAATTTGGATTCCCTTTACTTCTTTTTCTTCTCTGATTGCTGTAGCTAGGACTTCCAAAACTATATTGCTTAAAAGTGGTGAGAGTGGACATCCTTGTCTTGTTCCTGATCTTAGAGGGAATGCTTTCAGCTTTTCACCATTAAGGATGATGTTAGCTGTAGGTTTGTCATATATGGCCTTTATTATGTTAAGGTATGTACCCTCTATGCCCACTTTCTGGAGAGTTTTTATTATAAATGGGCACTGGATTTTGTCTAAAGCCTTTTCTGCATCTATTGAGATGATTATATGGTTTTTATCCTTCAATTTAATTGATTTACAGATGTTGAAAATCCTTGCATCCCTGGGATGAATCCCACTTGATCCTGGTATATGATCTTTTTAATGTATTGTTGGATATGGATTGCTAGTGTTTGTTTTGCATCTATGTTCATCAGTGATTTTTGGTCTCTAGTTGTTTTTTTTTTTTTTTGTCATATCTTTGTCTGCTTTAAAATGAGTTGGGAAGTATTCCTTCCTTTGTGGCTTTTTGGAACAGTTTCAGAAGGATAGATGTTAACTGTTCTCTTAAATGTTTGATAAAATTAGCCTGTGAAGATGTCAGGTCCTGGATTTATGTTTTTGGGGGTGGTTTTTAATCATGGTTTCAATTTCAGTGCTTGTGACTGGTCTGTTCATATTTTCTTCTATTTCTTCCTGGTTCAGTCTAGGGGAACTGTACCTTTCCAAGAATTTGTCCATTTCTTCCAGGTTGTCCATTTTATTGGCATACAGTTGTTCATAGTAGTCTCTTTTCATTTCTAATTTTACTGATTTGAGTTCTCTCCATTTGTTTTTCTTTTTTTTTTTTTGATGAATCTGGCTAAAGGTTTATCAATCTTGTTTATCTTTTCAAAGAACTGGCTTTTAGTTTCATTGATCTTTGTGATTTTTTTTTTGTTTCTATTTCATTTATTTCTGCTCTGACTTTTATGATTTCCTTCCTTCTACTAACTTTAGGTTTTGTTTGTTTTTCTTTAGTTGTTTTAGGTGTAAGGTTAGGTTGTTTATTTGAGATTTTTCTTGTTTCTTGAAGTAAGATTGTATTGTAACTACTTTTACTGCATCTAGTAGGTTTTGAGCTGTTGTGCTTTCATTTTCATTTGTCTCTAGGTATTTTTTTAATTTATTTTGATTTCTTCAGTGAACCAGTGGTTGTATAGTAGCATATTGTCTAGCTGCCATGTATTTGTGTTTCTTAGAGATTTTCTCCTTGTAGTTTATTTCTCATCTCATAGCACTATGATCAGAAAAGAAGCTTGATATGATTTCGATTTCCTTAAATTTGCCAAGGCTTGCCTTGTGGCCCAGCATGTGGTCAGTCCTGGAGAACGTTCTGTGTGCACTTGAGAAAAATGTGAAGTCTGCTGCTTTTGAATGGGATTCTTTATAAATAACAATTAAGTCTAAGTTGTCTAAAATATCCTAGGTGACAAGAATACACAGAAGAACTATAGGAAAAAGATCTTAATGACCCAGATAATCACGATGTGTGATTAATCACGATGACTCACTTAGAGCCAGACACCCTGGAGTCCGAAGTCAAGTGGGCTTAGGAAGCATCACTACAAAGAAAGCTAGTGGAGGTGATGGAGTTCCAGCTGAGCTATTTCAAATCCTAAAAGATGATGCTATGAAAGTGTTGTACTCAATATGCCAGCAAATTTGGAAAACTCAGCAGTAGCCACAGGATTGGAAAAGGTCAGTTTTCATTCCAATCTCAATGAAAGGCAATGCCAAAGAATGTTCAAACTACCACACAATTCACTCATTTCACAGGCTAGCAAAGTAATGATGAAAATTCTCAAAACTTGACTTCAATAGTATGTGAACCAAGAACTTCAAGATGTTCAAGCTGGATTTAGAAAAGGCAGAGGAACCAGAGGTCAAATTGCCAACTGATCTGTTGGGTTATAGAAAAGGCAAGAGAATTCTAGCAGAACATCTACTTCTTCTTCATTGACTACACTAAAGCCTTTGACTGTGTGGATCACAACAACCTGTGGAAAATTCTTAAAGAGATGGGAATACCAGACCACCTTACCTGTCTCCTGAGAAACTTGTATGCAGGTCAAGAAGCAACAGTTAGAACCAGACATGGAACAATGGACTGGTTCAAAATTGGGGAAAGACTATATCAAGGCCATATATTGTCACCTTGCTTATTTAACTTCTCTGCAGTGTGCATCATGTGAATGCTGGGCTGGATGAAGCACAAGCCGGAATCAAGATTGCAGGGAGAAATATCAATAACCTCAGATATGCAGATGACACCACCCTTATGGCAGAAAGTGAAGAGGAGCTAAAAGAGCCTCTTAATGCAAATGAAAGAGGAGAGTGAAAAAGCTGGCTTAAAACTCAACATTGAAAAGGCAAAGATTGTGGCATCCAGTCCCATCACTTCATGGCAAATACATAGGGAAACAATGAAAACAGTGACAGATTTTATTTTCTTGGGCTCCATAATCACTGCTGATGGTGACTGCAGCCATGAAATGAAAAGACGCTTGCTTCTTGGAAGGAAAGCCATGACAGAGCTAGACAGCATATTAAAAAGCAGAAACATCACTTTACCACCAAAGATCCATTTAGTCAAGGCTATGGTTTTTCCAGCAGTCATGTCTGGATGTGAGAGCTGGACCAGTAAGAAGGCTGAGCACCAAAAGTTGATGTTTTTGAACTGTGGTGTTAGAGAAGACTCTTGAGAGTCCCTTGGACTGCAAGGAGATCAAACCAGTCAGTCGTAAAGGAAATCAGTGCTGAATATTTATTGAAAGGACTGATGCTGAAGCTCCAGTGCTTTGGCCACCTGATGCAAAGAGCTGACTCATTAGAAAAAATCCTGATGCTGGGGAAGATTGAAGGCAGGAGAAAGGGATGACAGAGGATGAAATGGTTGTATGGCCTCATCGACTCAGTGGATGTGAGTTTGAGAAAGCTCCAGAGATAGTGAAGGATAAGGAAAACTGATGTGCTGCAGTCCATGGGGTTGAAAGAGTCGGACATGACTGAGCGACTGAACAACAACAACAAAGGCCTGCATTTCTGTACTGATTTTCTGTCTGAATGATCTGTCCATTGTTGAAAGTGGGATATCAAAGTCTTCCACTATTAATTTTGTTACTGTCGATTTCTCCCTTTATGTTTGTTTGTATTTGTCTTACATATTGAGGTGTTTCTGTGTTGGGTGCATATATATTTATAATTGCTATATCTTCTTCTTGGATTGAACTCTTGATCATTATGTAGTGTCCTTCTTTGTCTCTTTGTTTTAAAGTTTATTTTGTCTGATATGAGTATTGCTACTTCAGCTTTCTTATGATTTCCATTTGCATGAAATACCTTCTCCCATCCCTTTATTTTCAGTCTGTAAGTGTCCCTAGGTATGAAGTGGGTCTCTTATAGACAATATATGTTTGGGTCTTGTTTTTGTGTCCACTCAGCCAGTTTATGTTTTGGTTGGTGCATTTAACTCATTTACATTTAAGGTAGTTATTGATATGTATGATCCTACTCCTATTTTGTTGTTTGGGATTTATTTTTTATAGATCAGTTCCTTCTCTTGTGTTTCCTGCCCAGAGAAGTTCCTTTTGCATTTGTTGTAAAACTGATTTAGTGGTGCTGAATTCTCTTAATTTTGCTTGTCTGGAAAGCTTTTGATTTCAATATCAAATCTGAAAGAGTCTAGTTGGGTAGGGTATTCTTAGTTGTAGGTTCTTCCTTTTTATCATTTGAAATATATTATGCCATTCCCTTCTGGCTTGTAGAGTTTCTGTTGAGAAATCGGCTGATAACCTTATAGGTTTTCCCTTGTATGTTATTTGCCTTTTTTCCCTTGTTTCTTTTAATGATTTATCTTTAATTTTTGTCAGTTTGATTACCATGTGTTTTGGTGTGTTCCTCCTTGGGTTTATCCTGCCTGGGACTCTGTGCTTCCTGAACATGATTGACTATTTCCTTTCCCATGTGAGGGATGTTTTCACCTTTATCTCTTCAGATATTTTCTTGGGTCTTTTCTCCTTCTGGGACCCATATAATGTGAATATTTGTGTGTTTAATATTGTCCCAGAGGTCTGTTAGGCTGTCTTCATTTCTTTTCATTATTTTTTCTATATTCCATTTTGCAGCATTGATTTCTACCATTCTATCTTCCAGGTCACTTATCCATTCTTCTGCTTCAGTTATTCTGTGCTTGATTCTATCTAGTGTATTGTTCATCTCTGTTTGTTTGTTCTTTAGTTCTTCTAGATCCTTGGTAAACATTTCTTGCATCACCTCAATCTTTGCCTCCAGTCTTTTTCAGAGATCCTGAATCATCTTCACTGTTATTATTCTGAATTCTTTTTCTGGGAGGTTGCCTATGTCCATTTCATTTAGTTATGTTTCTGGGTATTTATCATGTTTCTTCATCTGGTACATAATCCCATTTCATTTTGGGTAGTTTTCTGTGACTGTGGTATTAGTTCTAGAGGCTGATGGGATTGTAGTTCTTATTTCTTCTGTCTGCCTTCTGGTAGATGAGAATAAGAAGCTTGTATAAGCTTCCTGATGGGAGGGACCTGCTGTGGGGGAAACTAGGTCTTGGTCTGGTGGGCAGGGCTGTGCTCAGTAAAACTTGAATACAGTTGTCTGCTGATGGGTGGGGCTATGCTCCCGTCCCTGTTAGTTGTTTGGCCTGAGGTGACCCAGTCCTGGAGTCTATAGCTTTCTGTAGTAGGACTGTCAGTGACCTCCAAGAGGGCTTAGAGTGTCCCTGTTTCCATGGCAGGCCACTGCCAGCCCATGCCTCTACAGGAGACCTTCAAACACCCACAGGTAGGTCTGACTCAGTCTTCTTTGGGGTCACTCGTCCTTTCCTTTGGGACCTGGTGTGCACAAGATTTTGTTTGTGCCCTCCAAGAATCTCTTTGTTTCCCCCAGTCCTATGGGAGCTCTGTCATCAAATCCCACTGGCCTTCAAAGTCTGATTCCCTGGGGATTCCTAGTCCCTTGGCCAGATCCCCAGGCTGGGGAGCCTGATATGGGGCCTAGAACCTTCACAACAGTGGGGAGCTTCTTTGGTATAATTGTTCTCCAATTTGTGAGTCGCCCACCTGGCAGGTATAGGATTTGATTTTATCATAATTATTCCCCTCCTACCATTTCGTTTTGGCTTCTCCTTTGTCCTTGGATGCTGGATATCTCTTTTGGTGGGTTCCAGTGTCTTCTGTCGATGGTTGTTCAATAGCTAGTTGCGATTTTGGTGCTCATATGTGAAATGAGTGGGAATTCACTGCTGGTCTTGGACAGTCTCCTGGAGAGGTGGAGGCGGCTGCGCTGCATGCTGGGGAGTGCCTTCTACCTGTGAAGCCAGTGAGGGCGGGTGCCATTGCGGAGGTTCCTCCCCCTCACTTCCAGATTTTCTTTACCTTTTAGTACCGTTTGTTCTTGAGCATACTTGTTTAACATAAACAGCCCAAAATTGTATTAAAAAGTTTAAAATGTGCTGCCTCCATTCTTGGTCTACTGAGCATAATTGACAACTGGCAGTCTGATATGTGTATTCCACATGCTTTTCCACTCATGAACACACATATCTGAGAGTGTTGTACTATAGACAGTGAGCTACTAGTCTCTACCCCACCTACATAATGTATATACCTCACTAGGTTACTAAATATATGTGGAATTTTTTTGTTTTTAAAAATTAATTTTAATATTTTGAATAGATCAGATCAGATCAGTCACTCAGTCGTGTCCAACTCTTTGCGACCCCATGAACCGCAGCACGCCAGGCCTCCCTGTCCATCACCAGCTCCCGGAGGTCACTCAGACTCACATCCATCGAGTCAGTGATGCCATCCAGCCATCTCATCCTCTGTCGTCCCCTTCTCCTCCTGCCCTCAATCCCTCCCAGCATCAGAGTCTTCTCCAATGAGTCAACTCTTCGCATGAGGTGGCCAAAATACTGGAGTTTCAGCTTTAGCATCATTCCTTCTAAAGAAATTCCAGGATTGATCTCCTTCAAAATGGACTGGTTGGATCTTCTTGCAGTCCAAGGGACTCTCGAGAGTCTTCTCCAACACCACAGTTCAAAAGCATCAATTCTTCGGTGCTCAGCCTTCTTCACAGTCCAGCTCTCACATCCATACATGACCACAGGAAAGACCATAGCCTTGACTAGGCGAACCTTTGTTGGTAAAGTAATGTCTCTGCTTTTGAATATGCTATCTAGGTTGGTCATAACTTTCCTTCCAAGGAGCAAGCGTCTTTTAATTTCATGGCTGCAGTCACCATCTGCAGTGATTTTGGAGCCCAGAAAAACAAAGTCTGACACTGTTTCCCCATCTATTTCCCATGCAGTGATGGGACCAGATGCCATGATCTTCGTTTTCTGAATGTTGAGCTTTAAGCCAACCTTTTCACTCTCCACTTTCACTCTCATCAAGAGGCTTTTTAGCCCCTCTTCACTTTCTGCCATAAGGGTGGTGTCATCTGCATATCTGAGGTTATTGATATTTCTCCCGGCAATCTTGATTCCAGCTTGTGTTTCTTCCAGTCCAGCATTTCTCATGATGTACTCTGCATATAAGTTAAATAAACATGGTGACAATATGCAGCCTTGATGTACTCCTTTTCCTATTTGGAACCAGTCTGTTGTTCCATGACCAGTTCTAACTGTTGCTTCCTGACCTGCATACAGATTTCTTAAGAGGCAGATCAGGTGGTCTGGTATTCCCATCTCTTTCAGAATTTTCCATAGTTTATTGTGATCTACACAGTCAAAGGCTTTGGCATAGTCAATAAAGCAGAAATAGATGTTTTTCTGGAACTCTCTTGCTTTTTCCATGATCCAGCGGATGTTGGCAATTTGATCTCTGGTTCCTCTGCCTTTTCTAAAACCAGCTTGAACATCAGGAAGTTCATGGTTCACATATTGCTGAAGCCTGGCTTGGAGAATTTTGAGCATTACTTTACTAGCGTGTGAGATGAGTGCAATTGTTCGGTAGTTTGAGCACTCCTTGGCATTGCCTTTCTTTGGGATTGGGATGAAAACTGACCTTTTCCAATCTTGTGGCCACTGCTGAGTTTTCCAAATTTGCTGGCATATTGAGTGCAGCACTTTCACAGCATCATCATTCAGGACTTGGAATAGCTCCACTGGAATTCCATCACCTCCACTAGCTTTGTTCGTAGTGATGCTTTCTAAGGCCCATTTGACTTCACATTCCAAGATGTCTGGCTCTAGGTCAGTGATCACATCATCATGATTATCTAGGTCTTGAAGCTCTTTTTGAATAGATAATCTCATTTAAAAAATCATTTGCTCTATAAACACCTATTATTTTTGAACTGTTTGAAAGTAAGTTACAGACATAATACTCCTTTTTCCCTAAATATTTCAGTGTGTATTTCTAAAAAACAAAGACATTAGAATATTCACATTGATAAAACTATTATTGATAATAGATCTCATTAATTTCAATTTAAAAATAAAGCTTAATAATTTTCATTTATCTACCATGAACAATAATAAAATTGGTGATTTTTCTTCCTTCCCTTTTCTTCTACCATCTGATTTTGGTCAGAAATATACTTACACTTTCCATTATAATTGATTTGTCAGATTTAAGTATCATCCTTTGACTTCCAACTATATTAGATTACAATTTACTGCTTACCTTTTTCTTTTTCCCTCTCACATTTTGTTAATTGTAATGTTTGTATCTTTTTCGTGCACATGAGTTTTATACATTCTGGCTACTTAGTTCCTATTTTTAGTTTTATTTCTACAACTAATTTGAGTCAAATCTGATGCTGATTTTCACCAGTAATTTCTTGGTTAACTGAAGTTCATCCTCCAGGCCCTTGATATTAAAGTGTAGTCCATACATCAGCTTTGTTGACATCATTACCTACAAGCTTGTTAGAAATGTAGAATCTCTGCCCCAACCAAAACCTGCTGAATCAGAATTTGCATTTTCATACGATTCCTGTGTGATTTGATATGTTCATTAAAGTTAGAGAAATAACACTGAAGAACTGAATCGGGAATAATTTTGGATGAGAATTTATCTATAACATTTAGGCTTGAAGGAAAGTTTGGCTGGATGTAAAATCTTTAGGACATTGTTTAGATCCTGACTCAAATAAATCAGCTGTAACAAAATTTTGACATAGGATGAAAAAATTGTAATAAGCATTGGGTATTAGCTGATGTGAAGAAATTGTTAATTTCATTAGTTTGTAATGGTATTTCCATTCTTTTTAAGGGTCTTTATCTGCTTAAGAGACATATATGTGTTTCTGAGCAAATATATGTATTTTGAGGATTCAGTTTAAAATAATCCATCCTTTTACTCCAGTAAAGTTAGAATGAGGTGGGGAATAGATTAAATAAGAGTCCAGGGATAATAAATTTTGAAGCTGGAGCTGGGGATAGATACAGGGCAGGCATTTGATGTTCCTTCTACCACTGTATAGTTTTGAAAAATTATGTAATACAAAATTAAGGAAATAATTGAATCATACCTTATTGTTTGCTCTTTTCTCATTTTCTGGTGTTTATGGCTTTGAAGAACTCAGGCTGGTCTTTTTTTCCCCCTTGTAAATCAATATCTTGATCTTTTTGCCTTTTCTGTGGATTATCTTTTATATTCAGTAACTTTACTGACTGTCATATAATAATAGTCATAAGTTTTGAAGCTGACCTTCTATGTCAGCTTTTCCTGGCACTTTCAATATTTAGCTTCAAGTCTCCTGTTACTTCAGCAATGTTGTCTTGAATTATATCTTTATTTTTTGTTCTGATTTCTTTTGGTTTTCTTATTTGGGGGCTCCATTTATGTCTGTTTTGGATCTACTTTGTCTGCCCTCTCTCTAACTTCTCTCCAATCTTTTTCTCTTATCCTTTTCTCATGTTGTCTTTCACTCTTGTGCGCCTACCATTTTGATTTTTCTTTTTTTCCCCCCTTCTGTCCAAATTATTAAAACTCATGTTTTATTTCCCCTTTGTCCTTAAATTTCTTGACATATTAGATTCTTTTGTTGAGTTTTCAGAGATAGCTGAATCTTTTTTAATTTATTGAGAACTTAGTATATTGCAAGCATATCCTTTAGTTCTTAGAAATTTTCTTATTTCTTTGATTGCTATATTCTGTTTTCTTCCATAAAAATTGTTCTTAACCTACATTTGTCTTTTTGTTATTTGGGGCACATGTTATTTGGGACTCTCAACCCATTTGTTGAATTTTTTTCCTATCCTGTTTTTAGTTCCTAAGGTCTTTTTTACTCTTTGTTTTTGTTTTTATTTACTGATTAGAGCTTTGAAAATGACATTTCTTTCCTCCCAGGTTCAAAATACTTTTGTGAAGAGATAGGTTCCTCCCCCTGCCAATGTGTTTTCTTTCTACTACATGGACTTATTTCCTCTATTTGGCTCTTATATTGGGAGGAATGTGAGGCAATAAAAAAATACGATTGTAGAATCATTGTGTGTGGATAAAGTTTTCTCTTCAGCCTTTTCAATGAATAGGAAAGCTATCTTGTCACTGTAGGCTCTGTAGATGGTAGTGTTTTATCTCTGAGGCTGATCAGATCATCTTGAAAGGAGTCCTGTAGTCTCTTCCTGTAGCTTCTGGCATTCTGGAAACAGATAAGGATCTCACTGTTCATGCTTGTGGGTTAAAACCACACATAGTATTCCTCAGTCTGAGGTATTTCTGAATTTGGCAATAAGGAGTTCATGGTCTGAGCCACAGTCAGCTCCTGGTCTTGTTTTTGCTGATTGTATAGAGCTTCTCCATCTTTGGCTGCAAAGAATATAATCGATCTGATTTCGGTGTTGACCATCTGGTGATGTCCATGTATAGAGTCTTCTCTTGTGTTGTTGGAAGAGGGTATTTGCTATGACCAGTGCATTTTCTTGGCAAAACTCTGTTAGTCTTTGCCCTGCTTCATTCCGTGTTCCAAGGCCAAATTTGCCTGTTACTCCAGGTGTTTCTTGACTTCCTACTTTTGCATTCCAGTCCCCTATAATGAAAAGGACATCTTTTTTGGGTGTTCTAAAAGGTCTTGTAGGTCTTCATCAGATCAGATCAGATCAGTCGCTCAGTCGTGTCCAACTCTTTGCGACCCCATGAACCGCAGCACGCCAGGCCTCCCTGTCCATCACCAGCTCCCGGAGGTCACCCAGACTTACACCCATCGAGTCAGTGATGCCATCCAGCCATCTCATCCTCTGTCGTCCCCTTCTCCTCCTGCCCTCAATCCCTCCCAGCATCAGAGTCTTCTCCAATGAGTCAACTCTTCGCATGAGGTGGCCAAAATACTGGAGTTTCAGCTTTAGCATCATTCCTTCCAAAGAAATTCCAGGATTGATCTCCTTCAGAATGGACTGGTTGGATCTTCTTGCAGTCCAAGGGACTCTCGAGAGTCTTCTCCAACACCACAGTTCAAAAGCATCAATTCTTTGGCGCTCAGCCTTCTTCACAGTCCAGCTCTCACATCCATACATGACCACAGGAAAGACCATAGCCTTGACTAGGCGAACCTTTGTTGGTAAAGTAATGTCTCTGCTTTTGAATATGCTATCTAGGTTGGTCATAACTTTCCTTCCAAGGAGTAAGCATCTTTTAATTTCATGGCTGCAGTCACCATCTGCAGTGATTTTGGAGCCCAGAAAAATAAAGTCTGACACTGTTTCCACTGTTTCTCCATCTATTTCCCATGTAGTGATGGGACCAGATGCCATGATCTTTGTTTTCTGAATGTTGAGCTTTAAGCCAACCTTTTCACTCTCCACTTTCACTCTCATCAAGAGGCTTTTTAGCCCCTCTTCACTTTCTGCCATAAGAGTGGTGTCATCTGCATATCTGAGGTTATTGATATTTCTCCCAGCAATCTTGATTCCAACTTGTGTTTCTTCCAGTCCAGCATTTCTCATTATATACTCTGCATATAAGTTAAATAAACATGGTGACAATATGCAGCCTTGACGTACTCCTTTTCCTATTTGGAACCAGTCTGTTATTCCATGACCAGTTCTAACTGTTGCTTCCTGACCTGCATACAGATTTCTCAAGAGGCAGATCAGGTGGTCTGGTATTCCCATCTCTTTCAGAATTTTCCATAGTTTATTGTGATCTACACAGTCAAAGGCTTTGGCATAGTCAATAAAGCAGAAATAGATGTTTTTCTGGAACTCTCTTGCTTTTTCCATGATCCAGCGGATGTTGGCAATTTGATCTCTGGTTCCTCTGCCTTTTCTAAAACCAGCTTGAACATCAAGAAGTTCACGGTTCACATATTGCTGAAGCCTGGCTTGGAGAATTTTGAGCATTACTTTACTAGTGTGTGAGATGAGTGCAATTGTTTGGTAGTTTGAGCATTCTTTGGCATTGCCTTTCTTTGTAGGTCTTCATAGAACCGTTCAACTTCAGCTTCTTCGGCGTTACTGGTTGGGGTATAGATTTGGATTACTGTGACATTGAATGGTTTGTCTTGGAAACGAACAGAGATCATTCTGTCATTTTTGAGACTGCATCCAAGTACTGCATTTCGAACTCTTTTGTTGACCATGATGGCCACTCACTCCATTTCTTCTGAGGGATTCCTGCCCACAGTAGTAGATATAATGGTCATCTGAGTTAAATTCACCCATTCCAGTCCATTTTAGTTCTCTAATTCCTAGAATGTCAACATTCACTCTTGCCATCTCTTGTTTGACCACTTCCAATTTGCCTTGATTCATGGACCTGACATTCCAGGTTCCTATGCAATATTGCTCTTTACAGCATCGGACTTTGCTTCTATCACCAGACACATTTACAGCTGGGTATTCTTTTTGCTTTGGCTCCATCCCTTCATTCTTTCTGGAGTTATTTCTCCACTGATCTCCAGAAGCATATTGGGCCCCTACTGACCTGGGGAGTTTCTCTTTCAGTATCCTATCATTTTGCCTTTTCATACTGTTCATGGGGTTCTCAAGGCAAGAATACTGAAGTGGTTTGCCATTCCCTTCTCCAGCGGACCACACCCTGTCATCTCTCTCCACCATGACCCACCCATCCCGGGTTGCCCCACGGGCATGGCTTAATTTCATTGAGTTAGACAAGGGTGTGGTCCTGGTGTGATTAGATTGACTAGTTTTCTGTGAGAATGGTTTCAGTGTATTTTCCCTCTGATGCCCTCTTTCAAGACCTACTGTCTTTTGGGTTTCTCTTACCTTGGGCGTGGGGTATCTCGTCCCGTCTGCTCCAGCGAAGCACAGCCATCGCACCTCACCTTGGACGAGGGGTCTCTCCTCACCGCCGCCCTTCCTGACCTCGGTCGTGGGGTAGCTCTTCTCGGCTGTGCTTAGTGCGCTGGCCCTCACCGCCGTCCTTCCTCGGTCGTTGGTTAGCTTCTCTCGGCCGCACTCTTAGTGCACGGCGCAGCCGGCGGGGTGCTCTTAGTGCGCCGGTCGCTGGAAGGCGAGGCGCTCTTAATTGTGTGCCGGTCACGGGAAGGCGAGGCGCTCTTATCAAATCCCTTATGATTATACAGTGGAAGTGACAAATAGATTTAAGGGCCTAGATCTGATAGATAGAGTGCCTGATGAACTATGGAATGAGGTTCGTGACATTGTACAGGAGACAGGGATCAAGACCATCCCCATGGAAAAGAAATGCAAAAAAGCAAAATGGCTGTCTGGGGAGGCCTTGCAAATAGCTGCGAAAAGAAGAGAAGCGAAAAGCAAAGGAGAAAAGGAAAGATATAAACATCTGAATGCAGAGTTCCAAAGAATAGCAAGAAGAGATGAGAAAACCTTCTTCAGCGATCAATGCAAAGAAATAGAGGAAAACAACAGAATGGGAAAGACTAGGGATCTCTTCAAGAAAATCAGAGATACCAAAGGAACATTTCATGCAAAGATGGGCTCGATAAAGGACAGAAATGGTATGGATCTAACGGAAGCAGAAGATATTAAGAAGAGGTGGCAAGAATACACAGAAGAACTGTACAAAAAAGAGCTTCACGACCCAGATAATCACGATGGTGTGATCACTGACCTAGAGCCAGACATCCTGGAATGTGAAGTCAAGTGGGCCTTAGAAAGCATCACTACGAGCAAAGCTAGTGGAGGTGATGGAATTCCAGTGGAGCTATTCCAAATCCTGAAAGATGATGCTGTGAAAGTGCTGCCCTCAATATGCCAGCACATTTGGAAAACTCAGCAGTGGCCGCAAGATTGGAAAAGGTCAGTTTTCATCCCAATCCCAAAGAAAGGCAATGCCAAGGAGTGCTCAAACTACCGAACAATTGCACTCATCTCACACGCTAGTAAAGTAATGCTCAAAATTCTCCAAGCCAGGCTTCAGCAATATGTGAACCGTGAACTTCCTGATGTTCAAGCTGGTTTTAGAAAAGGTAGAGGAACCAGAGATCAAATTGCCAACATCCGCTGGATCATGGAAAAAGCAAGAGAGTTCCAGAAAAACATCTATTTCTGCTTTATTGACTATGCCAAAGCCTTTGACTGTGTAGATCACAATAAACTATGGAAAATTCTGAAAGAGATGGGAATACCAGACCACCTGATCTGCCTCTTGAGAAATCTGTATGCAGGTCAGGAAGCAACAGTTAGAACTGGTCATGGAACAACAGACTGGTTCCAAATAGGAAAAGGAGTACGTCAAGGCTGCATATTGTCACCATGTTTATTTAACTTATATGCAGAGTACATCATGAGAAATGCTGGACTGGAAGAAACACAAGTTGGAATCAAGATTGCTGGGAGAAATATCAATAACCTCAGATATGCAGATGACACCACCCTTATGGCAGAAAGTGAAGAGGAACTCAAAAGCCTCTTGATGAAAGTGAAAGTGGAGAGTGAAAAGGTTGGCTTAAAGCTCAACATTCAGAAAACGAAGATCATGGCATCTGGTCCCATCACTACATGGGAAATAGATGGAGAAACAGTGGACACAGTGTCCGACTTTATTTTTCTGGGCTCCAAAATCACTGCAGATGGTGACTGCAGCCATGAAATTAAAAGATGCTTACTCCTTGGAAGGAAAGTTATGACCAACCTAGATAGCATATTCAAAAGCAGAGACATTACTTTGCCAACAAAGGTTCGCCTAGTCAAGGCTATGGTCTTTCCTGTGGTCATGTATGGATGTGAGAGCTGGACTGTGAAGAAGGCTGAGCGCCAAAGAATTGATGCTTTTGAACAGTGGTGTTGGAGAAGACTCTCTAGAGTCCCTTGGACTGCAAGAAGATCCAACCAGTCCATTCTGAAGGCGATCAACCCTGGAATTTCTTTGGAAGGAATGATGCTAAAGCTGAAACTCCAGTATTTTGGCCACCTCATGCGAAGAGTTGACTCATTGGAGAAGACTCTGATGCTGGGAGGGATTGAGGGCAGGAGGAAAAGGGGACGACAGAGGATGAGATGGCTGGATGGCATCACTGACTCGATGGATGTGAGTCTGAGTGACCTCCGAGAGCTGGTGATGGATAGGGAGGCCTGGCGTGCTGCAGTTCATGGGGTCGCAAAGAGTCGGACACACTGAGCCTGATCTGATCTGATGCTGGGAGGGATTGAGGGCGGAGGGGGGAGAGAGATGGCTGGATGGCATCATTGACTCGATGGGTGTGAGTCTGGTGACCTCCGGGAACTGGTGATGGACAGGGAGGCCTGGGGTGCTGCGGTTCATGGGGTCGCAAAGAGTTGGACACGACTGAGCGACTGATCTGATCTGAGGTATTTCTGATTTATGTTCTTCAAATAATACTTTTTTGTGTCTTGAAGGGTGAGGATAGCAGTTAGCAGGCAGCAGGGTGGCTGATTGTTTTGCAGAGTTAAATCCCATCTTTTTCCCATCCCTATTCTGTCTTCTGCCTTCAAGCATAGAGCATTTCTCAGCTTCTGTTGGTCAACCAGCTCACTTCTTTATACCTTTCCCCTCTAGCACCTATGTTCTAGAGTCTTTCCCTCTCCCAGATGGGTCACAGCTCATACAGATGCTCTACATATTCCAGAAATAATGGGGTATAGTCAGTTAACAGTGTTATGATAGGGTGAATAGTGAAGGGACTCGGCCATACATATACATGTGTCCATTCTCCCCCAAACTCGCCTCCCATTCAGGCTGCCATAGAACACTGAGCAGAGTTCCATGTGCAATACAGTAGGCCCTTATTGGTTATCCACTTTAAATATAGGGTTTGTATATGTCCACCCCAAGCTCCCTAACTTTCCCTCCTTCCATCTTCCCCTGATCCTCACCGCCTCACCCTCACTGTGAGTCTGTGAGTCTCTTCTGTTTTGTGAGTTCATTTCTTTCATTTCTTTTTAGATTCCACATAAAAGGGAAGTCATCTAATATTTCTCCTACTCTGTCTGACTTAATGTAATCATTTTTCAAAGAAACTTCTCTGTTGGAGGTTTTTGTTTTTGTAGTTTTAAAATGGTTCATATTGTTCATGCTGTGATAACAGCCTGTGGTACCATGGTCCGCAGTGACCATTCTCCTTCTGTCTCAGGGAGAGCAGTGTAGCATTTGTCTGACAGGCTTCACTGATCCCCTTGACCACACAATTTCCTGCTTTTTCTTGATATCATCAGTGGACATTTACATTAGTTCCCTTACTGAGTTGTAGAACCACCCTCATTACTAAGAAAAATTGTGTATATACAGTGTGTGTGTGTGTGTGTGTGTTTATATATATATAAATGTTTGTGTACACATCTTAATCTTAGCCCTCCAGGTTATAAAGAGGACAGATTCAGTCTTTTCAGTTCTGTTCATGTGTTTTATAGGTAAAACTAGCCATTTGGGAATCATTAGAGTAATAATGCTTACAATATTATTGTAACAGATTATACTAATCTAGTAAGTGTAGTGTTACTGTACTCTGTTTTCAGACATTTCTTTTTGTTACTTTGTGAGCAGTAACACTCCCACCTGTAGGCCCTGTGATAGTGTTGAGTTGTCCTTTGTGTAGTGAGTCCAGTGTCCATTGTTGCATCATATCAACAAATGGTCAGCTTCGTTCAAAGATATCCAAGACTGGTTTAGGAGTCCCGAATCAGGTTCAACGATTGGCTTGGATGACTCACACTGACTCAGGGGACATGAATTTGAGCAAACCCAGGGAGATAGTGAAGGACAGGGAAGCCTGGCATGCTGTAGTCCGTGCGGTCGCAAAGAGTTGGACATGACTTAGTGACTGAACAACAAGGCCGACTCATAGAATTCAGAAAAGCTTCTGGTTGTAGCTTATTTGAGAAAAAGAGTTCAGATTAAAATCGATAAAAAAAAAAACCATGTAGGGCAGGATATAGGAGACACTGAGCAAACTTTCAGTTGTCCTCTTCCTAATGGAGTCATGTGGCAGTGCTTAATTTCCCTCAAAACAATGTGTGAGGACACTCAAGAAGTGTTGCCAGACCTTCTGGAGTCAAACTGGTACCATGTGGCCCAAGGCCCCCATCGTCAATCGCACTGTTAGAATAATCTGTGAAGGGCTCAGGCAAACAAATACACTCTTGAAAGGAAGGATATTCCAAAAACATTAAAGTATCTTCCAGGTGTCAGGTAAGGACCAAACTTTTCTTTCAAATGTGCAGGGTTTGAACAGCCCAGACCTGCTGAGTTAATCGTTTACTGCATATCGTTGCATATCATGGCTTCCTTGATGGCAGTAGTAAAGAATCTGCCTGCAATGCAAGGGACCCGGGTTCGATCCCTGGGTTGGGCAGATCCTCTGGAGAAGGTAATGGCAACCCACTCCAGTATTCTTGCCTGGAGAATCTCCATGGATAGAGGGGATTGGGGACCTGCCACTATCCATTGTTTGAATGGAAGAAAAATTCTTTCAGAAAGATCATATTCAATTTACATTTGGATTAGATCAAATGTCCGTTTACTTTTGATATTTACCTTTAGGCTTTCAAGAGTGATGCTGAATTGTGTCACTAATACAACACTCTTTGTTCAAGAGTATTTGGCCAGTGTATGTTCAAATTCCACTGTATGAAAACTGGAGTGATAAACAAGAAGTCAGCATCTTTCTCAGAATCTTTCTGTGGATCAGATCCATTGGAAAGTGGAACAAATTGGGCTAGATGTGACCAAGGTTTAGAATATTGTCATCTTTTATCTTTTTTGTGGCACATCTTGTAATTTTGTTTCCTCTTAGGCGCTTTATTATTAAAAAACTTTTAAAAAAAGGCACATCTTGGATTCCAAGAAATTGTTTGTATGGTTTTAAAAACACAGTATATAGGGGAATCCTCTGAGTTTTCAGTTTGACTCAGATACTGGATGAGTTCAGAAGTGACACTGAAGTTGATCGGAAATGTCTGGAGGTATAACCTGTGGTCTCTGTAAAGATTCTGGTTTATAAAGCATACAACACAACATTTAAAAAAATCTTCAGTAATGGGGGTTGGTGGGGTTATCCTCAACTATAAATATATTTTTAGTCTTTTTTTGAGCATCTTTAATTTTTTTTTCTTTTTTAAAAATTTATTTTTTAATTGAAGGATAATTGTTTTACAGAATTGTATTGGTTTCTTTGAATCATAGTATCTGTATACCTTTGCTCTCTTCACTCACGTTTGTGTCTGAGCAAAAGTGTTTTAAAAGAAGGATGTTTCCTGAGATTTCCTTAGTGGTCCAGTGGTTAAGAATCTGCCAGCTAGTGCAGACGACATGGGTTTGATCCCTGGTCCAGGAAGATCCCACATGCCGTGGAGCAGCTAAGCCCATGTGCCACAACTGCTGAGCCCTGCCTGCACTGCCGTTATTGAAACCCGCATGCTCCAGACCCCATGCTCTGTGAAAAGAGAAGCCACTGCACTGAGAAGCCTGTGCAGTGCAACTCGAGAGTAGCCTCCGCTTACTGCAACTAGAGAAAGCCCACATATAGCAACAAAGACCCAGCACAGACAAAAATAAAATTTAAAAATAAATAAAAGAAGAGTGTTTAGGTACAAAAATCTTTTTCCTTGCAGGGATGGGTTGGGATAGGAGGGGCAGATTAGTGCTATTGAAAGTAGTTAGCATTTTATAATATATCTTAATTCAGGTTACCACCCAAGGATGGTATCACTCATGCCATGGTATTACTTTGTGGTCTCAACCTTGGGAGCATCTCTCTCTATGCTGGAGGTGCCCAGGTTTGGGGAGAAGCTCTGAGCAAGCTGGTTACTTTTGGGGATGAGTTGATGGCAAGTGATACTGAGCCCCTAAATCCTAAGAACAGACTGTCCCACTGAGTGTGCTTGACATTGTGTCAGAGGTAATAAAGGCTTAATTTTACATTAGAGTGACAGCCACTTTATAAAATTTTTTCAATAACAGCTGAGTTAACCTTAGACCTTGCTTTTATTGAACAACTTCTTTTCTCCCTTGCTCACAGAGCTCCCTTGCTGAGACCTTGGATAGCACTGGCAGTCTAGACCCCCAGAGATCAGATATGATTTATACCGTAGAAGATGTTCCACCCTGGTACCTGTGCATATTTCTGGGGTTGCAGGTAAGATGATTCCTTTGGAACGTAACCACCAGCAGATGCTTGAATTGTCTGTCTAGATTATTTAAAATTCAATTTTTATTTTTTACTTATTGACAGCTTTAAATTACTCTTTTAAGGATGATGAATGGTAATTGTTAATATGAATTTCAAAACAGTGAAAGGAAAATAGGAGGGGTAGGTTAACCATGATAGGAAAAAGGAAAATATTCAGGGAATAAGCAAGAGAAATGACATGGAAGAAGGAAAAAAGATCATAGATGTATGAAAAGGGGGAGAATAGAGGGAAGAGAATGTAGAGGAATAGAAATAAGAAGGATTAGTGTTCATCTCTCATTCCTAGTTAACCAATCCGTAGTCACTGTCAACTGCCGTGAAATATGGGTGACATTAAGAAGTACTGTGTTGCCATGAAAAGGAATGCATTTGAGTCAGTTCTGATGAGGTGGATGAACCTAGAACCTATTATTCAGAGTGAAGTGAGTCAGAAAGAGAAAGATAAACATCATATTCTAACACATATATATGGAATCTAAAAGAATGGTACTGAAGAATTTATTTACAGGGCAACAATGAAGAAACAGACAGAGAATAGACTTATGGACATGGGGAGAGGAAAGAAGAGGGTGAGATGTGTGGAAAGAGTAACATGGAAACTTACATTACCATATGTTAAATAGATAGCCAATGGGAATTTGCTGTATGGCTCAGGAAATTCAAATGGGGGCTCTGTATCAATCTAGAGGGGTGGGATGGGGCGGGAGATGGGAGGGAGGTTCAAAAGGGAGGGGATACATGTATACTTAACGGCTGTTTCATGTTGGGGTTTGACAGAAAACAACAGAATTCTTTAAAGCAATTATCCTTCAATAAAAAAAAAGAAGTGCTGTGTTGGTCAGGACATAAATGTGGAGGCTTCAGTCTTATTTTTAAAGGAAGGCAGGCTTGCCTTGGTAATGTCTGCTTGCAGTTTCCAGTGGGAGCAGACCAAGGAGGCTGCCAAGGAACGGGTAGGAGGGAGGGGGCGAGAGGTGACCCAAGCTGGTGCAGGAATTCTGCATCTTTGGTATCCACTCCCTGCTCTCCCCCCAGCCACCACTCCCTTTTCCCATTTACAATTGAAGTAGGGCTTTAGGAGAAAGGGGATGACATGAAAGGCTCTTTGCCCAGACAAATAGCTCTGGTCTGTGTGTGCCTTGGTTTTGAGGTCTCAGTTTGCATTCTTACTTTCTCAAGTTTGAATGATCAGTTCATGCTAAGGAAATCAGTCTCATTACCCAGACAAGTTTATTCTCTTGGAGGTAGACTATACCTGCTGACAGCTGATACTTTGGTTCAATTTCCAGGCCCTTCCCCCATCTTAGGTATTAAAACAGTTGGTAACCTGGACAGAAAGGCATTCTAATAAAGAAGGCATAACCAAAGGACCTGACTGGTTGGGCAAATAATTTCCCTAGGGCTGAGTGTCTCAAATGAGGTTCAGGAAACTTGCTTTTTGAAATGTTTATAGATATGTCTAGAAGTAGACTCCCCTTTCAGATGAGATTGGGAAACCCTGTACACATCACTCCCTTCTTGACAGTGCAATCTCGTGAGCAGCTCTGGGAAGTCCTGATGGGAATGTTCTGTTCCCGTCACCAAACATCTGTTAGTGTTACACAGTTGATCTTTTTGGGCTGCAAGCAGCGCATTTTGGCAAAAATGAGCAGAGACGGGGAACTGTTAGAAAGAAAAGAGGAAATTTGCAGAACAGAAGTAAGAACTGAACAGGCAGGCCTCTAGGAGGAAGGGATGTGAGCAATGAGAGCTGGAGTGTCCTGCCAGGGCTGTAGGGAATGGGGGAGGGGTCCTAAAGGAGAAGTGGGACCAGCTCTTTCTGAATGATTCCCACAGCTGCTGTGTGAGCTTAGTGCTTTCCTGACTACTGTTAAATAATGCCAGGTCATAGAAAAAGATGGAAAATGCCTTGTGCAGTGAAGCTTGTAACTTTAATCCCTAGACCTAAAAGAATTTTTTAAAGAGGATGAATTATCTCAAAACATAGTTGTAAAATTCTACATAAAATATAGGCAAATCAAAATCTAACATGACTAGGGTTTGTTTCAAGAATAGTTCAGTGCCACACAATTCATGTTAACAGATTAGAGGGGAAAGATCTATGGTTTTAGCAATTGGTGCTGAAAAGCAGTTAAAAAAACAAATATTTTCAGTAAAAATTCTATAGATAAAACATTACTGGTGTTTGTATTGTGTTTCCTTTGTGCTAGCGTGGATTCATGCAAGGAATAAGTAATAATATAGGTGAGTTAGAAGACGAAAATGTAATAGGAGAAATGCTGGGGGGAGAAAAAAACAATTTGGCATATGATGAGTGTGTACCTAAAAAAATAAATTCATGTGAGCTACTTTTTAAAAACAACACGGGAATGGGCAAAGTTAGGGTGAAATCAGACAAAATACACAAAAAAGATTAACTTCTCCACTCTGTCTCACTGTCCCCGCAGCATTACCTGACGTGTTTTAGCGGGACCATTGCAGTGCCCTTTCTGCTGGCCGACGCCATGTGTGTGGGGTATGACCAGTGGGCCACCAGCCAGCTCATTGGGACCATTTTCTTCTGTGTGGGAATCACGACTTTGCTGCAGACCACTTTTGGATGCAGGTGAGATTGGGGCACTGAATTGGGAACGCTCACGTGCCCACGAGGCATTGTGCACACCCACCCAGGGCTGCTTGGAAGGACTGACTGGCGTATGGGGAAGTGTGGCCTAGGAGCATTTGCCTTGCGTCTCCCAGCCCTGTTGTGTTTCTTCTCTAGGTGGGTGGCACCACTTCCTGACCAGTTGTGCGGGCTGGAACTCAGCTCCTTCCATCCCACCAGCTGGCAGGGCAAGTTTTCTCTAGTACTCTGTCACTTCCCCCAGTTCCTGAAGCTCAGACCTGGACTGTGTTCGACTAGGTTTCCAGTTGGTCTCTCTGCCTCCAAGGCTGCTCTCCTCTGCCCTGCTCGCTGTGCCACCCTGGTGTCATTTTTTCAATGTTTGCATCTTCCTGGGTGCTAGGAGGCTACAGCCCTACTCCCTGTTTAAACACTGGGATGTGCCCACCCTGTAGGTGTCTCCTTTGTTCTCTGTCCCACCGCCCTTCCAGGTATGTCCCTGAGCCCTGCAGTCTCCTGCCGTGCACTCACCAAGAAATGAGCTCCTCCTCAAGCCCGCTGTGCTGTCTTACCTGTGCTTGTGCTCCCCTGCGGCCTTCCAGTCCTGGCTTGTTCCTCTTCTCTCTGTGAAGCACCCCTGACTTCCCCACGCCTTCGTTGCTCTCTCTGAATTCCCACACATGCATCTTGTGTATGTTCTTCTAATGTGACTCTTATTCCACTTTGTCCTTTTTTGTTTGTGTCTTTTCTTGCTGATGAGTGTTCCCTCAAAGTGCAAAGTGCACTTTGCATCCCCAGGCCCCAGCTTACATGGATATGGAGCTGGCATAAGAAGGAAAAGAACTGTGCTCTTTTACCTTCTCCTGCAGTCTTGCTTTGTCCCCTCCTGTCCCCTTTTTCCACCCTCTTCACATTCAGCCTTTTCCTTTACCCTAGGATGTTGCTCAAGGGGTGGAGCCTATGGTGACAGGACTATTCTCAGGGCAAGGACAGCAGAGTAAACGTATAGGTTCTGTCTCTCCCTGCTAGGGAAGTGGGAGCAAACTCAGAGGGCAAAGAAGGCAGCCTGGTAATCATGGACTATATTCCGTGAGTCAGTATCCTCAGAACAACCTTCACTTACAGGGGACAAGAGAATATGGGAAGGACAATGTTAGGGCATTTTGGTTGGCAGCTTAAGCAATGTCCTCATAAGGAATATGACAGCTCCATAGCAGGTCTGATGATGGAAGGAAGGCTGAAAGGGCTGGCCAGCTCCTGGGGTTCTCAAATCCCCAGCCTCTGCAGGACTGCCTGAAGCCACCATGCTAAGCAGATCCCTTATCTCAGAAAGGTGGGTCGTCTTAGGGGACCCCTAAGGGAAAGGCAGCGTGTTACTGACCTGTTAGAGGAAGGAGTTGTATTTGGACACTCCAGAGAGGGCTTGATTAACTTTCTTAGTGCTCAGGGAGTTAAACTTGGCTGACAGTATCTTTCATTCTTTTGTTACAGCACTCAAGATTTTGTGTTTCAAAGCCAGGGTGGTTTAGAAAGTTTTTATTGGCTGACTCAAGAGCCTTACCTTGTACTTGGGGAACTGGTTCTCTGGGGAAATACTTGTTTTCTAACCAGCTAGCTCATCAGAGAACTCATAGCACAAATCATCTATAAATTTAGGCAGTGCCTCTAGTTGAGAATTGTTGGTTGACTTGAAGAGGAAATGAAAGACGTGTTTACTGTGGTATGGCAGGTACCAGGTACAGCTCTGCCCTGGTCTCATATTAGGAAGACTACTCTTGACTCTACTTCCCTCTTTGTGCTAACACAACATCACCTTTTTCTTGCCTGGGATCCTTGCCTCGAAGCTCCCATCTAGTAGGGAAAAAGTGAGAAGGCACTCAGTGGCTTGGTTTCCATCTCCTCAAAGGCACAAGCTGTTGTTGATACATTCTTTTAAGTTTTGTCCAGCATATATTTGAGGGCCTGCTGTGTGAAGGCGAGCCCAGATGATGAGGTGTGTGAGAGGCATTTCCCTCCCTGCTTGATTGGTCATGACCTCTGAGGCTGTTTGTTTGCTATATCCCATGTCCCCAGTTTGTTTGCAGTATCCCATCTCCCCCATCCCCTGCATCTCCCTGTCCTTCACCCTTTTCTGTTAAAACTCTAACTCCTCTTTTCCCAACTTCCCCTTGTTTCACTGTGCCTGAAGAGGCAGGGCTACCCCTTCCAGCTAAATCATCTCTCAGATTCTTGCCCCCAGGTCTCCTGTGGGTTTTGTAAAAGAAGAGCAGAAATCTCAAGAATGGCCAAATACCACACCCCCCTAGTATTTCCAGCAGACCAAGGTTGACACTCAGACCTCAGTAGAGTGGGGACCCACCCCTGGTACTCAGACACCCAGTACTTACTCAGAACAGGTCAGGGTTGAGCATCCCTGAGTCTATTCCAGGGACCTCTGTTCAGCAGAGTCAGAGCAGCAGCATTGCCAGTGTTCGTTAAAATCAAGTTGTTGACCATTGTAATGATAAAACTGTAATCCCATGGGCAGTCAGAATCTACAGTTCCCAATAAAGCATTAGCTCATGCCACATGGCAAATGGTTTCTTTGCCGTTTGCACATGGGGGAGTGAAATGAGTGCGTATGAGGAGTTAGAGAGACGTATGCAGTTTTATAATTCTGGACAGAACACCTCTCCAGCTCCCAGTTTCCTTTTGTGAAAATGATAGGAGGCTCTTCTAAGGTGTCCTGTGGATGACGCCTGCCATCATTGTGTGTTTGTAGATTATTATATTATATGCTTCTTCCTAAAATACATTTGAAAAGTTACAAGAGTATAAATAATATGAAAAACCTTCTAATTCAGCTGCTTACTGACATAGACCTTCATCATCGATTTTGAATTGTCATGTTTACAGACTTGTGCATTTACTTTCTGATCACAAGAGAATCAAACAGATGGATAAAGCAATTGGGGCTGTGGAAATACAAGGGCGGGACAGTGCAAAAGAAAGGCTAACATGGCCAAAAGTGGAATTCATTCCCAGTATCACAGCCGTAAGGATTGCAGGTGGCCTCTGCGTGTTGCTGGTGTTTGCAGTTCACACTCATTTCCTTAGGTGGAGAGCTGCTGAAGAAAAAGGCTTTCATGTTCAGCTGTCATCATTTCTAGGGCAGATTTTTAGACCTTTCTAACTGAGTGGTTTGCCATGTGTGTCTGAGTTCTGTCTGTTTCTTTGTGTGTTTGCCTGACTCCCATGTAGTACCCAGAACTCCCCTGTACTGAATGTCATGGGTATATGGGACCTAGAGCCCAGCGATGGCCCGTGCCTCTGAGGAATGGGGCCTTTATTGTGAGGAAGCTAAAACCATAATTGCAGGTCTAGAACAGGGGAAGGAAGTGTAACCATTTCCATTCTCTGGGCTCTGGCCAGGTCATCCTTGCTCCACATTTCTCATGGGTGTGCTGAAGAGTGGCGTACTGTTTCTGGAAAGCTGTTTCATTGCATAAAAATAACCAAAAGTGATATGGAAAAAGTGAGAGTGAAACAGGTGTGCCTTTGCAAACCTGAACCATGAGCTTGCAGTGCCAGCTTTAGGATACAATGTCAAAAATACTCCTTTGGGGGTCTGTTTTCCATGAGCTGGGCTGGCTAAGGCCACAGAAAATGTGTCTGATGCAGCACATGCTGCAGATGCTCCTTCCTTCCCGGAACATCTCCCCTGACATGAATGTGGTTTCCTTTCCTCCAGAAATCATGACTTGTTTTGGAATGGAGATCATGTGTCTCAGCCCCAATTGTGTGACTTCTGTGGCTTCATTGCTTCCTAGAGCCTCTGCCTGTTGGGGATGGGATGTTTCTGTTACAGCTGCTTCTTTCATCCCCTTCCTTCCATCCAACCTTTTCCTTCTTCCTTATTTCCTTTGACTTTGGTCCCCTGCTCTTGGCTTTTAACAAGGTCTTTATCGCTCAGTGCCCTTGAGTAAGGTTTCAGCAATTCTCATTCTGGTTAACTTCAATCCACCTTACCCCTTGGGGTCTTTCTAGGAATTAGTGCAAAGCCTTTAAAATCCCATGAGCAGGGGCAAGGGTCAGCGTCCCCCAGCCCAGGTGTTAACCAGCCCGCAGCAGCCATGCCTCCCTAGTTTTAGGGAGGACTCAGTTAAGGCATCACTTTGGCTGTCATTGTCTTTTCCATCAGAGACCAAGCCTGGGTAGCAGCTCTGAGCTTCTCAGAGTCCCTGCCCTTTACTGCAGGAGTTAGTGCATAGCTGGGGATGAAGGAGGGCCCTCTGGGATGGACCCTGCCCTTTGTACACCATGCTGACTTTTTCCGACCTTCCCTGAGGTGTGTGCAGGTGCTGTGTTTGGGGACCACATCCAGTCTTTTGTTCTACGTTCCTCTTGGAGTCCTTTCTGTCAGCTCTCCAGAAAAAGAAAAAATTGCGGGCTGAGAGGCCCTTTCCTTGAGAGCCTCTCCTGGTTATAACAGGCCTGCTGGAGACTCACAGAACTTTCCTTTGCTGAGAAAAGGTAGGGTTTTGGCTAAGACAGTAGCTAACACAGCAGCCTGAGCTCTGACAGAGTTGTCTGTCCTGAGGAGGAAGGTTCCTGTTTTTCACCTTGGATTCCGGGGCTGGTACATACTATGTGCTCACTGACTATAGCGGGTGGCTCCAGGATACTTCAAGATCTCAAGTTGGAGGCTTTGAACTCTTAACATGATAATATTTAGAAGAATGGAGAGATGCAGTGCTTAGATTGGGTTATGGGAGATGGGGATTTCCCTCACATTCTTTCTCTGTATATGTATTTGGGCTGGGGTATATATGCAAGAGCAGAGACATTACTTTGCCAACAAAGGTTCATCTAGTCAAGGCTATGGTTTTTCCTGTGGTCATGTATGGATGTGAGAGTTGGACTGTGAAGAAGGCTGAGTACCCAAGAATTTATGCTTTTGAACTGTGGTTTTGGAGAAGACTCTTGAGAGTGCCTTGGACTGCAAGGAGATCCAACCAGTCCATTCTGAAGGAGATCAGCCCTGGGATTTCTTTGGAAGGAATGATGCTGAAGCTGAAACTCCAGTACTTTGGCCACCTCATGCAGAGTTGACTCATTGGAGAAGACTCTGATGCTGGGAGGGATTGGGGGCAGGAGGAGAAGGGGATGACAGAGGATGAGATGGCTGGATGGCATCACTGACTCGATGGATGTGAGTCTGGGTGACCTCCGGGAGTTGGTGATGGACAGGGAGGCCTGGCGTGCTGCGATTCATGGGGTCGCAAAGAGTCAGACACGACTGAGCAACTGATCTGATCTGATCTGATATATGCAACTTTTTTAATTAATTGAGAGTTGCAGGCAGCATGGTGATGGCTCACTCCTGAATACTCTCCTAGAAATGAGGGTCTCTTGTGTAACTCTTTACCACACCTGAGAAATTTGAGTCCTATCATCTAATACGCAGTCTATGTCTAATGACCCTAGTTGTCCCTAAAATACCTATTCTGGCTGTTCTGGCCACCTCTCTGAACCAGGATCCAATTAAGTTTGTATGGTGCATTTGTTGTGTTTCTGTGGTCTGGCACATTTTTCTTCCACATGATCCAGTTTTTTTTTTTTTTTTTTTATGTAATGATTAAAGGTTTTATTTGGCAGGAAGATACATAATAATTCTAACCATACATAAACATAACAACAATGCTCAAGATGTAGAAATCAAGAACTAATAGAACTATAAAATAGAGAAATACACTATCATAGTGGAAGATGTCAACCTTTTTGTTTTAAATTGAAGTCTATTTGACCTATAACACTATGTCAGTTCCAAGTTGATATTTCTATACATTAAAAAATGATTGCCACAATAAGTCTAATTACCATTTGTCACCCTACAAAATTATTACAGTTTTTATTGACTATAAAATTGTGATTATTTTATTTATTGACTCCTGCTGTATATTTCCTAGTGACATTTATTTTATAATTGGAAGTTTGTATTTCTTTAACTCCCTCACATGTTTTACTCATCCCCTCCACCCTCTGCCTCTAATGATCACCAGTTTTTTTCTGTATCTATGAATCTATTTCTGTTTTGTTATGTTTGTTCATTTATTTTGATTTTTATGTGTTCATTGATAGATGAATGGATAAATAAGATGTGGTTTATATATATTTATATATATATACACACACACAATGGAATACTACTCATCTATAAAAAAGAATGAGACCTTGCTATTTGTGACAACATGCATGAACCTAGAGCATGTTATACTAAGTAAATAAGTCAGATAGAGGAAGACGAATATCATATGTTTACACTTATAGGTAGAACTTAAAATTTAAATACATGATCCTGTTTTTAAAGAGTCCAGGGCAGTTGTCTTGTTGAACATCCCATGATCTGAATATGTCTAATTGTGTTCTTGGGGGTGGTATTTGATTCGTTCCACAATTGTAAACTGGGAGATGGGGCTAAAGGCATGGTTGATTCAGAATGAACATTTTTGCCAGCATTACTGTATAGATGATAGTGAGTGTATCATGTTAAGTAGGTTCTTAATAGCAAGTTGTAGGTTTTTCCTGCCTCCACGTTAAAAATATATATATATATACTATTTAACTCAAAAAATTTTAGGTAATATATTAAAAACATGGGCATCAGTGAAAAACTGGAGGTCACTACCTTGGAGAAAGAGGGGAGCTTTGCCTGACTTCCCTCACCAGCTGTGTAGTGGGGCTTTGGCTTCAGAGGTGACATCACTCTCATTCTACCGTTTACCAGCTGTCTAGCTTTTTAAAAAACATTTATTTTTTGGCTGCGTTGGAGCTTTGTTGTGGCATGTGGGCTCTTCATTTAGGAATACAGGATATTTTGTTGTGACTGGTGGGCTTCTGTAGTTACAGCAAATGGGCTTAGTTGCTCTGTAGCATGTGGGATCTTAGTTACCCAACCAGGATTCAAACCCACATCCTCTGCATTGGAAGGTAGATTCCTAACCACTGGATCACCAGGCAGTCCTCAGCTGTGTGGCTTTGGCTAGTTGACTGGTCTCAAAACCCCTTCTCTCCTCTCCAAAATGGTAATAGTAATAAAGTTGCTGCTGCTGCTGCGTCGCTTCAGTTGTGTCTGACTCTGTGCGACCCCATAGACAGCAGCCCACCAGGCTCCCCCGTCCCTGGGATTCTCCAGGCAAGAACACTAGAGTGGGTTGCCATTTCCTTCTCCAGTGCATGAAAGTGAAAAAATAAAGTGAAGTTGCTCAGTTGTGTCCGACTCCTAGCGACCCTAAGGACTGCAGCCCACCAGGCCCCTCTGTCCATGGGATTTTCTAGGCAAGAGTACTGGAGTGGGTTGCCATTGCCTTCTCCGGAATAAAGTTGTTAGTAAGCATCAAATAAGATATCTGGCACCTGTCCACATTTGCCTGTTGGTGCTTATTATTTTAGTGGCCCCTCAGAAGGATGTGTAGGTGAGGCAGATGAGGGTGCACCTGCCCTGGGACACCAAATGGAGCTGCTCGTGCTTGATGACACGGCAGGGGTTGAGTGTTCTCCTTGGCCACATGACCGCTGGTGAAGTCCTTCAACTCGAGCTTTTCTGAGTGGTCTCCCCCTTCAGTTAACATGTTGTTTCTCTGTTTGCTAATATTTCCAATGCTTCAGATGACTAAGAGACTAAGTCCTCTTACATGTGGGGTTAATGAATTTAGTTCCCCACAGTCTTTTTTCTTTGACTGTGACCTCTCACTTGCCCCTTATGTTTCCACGTGTTCTAAAATGCACCTCTTCTTCCTCATGGCCCACTGACTCTCCCTTTTTTCCTTCCTTTCAGGCAGGTGGACTGCCTGACAACAGCTGCACCGGGATAGAGCAGCACTGCACACAAGCCACAGATAGAGCTTCTCGTCACATACCCAGAGTGAAGCTCTTTTCTTTTCTTTTTTAATTTTGTGTTTTTTGTAACTATTTGACATAACTCTAGTATTTTAAGGAATCATCCCCCCCCATTTCTCCTCCAAGAAAGACACTTTATAGACAAAATTTTTTTTAAGTCTATCTATTGAGGGATAATTGACACAGAGTAAAATTTTCCTTTTTTCCTGTGCATAGTTACATGAATTTTTACTCATGTGTACAGTCACTTAATCACCACCACAACCAATAAATAGAGCATCGTCCACATCAAAGAATTCCCTCATGCTTCTCTGTGACTGACTAGATATTTAAGTAATGTAATAAACTTTTGACTTGAAACAGTTAATACTATCATGCTTGAAAAAGAGCTTATCAAAATTGGACCCAGCCAGGCAATGGCACCCCACCCCAGTACTTTTGCCTGGAGAATCCCATGGACGGAGGATCCTGGTAGGCTCCAGTCAATGGGGTCGCTAAGAGTCGGACACGACTGAGCGACTTCACTTTCACTTTTCACTTTCATGCATTGGGGAAGGAAATGGCAACCCACTCCAGTATTCTTGCCTGGAGAATCCCAGGGACGGGGGAGCCTGGTGGGCTTCCGTCTATGGGGTCGCACAGAGTCGGACACGACTGAAGCGACTTAGCAGCAGCAGCAGCAGGCCCCCTAAATTCCTGTGCTGTGTCTGGACAAAGCCTCCTGCTGGGAGAGTAGCCAGTTGGCTGCTTTCTGCTGAGGTTCCCCAGGAGTGTGTCTAACTGAAAGTGTTAACTGAGCTAATTCATATAATTTTGATATTTACATATAAGACCAGAATATTATGGACATGAAGATAAACGTTAGACTTGCCTTTAGTTAAGAGTTTTCTTTGAATCAACTCAAAATGGATTAAAATCCAAATGCAAGAAATGTGAAACCATATAACTGTTAGAATAAAACCAGGGCTAATTCCTTTATAACTTGAGTAGGGAAAGAGTTTTAAAATAGGACTCAAACTCTAGAATCAATAAAAGGATTAAAATATAATGCCATTAAGTGTTTTAAAATTTTAAGCTTTGCATTCTAAAAAATATTTTAAAATGGCAAACTGGAGAAAATATTTGTAATACAGGTAAGTTGTAATATCTCTAATTGGAACTTCCTAGATGGCTCAGTGGCACAGAATCTGCCTGACAATGCAGGAGACTCAGGTTCGATCCCTGGGTCAAGAAGATCCCCATGGAGAAAGAAATGGCAACTCAATCCAGTATTCTTGCCTGGTAAATCCCATGGACAGAGGAGCCTGGCAGGCTACAGTCCATGGGGTCACAAAAGAGTTAGACACAATTTAGCAACTAAACAACAATGTGTCTAATATAGAAAGAACTCTTACAATCAAAGTTAAAATATATATATATATAGAAAAAGTAAAAGACCCAAATAGACAATTCTCAAAAAAGCTATATGATGGCCCTTCATCATAGGAAAGGATCCAATTGATTTTATAATAAGAGAAGTACGAACTAAATCTACTCTGAGACACGATTTGTCTCCTTTGTCAATTGACAAAAAATAATTTGGACAAGCCACTCTGATGGCAAAACTGAGAGAATGGGCATTGTTACACATTGCTCTCAGGAGTGTGTGGCTCAGACAGTAAAAAATCAGCCTGCAATGCAGGAGACCTGAGTTCGATCCCTGGGTTGGGAAGATTCCTTGAAGAAGGGAATGGCTACCCACCCCAATATTCTTCCCTGGAGAATTCCATGAACAGAGGAGTCTGGCAGGCTATAGTCTATGGGGTTTCAAAGAGTTGGATATGACTGACTGACACTTTCACTTTTTCAGAAACTAAATCTACCCTAAGACACAATTTGTCTTGTTAGATTAACAAAAATAATTTTAACAAGCTTGTAGGAGAACAGGCATTGTTACACGTTGCTGTCAGGAGTGAAAATAGTTCAGTCCCTATGAGGAGGAGTGTTACAGTATTGAGAGCACATATACATTTACCATTTGATCTAACAGTCCTACTTCTAGAAGTTTAAACTGCAGATATGCTCCCACAAATGCAAAATAAATATAGAAAGTTTTTTTTATTGCTGTGTAATTTGTAATGACAAAATAGTTAACACAACTTAAATGCCCATATGTAGGAGACTATCATATATCACAGTGAATGCAGCTCTGAAAAAGAATAAGGAAGATCTTCTTGAACTGGTATAGAGTAAGTTCTAAGGATATATTGGAAAAAGCAAGTTGTAAAACAATGTGTATGTTTGAAGAAAGAAGAATAAGTTAGAAATTAATAAAAATGGTTAATGATAAGTGAGATTTGGAGGGTGGAGGTGATAGGAATGGGAGTGACCATATGTTTTATGGTTTTATTTTAAAACTAAAATATTCAACATGTTCAAAACACAAAATCTAAAAGGATGAAGAAACACAAATCCTAAAATTGAATACAAACAGAAACAAGTGAACCTATGACAAATTGCTGGCCACATGGGAAAAGAATTAATTCATAGATTTTAGAACATAGTACTATGCACACTCTGAATGAAATATATTCTAAAGGAAAAAAAAAAGAGAAACCTTAAACTTTCAGTTTGGTTCAGTCACTCAGTCCTTTCCAACTTTGCGACCCCATGAACCGCAGCACGCCAGGCCTCCCTGTCCATCACCAACTCCTGGAGTCTACCCAAACCCATGTCTATTGAGTCGGTGATGCCATCCAGCCATCTCATGCTCTGTCGTCCCGTTCTCCTCCTGCCCCCAGTCCTTCCCAGCATCGGGGTCTTTTCAAATGAGTCAGCTCTTTGTATCAGGTGGCCAAAGTATTGGAGTTTCAGCTTCAACCTTAAACTTAGTAGTCTTATTAGTAGTGACATTGGTATAATTCTGGAACTGTGGTGCTTTGGGCAAATTTGGGACAATTTATATTAAAAGGAATAGTCATGGAAGTATGTTATTAAACTGAATGAAAAATGAGTCCATGTGTTTATGATGATATTTTCTTTTTGGACAAAAAGAAAAGCTCTTTACAAAAGAACACAAAGGGACTTCCTTGGTGGTCCAGTGGCTAAGACTCCGAGCTCCCAAAGCAGGGGGTCTGGGTTCGATCCCTGGTAAGGGAACTAGATCCCACATGCTGCGCCTAAGACCTGGCACAGCCAAATAAATAAAAGCATTTAAAAACAATCAAACAAACCAAAAGGACACTAATTAATATCAATGGAATGGTAAAATTAAAAATTATAGTTTTTAAGCCACACTGTAAGAATGTTAATAAGTTAGTGAGAATATAATATTTGTACAATTTAAGAATCACCTTATAGATAATTTACTCATTACAAAAGGAAGAGGTACTTTTAAAATGGAGAGTTCCAGTAGTCACTACCCTGACCAAGTTTTCTTACCTCATGGGACAGCCTGATAGGCCTCCTGACATGATGCTGTAAGAAAGGTACCACACCTGAGCAGTCTTTGCCAGAAGTATTTGAAAGTGAAGGTCGTTCAGTCATTTCCGACTCTTTGTGACCCCATGGACTGTACGGTCCATGAAATTCTCCAGGCTGGAATACTGGAATGGGTAGCCGTTCCCTTCTCCAGGGGATCTTCCCAACCCAGGGATCAAACCCAGGTTTTCCTCATTGCAGGCAGATTCTTTACAAACTGAGCCACCAAGGAAGTTCAAGAATACTGGAGTAGGTAGCCTATCCATTTCTCTAGTGGATCTTTGCCGGGGTCTAGCCCCGGTGGATCCAGGGAATTCGAAGGGGAGACGGCATAGACGATCAGGAAACAACAGCTTATTAAAATATTAATTAAAGATACAAAGAGTGGTGAAAATGAGGATAGCTCAGTGAGAACATTTAGTGGAGAGAGGAGGCTGAATAATTCAGCCAGAAGGTAAGAGAAAGAACGACATGGGGAGACCAAGCTTTGGTGAACAAGGTCCCACACTTTATTTTTTAAAGTAGTTTTTATACCTTAAGTTTTGCATAGAGGATAATGGGGGAAGGGGTGGAGTCATGCAAGGACAGCAGTCCCTGAGCCAGGCTTTCAAACTTATCACATGCAAAAGTTTAGGTGAATTACATCATCTTCTGGACCAGAGGCCTGTCAACATTTTAAGACCCTTTCTTCAGAAAACTTATTTTTCTCTAAAGGTGATTAGTCAGGCGCCACCCTCCAAAGGCATTGGAGTTGCATTTCTATAGGGCCAAAGTGTGGTGGGTTATAACAAGAGAAAGAATTAGCTCAAGGGTCCAAGGTTACAAACATTAAAGCTACTACTTACATTTCTATAAACCAATTATATCAATCAATACACTGCCAAGGACACAGTAGGTAAGGGATATGGAGACTTAGCAGCAAACATTGGCCCAACAAGTGAAAAACCCTTCACCAATACAATTTCTAATCAGCCCACTAATAGTTTTCTAACTTCTCTAAAGAACCTTTTTTAGAAGCACATGTGGCCGGACAAGCCTGTCAGGTGGGCTAGAGGACTTCCAAAGGAGTTTGTAGGTAGAAACACTGTCACACCCAGGAATTATTAACCGGAGCTGTAAGTTAACTCTATTTTCAGAGAGAGGTAGTGGGGGACAGCCCCCCATAAAGTCAGAGATGTAGGGGAAAACACAAAACAGAAAGTAGGCAGACTCTGGTTTTTGGGGGTAGATGCTCGAGAATTTCCAGGGGGCTCCTGAGGCTCAATCCCGCCTTTGCATATTGCCGAGCCTCCTTCCTCGTGACCTTTGTCATGGGTGGAGCGCTGATCCAATCCGGCTCCCGACAGATCTTCCCCACCCAGGAATTGAACTGGGAGCCTATCCCTTCTCCAGGTGATCTTCACCACCCAGGAATCAAACTGGGGTCTCCTGCATTGCAGGCGATTCTTTACCAGATGAGCTACCAGAGAAGGTAATGACACCTGAGTAGTCTTTGCCAAAAATGTTTAGCCTGACTCTAAATATGACACACGATAACCAGCTGCAGTGTAGAAACTGTGATTGGATATAAGCACTTTTATAAACAATTAGGGACTTCTGTGATGGTCTAGTGACAGATTTCACCTTCTAATGCAAGGGGTGCAAGTTTGATCCCTGACTGGGGAACTAAGGTCCCACATGCCTTTGGCCAAAAAAATGTTAAACAGAAGCAATATTGTAACAAATTCAGTAAAGACTTAAAAAATGGTCCATCTTAAAAAAAAAATCTTAAAAGATTTTGGGGAATTTAAGTATGGCCTAACTATTAGGCCTTGTTATTAAAATTCATGTCACCTTTCTTGGGTGTGATTACGGGGCAGGGGGCAATGATGTGGAAGGATTTATTTATTCTTAAGAGATGCCTGCTAAAGTGTTTGGGTAGAGGACTCCATGCCCACAAGCTCCTTTTCAGCAGTCCAGCAGATACATAGATACATGTAGGTGTAGTAAACAGTACGGAAATATTTCCAATTAAGAAAAGAATATTCTATTGTATTTTGCTTTTCTTAAGGCCAAACTTGCAATTGTGCTGCAGCTTAGATTCAAGTAAATGTTTACTTGGTGATCAAAGTTTTTGTTACCAACTTGATTACTTTCTTGGTCGATGGAGGAAGCCAGGCACAGAGTATATTCTCTGTGCTGTTGAATTATGTGTTTGCTTTATTCATTTTCATTAAATGGTTTAGTTCTGGGCAGATGCATTTCATCCCTTCCTGGTGCTGCTTGTGGGACTGTTTTAAACTTTTTGATACCTTTTCCTTGATGGCACCATAGAGGACGGCCAGCCTCTGGGACATGGGGGAGTTACTTGATTTTATCTTGAAAATCCATGCACACTGAACTCTCTACTCTCTCTGCTGCTGCTAAGTCACTTCAGTCGTGTCCAACTCTTTTCAACCCCATAGACAGCAGCCCACCAGGCTCCCCATCCCTGGGATTCTCCAGGCAAGAACACTGGAGTGGGTTGCCATTTCCTTCTCCAATGCATGAAAGTGAAAAGTGAAAGTGAAGTCGCTCAGTTGTGTCGGACTCTTATTGACCCCATGGACTGCAGCCTACCAGGCACCTCTGTCCATGGGATTCTCCAGGCAAGAGTACTGAAGTGGGTTGCCACTGCCTTCTCCACACTCTCTACCCAGTGCCTTTAATCTTAAAAAAGTTCTCCCCCAAATTTGCAGTTAAAATCAACATGGCAGAAAGACATAACCTCTTATTTCTAGTCTAATAAAATTCCTCTCGAAAGATGTTTGTTGATAACTGTTACTGCTAAGTCACTTCAGTCGTGTCCAACACTGTGTGACCCCACAGACGGGAGCCCACTAGGCTCCTCTGTCTCTGGGATTCTCCAGGCAAGAATACTGAAGTGGGTTGCCATTGCCTCCAATGCATGAAAGTGAAAAGTGAAAGTAAAGTCGCTCAGTCGTGCCCAACTCTTAGCGACCCCATGGACTGCAGCCTACCAGGCTCCTCCATCCATGGGATTTTCCAGGCAAGAGTACTGGAGTGGGGTGCCATTGCCTTCTCTGATTTGTCAATAGCACCTTCATTAATTACTAAGCGGAAGTTAGTGCTGGGGTCCAGTAATGGGTAAACAGGCTCAGTTCCTACTGTCAGGGCGATACCACCCCTTGGGGAGATGAGCAGGTTAGCAGCAGGGAGCTCTTCAATCAGAGGCTTCAGTACTGTGAAGGGAGCTATAGAGGCCGAAACCTGACATGGGCAGGCTGGTTATCTGAACTGCCACCACAGGATGGGTGGAGTCAGTGAAACGAGGACCACTAACCAGAGCTATGTCACAGCCTCTTGGAATGCCTTGAGAATAGTTTTGGAGTTAAGGTCAACTTTTGCGTTTCTCCCAGAAGTGATCCTTTCAGAGCAAGGTTCTTCACTAGTTTTTTTCTTGTTTACAAGAAAATTGCAAGGCATTTGCTCTTTGGTTCCCTCTGACCTTCACCACACCAATTCCCACCACAGTAAAGTATCTGTAATTCTTTGAGGATTTCTGGGCCTGCTTTGTGGCTTTCATTTGCATCTGCTCTCCTCTGCCTGGATTACTAACCTCTTGCTTATGGGCCGAAGTGCTTATTGTCCTTTAAGTGATAACAGACTCCCATGGCATCTTGCACCGTCTCCCTCACTACCCTTTATGTATAGCCATGATAGATAATCTCTTTCACACAACAGAAACCCCTCAAGGGCCCAGGGGTGGTTTTTCCCATTGTCTGATCTGTTTATAAGTGTGCCTGCGTCAAGCAGACACCCAGGAAATGTTCATCAAGAGCCAAAATGATAAATCCCTTCATCTGGCATAGGGGTGGATGCCTAGTGCGTCAGCCTCACCCAGAAGTGATTATTCAAAATGCACATTCAGAGACTCCACCTGAGACTCTGATTAACTTGGACTGAGTGAGATGAAGAAATGTTCATTTTTAACCAGCGCCACCCCCACCCCCCACCCCAGGGAATCATGAAGCAGTTCCCTGGCAACTTGGGGAGTAACTTGTAGAAATCATGGCCAGAATGTCCTCAGTAGGGGAATGCATTATAGATCCTTGGGAGAGCCAAGAATAGTTCCTGGAGGAGATGGTATTTTCTGTGTCCTTTAAATGTTGAATGGAAATGGAGCTTTAGAAATGAATTGATAACTGAAGAGATAAGCAAAGGCTCAGAGGCAAGAACATAGACTGCTTGCCTGGAGAGCAAGTGTGTGACATGATGGGTGAGAGACTAGACTGGGAAATGGATTCAGGTCACCTGGATGCTCAAGAGGAAATGAGGCACCTCCAGCAGAGTTTTGAACAAAGTAAGAACTTGTGAGGGGCTTGTTAAGGTTCTTTTTCTCTCCTGGGGCTACAAAATCTGCTCAGATTTTCTTAATGACATCTGCTACTGCTGCTAAGTCACCTCAGTCATGTCTGACTCTGTACGACCCCATAGATGGCAGCCCACCAGGCTCCCCCGTCCTTGGGATTCTCCAGGCAAGAACACTGGAGTGGGTTCCCATTTCCTTCTCCAATGCATGAAAGTGAAAAGTAAAAGTGAAGTTGCTCAGTTGTATCCGACTCTTCACGACCCCATGGACTGCAGCCTACCAGGCTCTTCCATCCATGGCAGTTTCCAGGCAAGAGTACTGGAGTGGGGTGTCATTGCCTTCTCCATTAATGACATCTAGTTAACACTATTTATTAACTTTTAAAATGTCTACTAAAAAAAAAATTCTACATTTTTGGGTTATCTTCACATATTTAAGATATACTTTCCCTGTAGTCAAGGTTAGCAATTTTATTTTTTCTGTTGTGTGTTAACCACTGAATATTTTAGACTTTGTGTTCCCTGTTGTAACTATTCAGCTCTACCACTGAAGCATAAAAGTAGGCGCAGACAGCTCATGAATGAGTGAGGGTGGTGGCTGTGTCCCAGTGAAACTTTACTCATAAAACCAGGTGGTTTTCCAACTCCTTGTGTAAAGAAAAGCACAGTTTAATTTGTTTCCTTTCCAGTCATCAGTACAGAATAAAAGAACAGACAGTCCTGTCTGCTTGGAGAGCCCAGGGATCTGAAGTTTAGATGATTGTATGGGGGAAGAGCCTCATCTACCTGAGAATAGTGTGTACCAGCTCTGTGTTTGTAAAGTGGCTCTATGTCCTTCAACCAGAGCCACTGTTTCTCAATCCAGTTACTGTGTCACTCAGGGTAGGACGTACCGTCAGCTCAGAGGAGAGCCTGGCTGGGTTCTTATCCTACTGGTCAGGACACTGATTCAAGGCTGCTTAGGAGTATTTTAAGAATGATCTGGATATCTGAAAGTTCCAAACCCTGCAGACCAAAGGGCTAGTTTCATATTTTGCCCTCAAAATAATGTTAAAGATAGTGATTGAATTCCTTTGTTACCCATTAGAGCCACCTTAATACAACTCCAATGGAAAACACTCTATTATACTCTAATAATAAATAACAAAGTCTTTTGAATTTGAGTAGCACCCGTGCTCATAAAATCAATATGAATTATCTAGAATATAATTGAATGATGGTATCTGAGGATCTCTGCATTTAGTTTGACAGTGTAGGCAGGAAATTTAACAGAATCTGCAAGTTTTCTGGGTCCTTTAGAAATAAGGGTACAAGCTCTTTTTTGAGTATTTTTATGATTAAGCATAATATTTTATCTACTGTTGATTTGTAACTTGCAGTTTTCCTTTTTCTCAATAGATAGATAACTAACATAATCTTAATGCTTATCCCCAGTGATTCATGGCAATTTTTGACTTATACAAAATGGAATGACAGGGGGAGATAGGTTTTTCTCCCATGATAACCAATACGAATTTGAAAGGGAGGAGGATGGTAAAATAGAAGAGGTACATTGATGTTTAATAAGGAGCTCACAAGCTCAGCAGGACAGAGACACCCAAATGCCTGCATTCCCCCCACCAAGGGGAAAGGTGGTAATGTCAGGGGCTGGTGTTGGGGTGCTGGCACTGACTACAGAGCTCCCCCAGAACCTACCCTGGGGCTCTCTGGGGAGAGAGCATTAGGAGGGGAGAACGGAGAAGCCAGCGTCCCTGGCTGCATGGCCGAGGATATCTTTGCAGACTGGGGCTTTTTTTCCAGGTGTGCCTGCATTTACTCATATGCTGTTTGTCTGTGGAAAAGACTGTTAAGCTGTCAAATAGTGAACTACCTCGGTAGTTCCTGATGCCGTGATCATGGTTTTGGTCTCGTTTCTTTTAGGTTACCCCTGTTTCAGGCCAGTGCTTTTGCATTTCTGGCCCCTGCTCGAGCCATCCTGTCTTTAGATAAATGGAAATGTAACACCACAGGTAATTGCAGTTATTTCCACATATGTCATTGGGGTCCTTTAATGCAGGTGATAGAAGGGAGGCCTGGATGTGCTGCCCCCAGCAGTGATAAATCCTTTCTGGAATCAGGCACAGAACACACAGCCAACAAAATAGCTTAGAATACTCCAATCTGTGGATCGTGTTTCTGTCTCTCTCTGTATCCACTCATTCGTCCCTACCCCCAGAGCAAGTAAGGACCAGTAAAGGACCTCATTTCTCTGTGCTAATGAAATTGATAAATATGGAAACAGAATAGAAAAATATTTGTGCTGTTTTTCTGCCTCTTTCTTTCAGTGGATTTTATGAACCACCAGTAGTCACTCTCTTTGCTGCATCAGCATCCTTTCTCTGAAACATCTTTGCTTTTTAAGGATCTGGCTGCTTTGGTTTTCTGCAAATGACTTTCATTCCACCTCCTATCCTCCTCATAGTGATTGCAAAGATCCTTAAATAACCCAGTAAGGTCAGGAAGAGATCAGACAGGGGATTTGAGGAAAGCAGACAGACCTGTTGTACTCTCAAAATACTGTTAAATTTTTAGGCTCTAGGAGCAGAATTTTCTAGCCTTTATTTCCTTCCTTGCTCCTAGGAGTTACTTTGTCACCACTGATTTGATTTAGGAACAGAAAAAGGGCCTCCGTTTTATCTAGTCAGGCAACCTTGCTATTGGTCATTTCAATGAGCTGCTTGCAAAGGTTGGTCTTCTCATGAGACTGGGACTAGCAGTGTCTGTCAGCAGTTCAGTTAGCTTCTGAGAAGCCGAGAGCTCTTGTTGGTGAATCAATTTGGTTATATTAGCGATAGGGAATCCACCTTTCAGTATGATATGCTGTACTGTTGTAACTTGAATTTTAGGGTTGGGTATTTATACAGATATACTTAGAACAGGGAGGAAATTCTTCTTAAAAAGAGTAAAATGAATATGTCCCGTCAAACATCAGTGTCACTCCAAGAAAAATTTTGTCTTTGTTTTTGTTTTCAAGATGTTTCGGTGGCCAATGGAACGACAGCACTGTTACACACAGAACACATCTGGTATCCCCGAATACGCGAGGTAAGTGATGAGCATTGTCTACTACGGCTTCTTTGTGTTCCTTCTCATCTTCAGTGTTGGTCATGCCCAGTATATTGCAGTTGCTTACACTAAGCTCTTTTTTTTTTCAGCTACTGATATGTTCATTTGTGTTGTGAAATTCAATTTAGATGACATCGCTATAAAACGAAGCTTGTAGAAGTGCTTTCTGCCACCAGACAGTATTGTTTCTTGCCCTCTTTTCTGTCCTTTCTCTTCCTCCTTTCCTATGCTGCCACAGACCTGTCTGCTTACACCCTCCAGGATAACCAGCCCAGGGACATGGCTCACTTTGGAGGGAGCCACAGAGTTGATAGGTTGCAAAACGATTTATTCTTGCCTCAGTGTTTGTCTGTGTTGGTTGAAGGAATTAAAGCCATTTGTCTGCTTCAGTGCACTTGGATAGAATAGGGTATGGGAGTCCTTAGATACAAAGAATGACTGGCATTTTATGTAGATCTTCCAAAACCTGTAAAACCATTCACCATCAGTTCAGAATTAACAGATATGACCATTCTGTACAATAGAAATATTCCTTTAGAATTTTTGTCAGTACCACTACCTTTTAAATGTCCTGCAGGAGCTACTTCTTAAAGTCAAAAATCCTTGTACTGCATTGTACCTTTGAGGCTTGTTTTGAATGTTGTATCTTAAATGAGAATGATAAACTACGTCTGTCTCGGTCAGTGGAATAGGCAAGCTGATTTTGTGTCCAGTGCCCATTTCGGTGATACTCTTATATCAGTCGGGTGATACTTAGGTTTGCTAGGTCCCAGTCACACTCACTGGTATCTTTAGGGTTTCCCAGGAATTTCTCAGCTATGTCATGCCTATTTTATAAGAGCTTGATGCCTTACAGAATTATCAGTTGTGGTTGCAGGTGACATTTAGAGTGTGTGATTTATAAGCAGCTTGCTCTTATGTCTGTGTCCTCTCTTGCTCCAGATCCAGGGAGCCATCATCATGTCCTCATTGATAGAAGTGGTCATCGGCCTCCTAGGCCTGCCTGGGGCTCTGCTGAAATACATCGGGCCCCTGACCATCACACCCACGGTGGCCCTCATTGGCCTCTCTGGTTTCCAGGCAGCAGGAGAGAGAGCAGGGAAGCACTGGGGCATCGCCATGCTGTAAGTGTTCCAAGGCCACTCAGGAGTGGATAGTAAAAAAATCTCCTTTCTTCCCAACACTGAGGGACAGCTTATTTGAATGTTTTGAACATTTATACAGACTTAGGAGATATGTAAGATTAGTCTGATAGTTTAAACTTTATTTGCTTCATGCCAGGGAATTATTAAAATTAAAGTGCCATGCAGTCAAAGTATTCTAAATATTGGGAGGGTTGTAAGGTTTTAAACTTTGAGAAAGGAGTAAGATGGTGGCACCATTAACTCTTGACTTCTGGGGTCATGCCAAGTCTCAAACATGGAAATTGAAATACCAAGAAGCTGAATCCTTTAAATGAGACTCAAAAATACTTCCAGACTGGCAGGAGACAGAGCTGTGGCCTGCAGTGTTGGCATCAAGGGTGATGTGGCTCTCAGGTCAGACAGCTCTGTACACCTGCCACAAAGCTGTCATTTCTGCCAGAGTCCTGCTGGTCGGTGCCAGTCCTTTTGCACATTACTTGAAGTGAATTAAATATGTCACTTATCCCTTTTTTTCAGTCATGTCAGTAAAGACATTCAGAACTTTATAAGATTGATTGTTAGAGCCACCGCTTTCTGTGTACCACAGATAGAACCCACAGTCTCTGCATATCTCTGTAGAGCATATTTCTGTAGAGCATATGTAAGAGTTGACCACCTCATAGGAAATGATTCTAAGACTCTAGAATTTTGGCAATCAGTCAGATTTCTTAAAAAATTAAGTAACACAAGAGAATTTCTAATTGTTTTTGTTTTGTGACAACTTCTGTAATTTTTCAATGAAAAGCAATATTTATTGAGCCTACATATCATGCTTTACATAATGCTCGTTGTATATATTATAAATTAAGGTAGGTACCAGTGTTATCCCTGTTTAACAAGTAAAGAAATCCAGGGACAAAGATGCAGTGTTAGGTTTTCAGGGTCACACAGTTAGCCAGGATGCTTTTCAAAGCACAAATAGTCTGATTCGAACTTAACCCTTAACACTTAATTCTACCTCTCTGTGTTAGAATGTGGTTTACAAATAAAGTGAATCCTTACATAATTGTAATCCGTATATCATTATAAATTAAAGTATGAGAAAATATCCAGTGTTGTTCTTAGTTTTCTCATTTCACTAAAGGTTGTCAATATTTCCATATCAGGATGGGTGTGTTGAAGGCATGTGAGAATGTTCACTCAGTGAAATGCAGTGAGTTCCAAAAAGGAGAAATTGTGTTTACTGTCTTGCTGTAAACTTTAGGAACCAATAACAAAAGAAAGAATAAAACCCCAAAACCACTTAGAAGCAAGAGAATACTATTATAAATAACTCAGAAAAGAACTTTAAACTTTACAATTGCTGACAATTTAGAAAATGATGATAACAGGACTAGTCACACTTATTGAACAGTCAGTTCTCAAGAAGAGTCAAATAAAAATGAAGAGCTTATCTTCAGAAATGAGAAAAACAGGATGAAAAACGAGTGCAGTTAAAGCAGGGGAAAACATTGGTAGAGATACAAAAAATATGCAAGCAGAGTAATACTTAAGATCCCTCAACCTAGTCTTTAATGGTATGTGAACTGAGAGCTTCCAGATGTACAAGCTGGATTTAGAAAAGGCAGAGGAACGAGAGATCAAATTGCCAACATCCATTGGATCATAGGAAACACTAGAGAATTCCGGAAAATATCTGCTTCATTGACTGTGTTAAAGTCTTTGACTATGTAGATCACAACAAACTGGAAAATTCTTAAAGAGACGGAAATACCAGACCTCCTTACCTGCCTCTTGCAAAACCTGTATACAGATCAAGAAGCAACAGTTAGAACTGGACGTGGAAAAACGGACTGGTTCAAAATTGGGAAAGCAGTACGTCAAGGCTTATTTAAAATCACCCTGCTTTTTAAAAAGCAGAGATGTTACTTTGCCTACAAAGGTCTGTATAGTCAAAACTATGGTTTTTCCAGTAGTTGTGTATGGATGTGGGAGCTGGACATAAAAAAAGGCTGAGTGCTGAAGAATTGATACTTTTGAACTATGGTGCTGAAGAAGACTCTTGAGAGTCCCTTGGACTGTAGGCGATCCTAAAGGAAATCAACCCTGAATATTATTTGGAAGGATGATGCTGAAGCTGAAGGTCCAATACTTTGGTCACCTGATAAGAAGAGCTGACTCACTGGAAAAGGCCCTGATGCTGGGAAAGATTGAAGGCAGGAGGAGAAGGGGACGACAGAGGATGAGATGGTTGGATGGCATCATCAACTCGGTGGACATGAGTCTGAGCAAACTCTGGGAGATCATGAGGGACACCGAGGCCTGGCATGCTGCAATCCATGGGGTTGCAAAGAGTCGGACACAACTGAGAAACCGAACAACAAAATAAAAAATAGGAAACAAATAGAAGTGATGCGTGCCAAAGCGTTTTTTTTTGGAAAATGGCAAACATATAGACAGACTTCGGGCAGGGCTAATTAAGGTGAGAAGGGAATGCACACACAAAGCAGTGATAAAACTTAGCTCTAGGGAGGATGAGTTAGATCTAAGTTTAAATATGTATATATAAATGGGTGGTTTTCCAGCTGTTTTTTTGGTAAATAATCAAAACTGACTCCTTCTCCCCCAGACCTCTGGATGTTGGGGCTCCTCAGAACTTGGTCCTGGGCCTCCTTTTGTCTCCATTCTCTTCCTCTGGGGTATCTCATCAAGTTCATGGCATCAGCAGACATGCATTATGCTGGTGGGCTCCACATGAACCTGTAACGTGGACCTCTGAACTCAGACTTTCAGATCGAAGCCCTGACTTGCCCTGTCCATTTGCTGTTACACAAGACACTTCAAACTTTGAAGGAAGAAAACTCCAACTTTTGACTCCCTCCTTGCCCATAAACTGTTTCCTTCTGAGGTCATCCTCGCAGTAGCACAGCCACAGGTGCAGTAGTAGCACAGGTGCTTAAGCCAGAAGCCCTGCAGTGATCCTTTGTTCTTCACTTCCTCATTCACCATGCACAACCCATCATTCTCTCCTACCTCCAGAAAAAATCCCGATTCTGTCCTTGGTCATCATTGCCACAACACTCAGCCATCACTTCCAAACTGGTCTCCAGTTTATTTTTTCCTCCCTTCCTGTGCATTGTCAGTCCTATAAAATGCTTAATCATTGTCTCTTCAAGACTTTCTCTTCTGTCCCCAATTCTTGCTGGATTCTAGAATCTTTTAGGTCTTCCTGTCATCACGATGTCTGAAACCTTGCCTGCTACTCTTTGGTGGTCTGTTTGCATCTCAGGCTTGGCACTCTGTGCTGTTTTACTTTGTAATCTTGGGTGTTCATGGGAAATGATTTTGAATTATTTCACAGAGGCCCCGCGCCCCCCGCCCCGCCCCGCTTCCATCCCTGCTTGTCTCTCTTTTTCTGAAACTTCTAGGATGTTGGTCCTCCCAAAGTTGTCCTCTTACTTTTCTCTTCCGTCTTTCATCTCTTTGTTTTTTTCTTCTGTTCCTAGGAATTTTCCTCAGCTTTATCTATGACTCCTTCTCTTTAATTTTTTTAATTTCTGCTGTCCTGTTTTTTATTTTCCAGAGCTCTTCTTTTGTGCTTGGATGTCAGCTCTGTGAGGGCAGGACCTCAGCTCTATACTAATCACCATGGCACTGCCAGTACTTGGCTCACTATCTGTTCCAGAGCAGGGATATTCAGTAAGAGCATTGTGAATAAGTTAGGGAAAGGGCGGGAGGTGTGACCACACCCTTGACCGTGGGAAGAAAAGTCAAGGATGTTGTGGAAGGACTTTCATTCCTAAAGGATGTGCTTTACTGGTTAGGCATTGAGTATATTACATCTCCAAAGAAGAGAGAATTCCTGTACTGTTTAATCTGTACTGGAGCTTTGAAAAAGAAGGGAAACTTAACAGTTTTATCTTAATGGCAAATTGTGACAGAGCTAATGCAGAAGGGAGATCCTGGACCAACTTTTTCCTTCCTGCTGCTGCTGCTAAGTCACTTCAGTCTGTAGTGTCTGACTTTGTGTGACCTCATAGATGGCAGCCCACTAGGCTCCCCCGTCCCTGGGATTCTCCAGGCAAGAATACTGGAGTGGGTTGCCATTTCCTTCTCCAATGCATGAAAGTGAAAAGTGAAAGTGAAGTCGTGTCCAACTCTTAGCGACCCCATGGACTGCAGCCTACCAGGCTCCTCCATCCATGGGATTTTCCAGGCAAGAGTACTAGGGTTGTATAAAACCCTAAGGAAATATGTTCAGGTAATAGCATCTAAAACTCAGTGTCTTTAAAGGCTCGATACCGTCTCTAAGATGCAAGTGTGTAGAATAAACTTTGAAAAAAGGGCCTTACTATACAGCTCTGTACATACTTAATTTTTTAAGTGCTGCATCTATAAACATATCTGAAAAGAATGCTCCTTGGAACGTGGTTTGGGAAAATGCTGCTACAGATAATACAGTAAAAGGGCAATGTATGTATCATTTCAAGAACTCAAGGATGATTAAATATTAGAAAATGTAATTTTATTAAAATCCACTATGTTTTTTAATTTAAAAAACATGGTGATGGTTTTTAAAAATTGATCAGCCTATATTCCGACTGCAAACTGTTAGCAGTGATAAATATGATTTTTAAATGCCCCATACACCTTCCTTGCCTCCTGAGAAACCCGTATGCAGGTCAAGAAGCAACATTTAAAACCAGACGTGGAACAATGGATTGGTTCAAAATTGGGAAAGAAATACGTCAAGGCTGTAAATTGTCACTCTGCTTATTTAACTTATATGCAGAGTACATCATTCAAAATGTTGGGCTGGATGACTCACAAGCTGTAATCAAGATTGCTGGAGAAATATCAGCAACCTCAGATATGCAGATGATACCACTCTACTGGCAGAAAGTAAAGAGAAACTAAAGAGCCTCTTGATGGGAGTAAAAGAGTGAAAAAGCAGACTTAAAACTCAGCATTCAAAAAATTAAGATCATGGCATCTGATGCTATCACTTCATGGCAAATAGATGGGGGAAAAACTGGAAGCAGTGACAGATTTTATTTTCTTGGACTCCAGTATTACTGTGGATGATGACTGCCACCATGAAATTAAAAGATGCTTGCTTCGTGGAAGAAAAGCTGTAACAAATTTAGATGGCGGATTAAAAAGCAGAGACATCACTTTGCTGATAGAGGTCTGTATAGTCAAATCTATGGTTTTTCCAGTGGTCGTGTATGGATGTGAGAGTTGGACCATAAAGAAGGCTGAGTGCCGAATAATTGATGCTTTTGAACTGTGGTGATGGAGAAGACTTTTGAGAGCCTCTTGAACAGCAAGGAGATCAAACCAGCCAATCCTAAAGGAAATCAACCCTAAATATTCATTGGAAGGGCTGAAGCTGAAGCTCCAATACTTTAGCCACCTGATGTGAAGAACTGACTCATTGGGAAAGACTCATGCTGGGAAATATGGAGGGCAGGAGAAGGGGGTGACAGAGGATAAGATGGTTGGATGGCATCATTAACTCAATGGACATGAGTTTGAGCAAATTCTGGCAGATACTGAAGGACGGAAACCTTGTGTGCTGTAGTCCATGGGTTTGCAGAGTTGGACACGACTTAGTGACTGAACAACAACCTACATTAATGGTGAAAAACTTAAATTAGACTGCCTATTATAATCGTAAACTGAGATAAGAATGTTTATTATCAGAATCATTTGAAGTTTTGAATGTGCTAGCCAATAAATAAGACAAAATAAAATAATATGGATCAATGCAGGAATAGGGAAAAAGGCTTATGACTTGTCCTTAATGATAATTAAAGCATATTCTAGGACTTAATACTGTGACTTAATACTGTGATCTGGGACAGGGTAGACATTGATAGAGTAAAACAGAAAGGATAGAAACATGATCAATAAAAAAAATTAATACTTATATATGATGTTTGAGAGTTCCAGAAAACTCAAGAGAGTTCCAGAAAAACATCTATTTCTGCTTTATTGACTATGCCAAAGCCTTTGTCTGTGTGGATCACAATAAACTATGGAAAATTCTGAAAGAGATGGGAATACCAGACCACCTGATCTGCCTCTTAAGAAATCTGTATGCAGGTCAGGAAGCAACAGTTAGAACTGGTCATGGAACAACAGACTGGTTCCAAATAGGAAAAGGAGTACGTCAAGGCTGCATATTGTCACCATGTTTATTTAACTTATATGCAGAGTACATCATGAGAAATGCTGGACTGGAAGAAACAGAAGTTGGAATTAAGATTGCCGGGAGAAATATCAATAACCTCAGATATGCAGATGACACCACTCTTATGGCAGAAAGTGAAGAGGGGCTAAAAAGCCTCTTGATGAAAGTGAAAGTGGAGAGTGAAAAGGTTGGCTTAAAGCTCAACATTCAGAAAACGAAGATCATGGCATCTGGTCCCATCACTGCATGGGAAATAGATGGGGAAACAGTGGAAACAGTGTCAGACTTTGTTTTTCTGGGCTCCAAAATCACTGCAGATGGTGACTGCAGCCATGAGATTAAAAGACGCTTGCTCCTTGGAAGGAAAGTTATGACCAACCTAGATAGCATATTCAAAAGCTGAGACATTACTTTACCAACAAAGGTTCGCCTAGTCAAGGCTATGGTCTTTCCTGTGGTCATGTATGGATGTGAGAGCTGGACTGTGAAGAAGGCTGAGCGCCGAAGAATTGATGCTTTTGAACTGTGGTGTTGGAGAAGACTCTTGAGAGTCCCTTGGTCTGCAAGAAGATCCAACCAGTCCATTCTGGGGGAGATCAATCCTGGAATTTCTTTAGAAGGAATGATGCTAAAGCTGAAACTCCAGTATTTTGGCCATCTCATGCGAAGAGTTGACTCATTGGAGAAGACTCTGATGCTGGGAGGGATTGAGGGCAGGAGGAGAAGGGGACGACAGAGGATGAGATGGCTGGATGGCATCACTGACTCGATGGATGCGAGTGTGAGTGACCTCCGGGAGCTGGTGATGGACAGGGAGGCCTGGCGTGCTGCGGTTCATGGGGTCGCAAAGAGTCGGACACGACTGAGCGACTGATCATGATCTGATCTGATGATGTTTGAAATCAGTAGAGAATGAACTGTGTAGAAAATAATTATTTGGGAAAAAGTTAGATTTCTGATTTATATCAAATTACGTTTCAGTTGAATTAAAGACTCAAATGTAGAAAATAAAATCACAAAAGGGCTATAAGGAAACCTATATTAAATAGGTTAGATAAAGCAGATAGGAAAAGAGAAAGATTGATTTTACCACTGATTAATTTAAAGCTCATGTCAAAAACCATTGAAACTAAATTTTAAGTGTATCTGAGAAAATACAGCAAACTCCATAAGAAAGGCTGATGTTCCCAATTCATAGAATTTCACCAGTTAATTTAAAGGAGAGAGAGTCCTGGTAGAGTTATAAATGAAGGATGTGGTACGACAACCACTTAACAAAAAAATAATAATACAGATAACCAATCAGTTTTTTAAAAGGGCTACCTTCACTTGTTATCATGATACATAGTCACGTGGAAAGGGACCCTTTAGCAGTGGGAGTATTGGTGGTGGGTCACTGTGGTCTCCTAAGTCAACCAATGGATGGGGCCTTTAGAGACAGACTGTCTCTAAAGGAAGAGTCAGTGTGGTGAACTAGTACCTGCCATTTCTGACACCGTACATAAATTCTGAGTGGGAACTGTGTTTTTCCTGAAAATATTTTTCAGTTTACTTTTCTTATGTATAACTTAAAACCTACTCAAAAGTACAATAGTTTAATAAATTGCCATGTACCATCACCCAACATTCCCGAAAAGTCTCATTTTACCTATATCCCCAAATTTGTTGAGATTCTTGGCATTTGGAGTTTAATAATAATTAAACAGAGAAATTTAAAGTAAAATAGTGGTCCCTCCCACACACCCCATCCCTCAAAAAAATATTCTCTTGAATAACTAACAATAATGTAGTGTTTATCCTTCAATATTTTGCATTATTACTGCAGAAATACAAACGTGCACATATACAGCTTTATCATTATTTTATAATTTTTCACCTCAATAATTTGTTGGGGCCACCTTCCCAAGACAACCTGTTTAAATCTATTTCATTCTTCCTACAACGACACAATGGTAAGTAATATCAAATAGTCTATATTAAACTACTCCCAGGTGATGCAACAGTAAAGAATCTACCTGCCAGTGTAGGAGATGGAAGTTTGATCCCTGGGTCAGGAAGATCCCCTGGAGGAAGAATGGCAACCCACTCCAGTATTCCTGCCTGGGAAATCCCACAGACAGAGGAACCTGACAGGCTATAGTCCATGGGGTCACAAAAAGTCAGACATGACTGAGTGTGCACATGCACTCAAGCCATTTCCCAGTTGATACACAAGCATGTTATTTAAAATATTTTCTGTTGCAAACAATGCTGAAATAACCTATTTTCATGTTAAAGAATGAATATTAAATGATGACAGTGTTTTTAAATTGATGAAATTGGTAGGGATTTAAAAGTATAAAGGGCTTCCCTGATAGCTCAGTTGGTAAAGAATCCACCTGCAATGCAGGAGACTCCAGTTTGATTCCTGGGTTGGAAAGATCCCCTGGAGAAGGGACAGGCTACCCACTCCAGTATTCTTGGGCTTCCCCTGTGGCTCAGGTGGTAAAGAATCTGCCTGCAGTGCAGGAGGCCTGGGTTTGATCCCTGGGTTGGGAAGACCCCCTGGAGAAGGGAATGGCTACCCACTCCAGTATTCTGGCCTGGAGAATTCCATGGACTGTATAATCCATGGGGTCGCAAAGATTCGGACATGACTGAGCAGTTTTCACTTTCACTTTTAAAAGTATAAACCCCCCTGCTACAGTGAGTAGGAAATGGACATTTAAAAAAAATTATTTCACAGAAGTGTAGTTTAGTTACAGTTTTGTGTTAATTTCTAATGTATAGTAGTGATTCCATTATCCATATATATGTGTGGGTATATATATACACACACACACTTTTTTTTCATTATGGTTTATCACAGGATATTGAATATAGTTTCCTGTGCTATACAGTAGGACTTTGTTTTTTCATTTGGTTTTGGTTTTTTCTGGACAGGCCACACAGCATATGGGATCTTAGTTCCCCAGCCAGGGATTGAACACATGTCCGCTGCAGTAGAAGCATGGAATCTTAACCATTAGACTGCTAAGGAAGTCCCACGACCTTGTTGTTTATCCATTCTATGTATAATACTTTGCATCTGCTAATCCCCAAATCCCAATCCATCCCTCCCTTACACCACCTTGACAACTACAAATCTATTCTGTATGTCTGTGAAGCTATGTTATAGATAAGTTCGTTTGTGTCGTATTTTAGATTCCAGATGTAAGTGATAATGGTATTATCTTTCTCCTGACTTATTTTACTTAGTATGATAATCTCTAGATCCATCCATGCTGTGATGCTGTGAATGGCATCATTTCATTCTTTTTTATGGCTAAGTAGTAGTCCTGTGTGTGTGTGTGTGTGTGTGTGTGTGTGTGTGGCATCACATCATTTTTTTTTTTAGTATAGGTTATTTTAATTTTGGGCTTCCCTTGTAGCTTACTCAGTAAAGAGTCTGCCTGCAATGCAGGAGACTTGAGTTCAATCCCTGGTTCGGGAAGATCCCCTGGAGAAGGAAATGGCAAACCACTCCAGTATTACTGCCTGGAGAATTGGACAGAGGAGCCTGGCAGGCTACAGTCCATGGGGTCACAAAGAGTCGAACATGACTGAGCGACTCTCACTCAATTTTAATTTTCACTGAAGTCTAGTTGATTAGTTTCTATACACATCCTTTTTGTCCAACAACCTGTTAATGAACATTTAAGTTGTTTCCATTTCTTGGCTATTGTAAATAGTGCTGCAGTGAACATTGGGGTGCACGTATCTTTTTAAATTTCTCCAGACATGTGCTCATGAGGGGGATTGCAGGATCATATAGCAACTCAATTTTTAGATTTTTGGGAAACCTCTATACTGTTTTCTGTAGTGACTGTGCCAATTTACATTATCACCAACAGTGTGGAGGGCTCTCCATACCCTCTCCAGCATTTGTAGACCTTTTTTGGTCTGATCTTCAGATATATTATTTCTGGACTTCTTAATGATGGCCATTCTGACCAGTGTAAGATAATACCTCATGTAGTTTTGATTAGCATTGCTCTAATAACTAGTGACGTTGAGTATCTTTTCATGTGCCTGTTGGTCATCTGTAAATGTTCTTTGGAGAAATGTCTATTTAGGCCTTCTGCTGGTTTTTCCAGCTGGGTTTTTTGTTGTTGTTGAGATATATGAGCTGTTTGTATATTTCGGAAATTAAGCCTTTGTTGGTCACATTAGCAAATGCACATTCTTGGTCTCTGAATGTGATTGTAAATTCACCCAACGTTTCTGTATTTAATATTTAGCAGTTTGTATCAAAATACCTTTCAGTAAGGTATTCATTGTTTGACAGATCTGTTCTAGTCCTGGGAACTTGTCATAAGCAGATATTCACAATGGTGCCAGGGAAAGATGATCCATTGCAGTTGTTTATGTTGCTCCCAATGTCATACTTTAGGGGACGTGTTTAAATAAGATGTGGCATGGTACAGCCACTAGATGGAACGCTAAGCAGCCACTAGGATGCTGATTGAGGTTGCCACCTCTCGAGGTCAGACCGTTAACTGGGGCTGCAGGCTAGTTGGGAAGCAGCATGTAAAATATGATTGATTCCTTTTTGGGCCAGTTGATGACCTGTTTGTGCTGCAAGGGCAAGGAAGACATCAGATAATCCTGTCTCCCTTTCTAATCCCAGTGCCTGGGACCCAATAACGTGCTCTAAAAGCCCTGGGACTCAGTAGACCAGAGTGCTGCATCCTTGTCATCCAATGTGAGATGATGAGCAGTCTTCAAGATTTTGTGTCTTTCTTTTCACTTTTCTGCCTTTTATAGTTTTTCTACATTTTAGTATGTGTTGCTTGCATAACATAGGTAAAGTTAAAACAAAGGTAGACAGATAAGCAGAATGTCACAGAGGGAAATCCTGGTATGGTGGACAGAACTGTGGCCTGAGCATCAAATCTCAGATCCTATCTCTTCTATGCTGGGCCAAGTCTTGTGAACTCTGACACAATATCCAGTGCTGAGCCTCTGCTCTTGCCTTTCTGCAGTGGGGCTGCCTGCCCTACTTGTCCCACAGGTGTATTCAAGGATTAAAATTAAAACAGAAGAGTAGTGTTCATCTGCTCAGTTCACTTTTCAATTTCAGTTGCCAGATTTGAACCTGAAATCTGGGTGTCCTTCCTTGGACTCTGTTACGTGTCCCCTTTCCCTTTTTAAACGTGCTTTGAAAAGTGGACACCATAACTGTCAGATGTAATTGTCAGGTGACATGTCACCTGCACTAATAATACAAATACCAGGCTTTTGGGATCTTAGTATATAATTGGAAGTAAATCAGTAACATTTTTTAAGATGTGAAAAATTTATGTCGATCTAAGTTTAAAATACACCTCTTTTAGTATCCTTCATTGTCATACTGGTTTTTGTTAAACATCACCGTTCATGGGGGAGTTGGAATAACTTGGGGACCATGTATGTCTTCATTCTTGAACTGGTACTGCTCTGATGACATTGTGGTGGCACCAGGTCAGTGAAGTGCCTGCATAGGTGAGGAAATGGTAGAGTGGCAGCCAGCTGCAATCCACACCTCATTGGGAGTGTGACTGTGAAGCGGCACTTGACTGGCTGTCAATGGAATTGATAATTCCATTTCAGCAATTAGAACTGTTCCCAGGAACAATTAAGCTTAACTTTGCAAATCCTCTCTTCCTGTCAACTCTACCTTAGGTAATAGAAAGAACGAGTCCCTACAGGTGATTAGACGTATTATGGTATACCTTGTTTCAATATGGGAAGCTACCCCACACCTGCCACACATGGGGCACCAAACACATGAGGATGTGTTGGGGTCTGGTCCAGGGGATGACCGGACCGCCTGCTTCCTGCAGCATTCAGCATAGCTGGATCAAGCGTGTAGGACTTGTTATGCAGAAACTTTTGAGTCAGCCCAGACATCCCTGCCCTCACAATGTGGCAGCATAGTTCAGAGCCCAGGCTGTAGAGCTAGACCCCTGGCCAACATAGCTGCATGATCTTGGACTGCTGGCTTTGTCTCTTTGTAAGGTGAATGATTATAGAAGCTACTGTGGAAGGGTAGGCTAATGGGCGGGAAGACCAGTGCATAATGTATTGGGACAGAAATCTCTCAGGAATATTGTTTATATATGAATATATTGCATGGGCTTCCCGGGTAGCTCAGCTGGTAAAGAATCCACCTGCAATGCAGGAGACCCCAGTTCAGTTCCTGGGTCAGGAAGTTCCCCTGGAGAAGGGCTGCTAGCTACCCACTCCAGCATTCTTGGGCTTCCCTGGTGGCTCAGGTGGTAAAGAATCTGCCTGCGTTGCAAGAGACCTGGGTTCGATTCCTGGATTGGGAAGATCCCCTGGAGGAGAGCATGGCAACCCACTCCAGTATTCGTGCCTAGAGAATCCTTGTGGAGGAAGGAACAGGAACATGGCAGGCTACAGTCCATGGGGTTGCAAAGAGTCAGACACAACTGAGCAACTAAGCACACATGCACATATATATGTATCAGTTCAGTTCAGTTCAGTCGCTCAGTCATGTCCAACTCTTTGAGACCCCATGAATCGCAGCACACCAGGCCTCCCTGTCCATCACCAACTCGCGGAGTTCACTCAAACTCATGTCCATCAAGTCAGTGATGCCATCCGGCCATCTCATCCTCTGTCGTCCCCTTCTCCTCCTGCCCCCAATCCCTCCCAGCATCAGAGTTTTTTCCACTGAGTCAACTCTTCGCATGAGGTGGCCAAAGTACTGGAGTTTCAGCCTTAGCATCATTCCTTCCAAAGAAATCCCAGGGCTGATCTCCTTCAGAATGGACTGGTTGGATCTCCTTGCAGTCCAAGGCACTCTCAAGAGTCTTCTCCAACCCCACAGTTCAAAAGCATCAATTCTTGGGCACTCAGCCTTCTTCACAGTCCAACTCTCACATCCATACCTGACCACAGGAAAAACCATAGCCTTGACTAGGCGAACCTTTGTTGGCAAAGTAATGTCTCTGCTTTTGAATATGCTATCTAGGTTGGTCATAACTTTCTATATATATATAATTTTTTTTTAATTTATTTTTGGTTGTGCTAGGTCTTTGTTGCTGCTTGGGCTTTTCTCTAGTTGTTGCAAGCAGGGGCTACTCTAGTTGCAATGTATGGGCTTCTTGTTGAGGTGGTTTCTCTTGTTGCAAAGCACAGGCTTCAGTAGTTGAGGCTCCTGGGCTCTAGAGCACAGGCTCAGTAATAGTGGCGCATGGGTTTAGTTGCTTTGTTGGATGTGGGATCTTTCTGGATCAGGGATCGAACCCATATCTCCTGCATTGGCAGGCAGAGTCTTTATCACTGAGCCATGCTAGGGAAGCCCAGGAATATTATTATTAATAGTGAATGCTATTGTATATAGCTTTCTTAAATATTTAAGTTTAGTTTTTTCTTTTTAAAAGTAATTTATGTTCCTTCCAAGTAAATCAGAACATACAGAAAAATGGGGAATAAACCAATCCTTGTGAGCATTTGGATCATGTCCTTCTTACCTGTTTGCATTCATGCATATGTGTACACATGCACTCTTGTGTGGTAGTTGCTTGTTTTTTAGTTAATTCGTAGTTGTAATTTTACTATGCAGTGTGTTGTATCTGGCAACTTGTCTTTTTCTTCACATAACATGAACTTTTCCTATCAGTATGTACATTCTTCTGTTTTTCTTCATCTATTAAGGAATATTTAGCTGAATCATTTACATGACAATCTCATTTCCATATTTAGAAATGTTAAGATCTAAAAGTGGCATTTCCAAAAGACATTTCCCAAATAATAGAGGAATAGCAGCTTTCTAGAGAAATGAATTGAATACATGTGGTCAATTTTGTCATCGAAACTTTGAGTATTATTTTTAACATAGATGTAACAGCCTTTAACCTAGTTCATTTTCTTTCTCTCCTCAGGACTATTTTCCTAGTATTACTATTTTCTCAATATGCCAGAAATGTTAAATTTCCTCTCCCAATTTACAAATCCAAGAAAGGATGGACTGCATATAAGTTACAGCTTTTCAAAATGTTCCCTGTGAGTAATTACCTTTTTTTTTTTTGACAGTATTGCATTTGGTTCATATGTAAAAAGTTTATGATTAGAAGAGGGGGTTAAGCATATTGTCCTGAGGGACCATGTCTGTGTGATGATCTCAGAGTACTAATGACCACCCAAATCATCATGGACCTAAATTTTAGAAGTGGTAGAAGTTTCCAGTCCTGGAGTCCCTTTCATTTCAGTCACTTAGTTGTGTCTGACTCTTTGCAACCCCATGGACTGCCGCACGCCAGGCTTCCCTGTCCATCCCCAACTCCTGGAGCTTGCTCAAACTCATGTCTATCAAGTTGGCGATGCCATCCAAGCGTCCATGGAGTCTTTTTAACAGTACGTAAGAGGACATTGATTCTCCTTGGAACTGAGGGAGGTCTGACTCCTCGTGGCCTTTTCAGGCACATTGTCCATTATTCTTATATTACTAGCCAGTTTCAAACTAAATAACTTTACTGTATGAAACTACTCTCTCTAAATGTGATTCCATTCAAGGAATAGGTTTTACACAGATCCTTTATGTGTTTTTTTCTGCAAAGTACTAATGGGCTCTGAGATATAATAATCCCACTGCAGGAAGGCATAGTTTGCTAGCAACCACCACTTCTCTTGGCCTGACAGAGCTTTTTCCTTTGACCACTTCAGATCATCCTGGCCATCCTTGTATCCTGGCTACTCTGCTTCATCTTCACAGTGACAGATGTCTTCCCTCCTGACAGCACGAAGTATGGCTTCTATGCTCGAACTGATGCCAGGCAGGGTGTGCTTCTGGTAGCCCCATGGTTTAAGGTCCCATACCCATGTAAGTATTCTGGTGGCCAAGAGTGGTCAGGAGCCCACAAGGGTCCAACCTAGAGGAGTTAGGAGTTGGCAGGAAGCTCTGCAACACCAAAGACCTTCTTTGTTGCAAAGCATGCCCTGAAAGTCATACCATTCTGGCTTTCAGAGGATTAGATAGCAGAGAAGGGAGGCAGGAGGCTCTGTTTCCAGAGGACTGTAGAGACTAACCAACTCTCTTCTCATTTATACCAGTTGATTCTTTTGGTTCCATTAGGACAAAATCGCAGGCTCAAGGAGCCTCTTGCCAGATTTGAGCTCTAATGGCCAGGATTTGAGGTCAGCTGCTTAGAAAGGCAAGTATAGAGCTGCACAGTACCCAAACCACCAAAATGAACAGACTTGAGTAGGAGGGACCTGAAGATTAGTAGACTGCTCAAGCCCGGTGGAATTTGTGTAATCTTTCAATAGGTAGCCATAATCATTCTTTTTTTTTAATTTGGTCACACCTGTCAAGTAAACTAATATTCACAAACAGACAATGGATCTTAAGTTATAATTTCATTGTTGGGTAACTCTTGGCCAGGTGGCAGGGGTGTATGAGCCCCAGCTGTGAGGTATCATTTGGATTCATGTGTAGCATTTTCTGGACCCCAGCCCCAGAAGTGTTTTGTGTAAACCCAGTGATTATTAACTACTTCTTGTAATGTGAAGACTGTTCCCAGCATTTAAGGTTTTTATTAGAATAAAGCCTGATCTTAGTCAGATTGTTTCAGTTTACACCCCTGTCCAATTGTCACATTTTCATATTTTCTGACAATGAGGAAAAGCCAAAAATATTAAGATTGGGTCAAAGATAAATGTTCTAAGCATGTTAAATGATAGTGATTCTGGCTGTTGTTCCTCCTGGTCTTAACACATTTACAAACACTATAAAAAGTTTAGTCTTTCTAAAGCATTCTGAATCTCATCAGATTATATGGTATAAGTATGTATTTATGTATGCCTGTCCCCTCCATACAAGGTTCATAAAATCTGAGATGAAGTGAGATTAAAAGTCAGTTGATGAGGGAGTCAGGAGAAGGCATGGGAGGGCAGGTAGGAGGAACCCCCACAGCACATATGGGTGGTCCTCTCTGCCTGTACATGTGGCTCCCAAGATGAGCCCAAATATTAATAGAAACACAAAGCGGGCTGTCCCAGAGAAGCAGCTGTGCGTGTGTTGAACGATGAGACTTTGCTCAGGGACTGTGGGGCCTGTGCACCGGGAGGCATAACTAAGTGGGCAGGTCCTTAACATTATGATTGCAGAGGGTGCTGTCTGGTTTCTTTTCACAACAGCCCTTGAGTGCTACCAGCTCCTCTATTGCCAGAGCTTCCCTAGATAAAGAGCTGTTCGCTGAGCCAGAAGGGTGTAGTCTTACATATTTTCTAATCCAGAGATAAGTTTTCATGTATCTTAATCCAGAGACAAGTTTTTATATATCTAGACCAGTGGTTCTTAGTCTTTAGTATGCTAGGAATTACTTGGACTGGTTGTTAAAATACAGATTTCACATCCAAAATGTCAAAAGTGCCAGGCTGAGAAACCCTGCTATCAAGTAACAAACAAAGTTCTAGATAAAAAGAAAGATGAAATAACAGACTTAAATAGAAGGCTGGAGGCCAACAGGCTTAAATTTTAAATAAATAATCTGAAGGAAAAGGGGTCAAAAATTATTATAAATTTTAAATGTTGAAGTAAATAGGATAAAGATTTTAAAAATCTTGCTGAGGATTTCAGGCAAAGTGTGGGGGATAAGAAAGCAATTAAAGTAAAAAGTCTGAGAAAATAAAAGGCAATTTCTGATAAATAATAAATGGCAAAATAAAATAAGACTCCCATCCCAAAATCTAGATACATAAATGAAACCGTATCGCTGCCTCAGTAAAGAAAACTGTGTCAAAGGTTATTTAGAAAACACAAAATGTTGCTTGATAAAGAAATCATCTGCGTGAGAAGAATCCATTCCAAACCAGTCCAGGGACGAGATGTTGACCAAACCAGTTGCTGGTGGATCTGGACCTTGAACCCCTGAATACAGACTGCCTCAACATCCCCTGGTCAGCTCCCATGGGGTAAAGTGAGCTCCAGGAAGGAAAGGTTCTGTCCATACACACACCCAAGAGATATTCTATACATCTTACTTTATGTGTTATCTTTCTCCTGCCAAACTTGGGGTTGCTCCCATGACCCAGGAAACAGAGGCCAAGCCCATCCAGGGGGTTGGTCAAGGCTTTCCAGATCCACTTGCCCCAGGCCTCCTCTGGTGAGCAGCAGCCTATTTCTCCCTGGCTCTGTCCATCCACTGATTGCCCCTCCAGAATGCCTTCTCCTCTCTGTGTGCTGCTTTCCAGACTCTTCTTCAACAGGGACTGTGGCACTTCCTGACTTCCTAACTGGTACTGATTGCAACATCCAACCATTGCACTGTTTGAAATCTTTTAGTGTCCTGATCCCTCAGTGTATTGTTGGCCACTGCACAAGATGTTTTACACATTTCTCTTCATGTACTTTCTACTGAGTAGCTCTGTAATAACTAATGGGTCAGGGAAAGAAAGTCTAGATACTTTACAAAGAAGTCTATTCATTTTAACAGTGAAGTTTCCTCATGCTGTTTTTATTAAATAAGATCAGTGGTTTTCAATGTCCAAATAGATATACTTTTAAATCTAGGTACTCAAAATGAATCTACCTGGGGTCTTTGCTTTGCTTTCTTAAAGGAAATGTACTTAAAAAAAAAGTGCTGTATTACACTAGAAAAGGGTTGTCTATACTTTGTGCCATGTTCTACTGTTGGAATTTAAATTTATATGATGACTTTTGACTGCTTTTTCACTTGATGCCTCCCTCTGGACAGGAGCACTGTTTTGTACCACACTTTGCACAGCAGGGCTAAACATTCTCTGCATGCAAATACCCATCCCAACATAGCAGGCTGTGTTAAATTCTAATTTAGCAGACACTGAGTGTGGCTTTGAAGCAAGGAGGAGGAGCACCCACCTCTTCCAGTCAAACAATTTCTTCTTTTAAATAAAGCAGATCAATCCTGATTATGACTGTTTTCATTCAACTCAGGAACTATTCCCAGGCATTTTGCACTGATGACTTATGTGTAAAAATAGTTACCATGAGCTTTAACAATCTAAGTGGTTCTTGTAGAGTCCTGACATACTGAATGACTCAGTATCCTGGTAATTTTTGCCTGCCCCTCTAAGAAAGTTTATGAGGCTTTCGTGCTTGTTTTTCTTCCTTAGTTCAGTGGGGACTGCCCACCGTCTCTGCAGCTGGTGTCATCGGCATGCTCAGTGCGGTTGTTGCCAGTATTATCGAGTCTATCGGGGACTACTATGCCTGTGCAAGGTTGTCCTGTGCCCCATCACCTCCCATCCATGCCATAAACAGGTGGGTTCCTGAGAAAATGAACTCTTCACTGGGCCCAGTGCCTCATACTTTGCTCTTTGCTTTGGACAGTCAAGAGTTTCAACATGAAGTAGCCAAACATCAGGGCTCTTTATTGGCTGTTTGTTTTGAATAAGTAACTGCCCCTGTTTTGCTCTCATTTTCCACATCCAAATAATATAGAGCAGAATTCCCACCCTTCTTTCTCATGGTGACAATCATATAATACATTCTTTGTGAGATCTCTCCAAACCTGAAACTCGCCAAAACAAGTGCCAGACACTGCCATTGTTCTTTGCTTGGTTTGGGGTCATGGATGTATTGTCCCCTTTGATTTCTTGTTTTCCCTACTGTTCATTTCACAGTAGGAAATTAGAAATCTTCCTCCAGCTCTTTCACAGTTCTATAACCAGAAAAAAAACCAGATATTTGGTTTGGGTAATTTTAACTACAAATCCAGGTCAGAGGGAGGCATACATTGTCTCATATAGAGACAAGAACAGGAATAAATGAAGTCTGTAAAATCTAGAGGTTTATGAGCTGTGAAGTTTAATTCCCAGTAGATGTAGTCTTCAGTTTCTCAATGCTAGGGTTAAATTGGGCCCTATAGAAGCTGTCAAGAGAATAAAGTAGCCCAGATCATCCCACCTTTCCCAGCCAGCTGCCACCCTTCCAGAAGGTATTGTGTGTGATGAGAACAAAAGGGCTGATAACTCTGCATCTTTTGCATTGCTTCTGTTGGTGTTTAGAGCCCTAGTTTTTCCATTTTTCTCTAATGGAGCTAGTGCATATGAATAAATTATTTATATATTAGTTCTTTTGAAAGTCCCAACGTTTATAAAATTATAAGTATTTTCTTTCTGATAAAACTGTATTAATAGGAAAAGAATCAAATCTATGGATGACCTTGTTGTCTTAGATTACCACAAATGATTATTTTCTGGCAAAAATATTTCAATTTGAAATAATTTTTAAACACTTGTGTCTAATGTGGGATTCAGAGATGTGCTTCCGAAAGTTGAATAAGCATGGAGAACCCTGTTAAAATGCACGTCTTCAGATCTGGGGTATGGCCTGGGATTCTGCATTGTTAACCCCTCCTGGGGAGAATAGAGGCTACAGGTCTGTGGACCCTGCCTTTGGGTGATAACCATTTAGACTATTTCAGAGTGTTTCTCCCATTGAATTAATGTTTTTCTTTACTCCATTCCTTTACATTTTAGGGGGATTTTCGTGGAGGGTCTCTCCTGTGTTCTTGATGGCATTTTTGGAACTGGGAATGGCTCTACTTCATCCAGTCCCAACATTGGAGTTTTGGGAATTACTAAGGTACAGATATTTTTATAATTAAATGGTTGGGCCTCTAAATGTTGATCCATTTTGTTGATTGGTCTGGCCACTGTGAGTTCCAAAAGGATGGCCTCCAAGTCTGAGATTGTCTTCTTCCCCATCTCTTTTTGACTCATTGATGAATTTTTGGAATGCTAATAGAGGTCTCTTTCCCCTTGACTGGCCTGGGTAAGCAGGCATTCAGGTGCTATTCCTTCATGCATTCCACACATTTTTATTAAGCACTGACCCTTTGTGAGGCCACTATTCTAGGCACTTGGGATACATCGGTGAATGAAAAAGAAAAATATTTCCATTGTTTATGGAGTTTACATTCTATCAGAAGAAGACAATAAATAGTAAGCATAATGACAGAAATATGGGGCAAAATGGGGGGATCAGGGGGTAAGTTAGGGTGGTCAGGCTAAGCTTCATTGAGAAGGTGACCTTGAGCAAAGGCCATACAGAGCTGAAGGAGGGAACCATGCAGGTACCTGGGGAAGGGGCATTCAGGCAGGGGCAGAGCACTATCACAGAACCACCCTGGTATGCTGCAGCTCAGCAAGGAGGCCAGTGGGGCAGGAGCAGAGATGGGAGTGGGGGTCATTGGCTAAGAGCAGATGAGGTTCTTGAGGCAACTGAGGACCAGGTCATGTAGGCCTTAAAGGCTGCCAAAGGCTAAGTGGAAGTAGTCAGGGAGAGGGTCCCGCAGGGTGTGAGTCCATCTGGTTTTGTGGTGGTTGTTTTTTTTTTTTTTTAAGAATTACTATGGCTGCTATGAAGAAAGTAGACAACTGGGGTCTGGGAAGAGGGTGGAAACAGGAGACCAGTTAGGAGATGGCACTAATTCTAGATTAGAAATTGCATTCTGTCTGTGGGCTTAGTTGCTCAGTCATGTCTGACTCTTTGCGACCCCTTAGACTGCAGCTCGCCAGTCTCCTCTGTCCATGGGAACACTCCAGGCATAAATACTGGAGTGGGTTGCCATGCCCTCCTCCAGGGGATATTCTGAACCTAGGGATCGAACCCAGGCACATTGCAGGCAGATTCTTTACTGTGTGAGCCACCAGGGAAGCCCGAGAATATTGGAGAGGGTAGCCTATCCCTTCTCCAGGGGAACTTCCCAACCCAGGAATTGAACCAGAGTCTCCTGCATTACAAGCAGATTCTTTACCAGCTGAGCTACCAGGGAAGCCCCAGAAATTGCTTTACCCATTACAAATAAATCAATCTTACAGTAAAGAATTAATGCAGTTTTCAAACTGTAGCAGCATCATTCTTCTCTTTCAGATGAAATCTGTTGTGGAGTTAGTGAACAAAACAAGCCATAGCAAGTCACTCAGGTTGAAGTGGTACCTGGTCTGAAGTCCTCCCCACTTGTGTCTCCCCCAAACCCCACTCCAAGCATACATACCACAGTCTAGCTTTAGGAACAAGGAGGCTGCTTCTCGGCCTTTCAGATTTACTAGGAAATAAATTTTATATCCCAGTTGCTTTGGGCCAGTGCTTGCTATTTGCCCAGGGTATTGAGGAATGCAGCTCGGCCCTGGCCATTGTATACTGCGCAGCTAGACACGGTTAGAACTGGTTCAGCATCATCCAAGGTGGACTGCACGAGTCAGAGGTCTCCCTCCCTCTCCTCAACCTTGTATCTTGAGAACTTGGGGGTGAGTTGGAGTATTCTACAATCATTTGACCTCTTTAAAATTAGAAATCTTCCTCCAGCTCTTTGCACAGTTCTGTAACCAGGAAAAAGAAACCAGATATTTGGTTTGGGTAATTTTAACTACAAATCCAGGTCAGAGGGAGTAGAGCATACATTGTACAAGCCTGACTTGCTGGTTGGTTTTTCTGTAAATTGGCCAGGCCATCACAGAGCTCAACCTTAGTTGTGCCGGTGGCCACGCCTGCTGCCTGTCTCTCCTGGTGCATGACATGTGAGGGCTGCCTGATGGGCATGTCCTTCCAGGATGCCTGGGTCCTATTGCTGCAGATACTGAGCACACAGAGCTAAGAAGAGGGTCAAATGGGCACCAAATGGGGTGTAAGCCATTAACTCTCTAGCAAGTTTGCTGCTATGAACCTGTAGACCTGTAACTAATCCAAAATAACATAATGCTAAAATTATTATAGATGGAGGGACTCTTGGGGAAACAGTTTAATAAGCCAGTTCTCTTTCTGCACTTCTTTAAAATACATCACAGATAATTTAACTAGAGTCACTATAGGGAGTAAGTAAGTGCTGTCATCAGGGTTCCTTCTAAAACATTACTGAGATGGTTTGAGGAATAATTACCTTTATTAGAATTTAGATGGTGCTAGCTTATTCTAAAAAGGCACCCTGCCCGCATTTTTTAATTGAGCCAATTGATCTTCCCTCTGAATTCCTTTGGAGCCACTTCCCCTAGCAGAGGCCTTATCGATTTGAGGGACAATATTGGCCCTGGAGTTAGCTCCATTACCCTCACTCACAAGGGGCTATAATTGAGCCATCAACACAGATGCCTTGGCATTGGGAAGTAGGACTAGCACCAGAAGCTTCTCTGTGGCCTAAACCATGTGGCTAATAGAAGATCCCTGCCCAGGAAAAAGGAAGCAGAAGTTTCAAGGCTGTATCCTGCCTTTTATCCAGCTAAAGGGCTTGAAACAGTTGCTTTTCTGATAAGAACTCATATGTGAAATCTAGCAGTTCTAGATCTAGATCTGTGTTGTACAATATGGTAGTCAGTAGCCACATGTGGCTGGTGGATGCCAAAGGAACCACAGAGCATTTCCATCATTGTGTGAAATTCTTTCAGACAGCATTAGTCTGGGCCATTGTATCAGTCTTCCAGAACATATAGAAAGAGGGCGATCTGTGGCTCTTTCTGAGGATCTGTCTCCATTTCCTGGCAACTCTACTGTTTGCTATCCTTTATCCAGTTATGGCATTCCATGTACAGACATGGACATTCTGACTACTTGATTAGAGGTGAGGCTGCCTACCCAGCTGTGTGTTCTGAAGTTCTGCGGGTTGGATGTGTTGGACTGCTATGTTGAGAGTGTTGCACTGTCTGTCCCACAGAAAAGGGCAGCATGACACGGTAGGAAGGTGGTTGCTTTGGATTCAGCCCTGACTCCGTCATATTCTTCTAACATGACCATGGGCAAGTTACATCTCCTCTCTGAATTTCTGTTCCCTTGTCTATTAACAATAGCTTGCAAATTTTTGGAATTACTTCATGTAAAGCATGTAGCATGTGGTTAGATAAGCAAACTAGAGATATTGTTATACAATATTTAGACCTAAGTTTATTTCTAGGAAAAGTAAACACCATCTTCTCGGCCATACTGTCTTTTTTGATGGTATCCAAAAGGAGATCATTTCTCCTCTGCAGCATACCACCCTGTTGAACACTTTTGGAAAGTCAGAAATGCAGTGTCTATTTTTCAGTGGCCCTGGAGGCAGAGCTGAAATTCAAGAAGGAGATCAGAAGGGAGCCTAGGAAGTGGTTCCAGGGAGTGTGCAGTGAGAAAGATGTGAAGGCTTCACATAAGCACCAGGAGGGCAGGGATTTTAGGGCTGTGTCTCTGGTGTTTAGAATAGAAATGTATAACAGGCGCTGGGTTAATGTTTGTTGAACAAAAGAGTGACTAACTTGCTGTTTTTTTGGACAGCATCTAAGGGAGATCAGCCCTCCATGCATGGTTTTCATACAAGATTTATTGTTTGAGGCATGCTTAGGGCCAGCCCAGTCCTCCCCACTGCACATCTAAGAGGACTGACTCTACTGGGAGATGGATCCCTCTGTCTGGTTGCTCTTTGTCTTACTTATCCCTCAAGACCATCTCTAGGGAATCCTCCCCAATTTTTCAGAGTTTTTTCTTCCCACTGGACAACCCACAACCTAATAATTGCAGCAGTACCATTATTTGATCATAAGCTTATGACTTACTTGTATTTGTATCCATCACCTCCCCCTCACTCTGAAGTGCTAGTCCTTGAAAATGTTTGCTGAAAATACTTGCTTTTTGTAAGTGAAAGGCTTCCTTATCATGTAATATAGCCAAGCGTAAGTCATTTTTGCTCCATTGCCAATTTGCATGACCCTTTTTTGCTGTATCCCTGCACTTAGTGGTGGTATAATGGGATGAGCTGTAAATTGGAATAATGGAAGCTAGGCTCCAGCATCCGGAGAAGGCAATGGCAACCCACTCCAGTACTATTGCCTGGAAAATCCCAGGGATGGGGAGACTGGTGGGCTGCCATCTATGGGGTCGCACAGAGTCGGATACGACTGAAGCGACTTAGCAGCAGCAACAGCAGGCTCCAGCATCAGCTGTGACTGATTCTAGCTAGGTAGCTTAGTAAAAGATTTGCTTCTTACTCTGAGCTTGACCCTTGGGCTCATTGAGAAGCTCTTGGAAAGTCTAGCCCAGCATCATCCAGGAGAATGGTGCAGTAGTAGAAATGTTCTGTACTTGCACTATCCCCTGAGGGAGCCCTCAGCTGCTTATTCCTACTGAACACTTGAAATGTAGCTAGTACAACCTAGTCTATTTTTACATTTCATTTCATTATTATGTAAATAGCCATTTCCTATTCATTGTAACTCGCACATAAAGCATTGTGGACACTATTCCATTTCTGGAAGCTCTTTTATTCAGTTTATGTCCTCAGGATGTTCCCTTGGGAGAGGCAGCACAGGGTAGAGACCAGTAGTGCAGGATTCTGGAGCCCAGTGCCGGCTCAGTCTCTTGCTACCTGGGTGACAGTGAACTAGATGGACGGTTCTAGAAGGCAGAGATGAAACTTAACCAATAAAGTTGGGTCCACATGGGAAATGCTGTGTGTTTTGCTGCAGAAGTCCAATGCTGGGAGAGTCAAGCCTTGAAATGAAAGATGGCTTTGTAGAGGAGGTAGCTTTAGGGTAGTATCAGTACTTTGTTATGTGTCTGAGAACTGGCCAGGAGGGGGATGAGCACCAGAAGACTTAGGCAGGGACCTGATCTCCTAAATCATGATGTTAAAGAGGTTACTCTGTTACAGTGGAGAGGACAGGTGGGCAGAAGAAAGTCCAGAGGAAGCAAGTTCAGGTGGGAGGCTATCAAATAACCTAATGCTTGCCAGGTGTTGTTCAGACTATTTTACATGGAGCTTATTTAATCCTCAAAGCAGAAGCACACTGTTCATTGTTACAGAGATGAGGATCCTGCCACCCAGAGAGGCTAATGCCTGTCGTATGGTTAGAAATGGAGCAGAGATAGGAGTCAGGCCTCTAGGCTCTAGAATCCTGCACACGGTGGTCTCTAGGCTGTGCCCCTCTCATGATTAGTATGCCAGGAGGCGAAGTTCCAGAACTGTTTTGTCTGATCTGCCAGAACCCAGAAGAAAAGCAGGGGCCAAGTGTACTTTTCGCATTTTGAATTTGAGACACTACAGGATCATCCTGGCTGGTGGCTGTGGGCATTAAGAAACCCAAGACCACAGCTCAGGAGTGAGTGCAGAGTGAGGCGACATTGCCCAGGGCTAAGAGACCCATAAGTCAAGCCCTGGGGTCCCCATAATCAAATGAAGCAGGGGCGTCAGCTTCCAGCAGGAACCAGATGGGACAGGAACAAGGAAAGGTGGTGAGAATCTTTTTACCCTGGATGTGTTTTCAGTAATTATGTTTGATATCAATCCTCATTGTAAAGTTAGACCCTCTTAACTAAAAATTTTAAGAGTAATCTAGATTTTGTCTGTGGGTTTTGGTCACATTTGCCTGCTGGGACCTGAGTAGTTGTGTGCTCTTGGAGGACCTCAAGGTAAATGCCTGCCTCTGCCCTCTGTGTGTCCTGCAGGTTGGCAGTCGTCGCGTGATACAGTACGGCGCAGCCCTCATGCTTGCGTTGGGTATGATCGGAAAGTTCAGCGCGCTCTTCGCCTCCCTTCCAGATCCTGTGCTTGGTGCCCTCTTCTGTACTCTCTTTGGTAAAATTCCATTTCGTTGATAGTTGGCTTTCTTCTCAAGCTCCTTTTCTTTCTTCACATTGCTAAGGAATTCCTTCAGTGAGACTGAAAGTAATGATAAATTTCTATTTTAAAATACAAAAGGATATACCTTATAAACATATAAATGCATATCACTTTCTGAGTTGAATCGATATTAAAGGTAGAATAACTGAGCTAGGAAAAATCAGATTAAATTTTAGTCTCTAGTTGCCATTTTTTTAAGGTTCCTATTATGCTTTATTGAAACCATGCTGCCTTGAATATCCTCTGCAGATATCTTTGGATATCACATTTTTTAAATGTGGTATAGAAGCTGTTTCTTTTGTTGTAATTATTCCATTACAGATTTAGTTGCAGATAAGACCTTCAGGAGCAATGTTCTTTTCTTTTGTCTTTCATTTGTCCATACTGTACAGCATGTGGGATCTCCCATGCAAGTACTAACCAGGCCCAATGCTGCTTAGTATCTGAGATCAGATGAAATGGGGCATGTTCGGGATGGTACGGCCATAGACAAGCATGTGGGATCTTAGTTCCCAGTTCTCTGACCAGGACTCGAACCCACTCTCCCTGCATTGTAAGCACAGTCTTAACTACTGGACCACCAAGGAGGTCCCTATTTGCCATTTCTAATTGATTTAAGCTCAGGTATCTTCTCCCTGTAGGCCATTTAAAACTGTCAGTTTTTACAGAAGGAGTCAATTTGATCCCTGTGCCATTCACATTCATTGTAATCAGGGACCTGATATTCAGGCCCATATCCTAATGTAATTGAAATGTTTGAATTGAGTTTTTAAGGGGAACCATTGTCTTTAGTTTTCTGCCTGGTCTAAAGAAAGTGTAATGTTTATGCCCCTGAATAAACCCAGATAGTGCCTGAGTCAGGTGGTCACATTCTGGTTCCGTCCTGACACTACATAGGTCTCCCAACTTGTTTCTGATGGGACAGAGAAAGGCCATTGTAGGGAGTCTGCCCTGGCCAGCGTACTTGGCATCCATGCCATAGGTGAGATAATGGAACTTGTGGTCTGATGTTTTCTCTCTAGGAATGATCACAGCTGTTGGACTCTCTAACTTGCAGTTCATTGATTTAAATTCTTCCGGAACCTCTTTGTGCTTGGATTTTCAATCTTCTTTGGACTCGTCCTTCCAAGTTACCTCAGACAGAACCCTCTCGTCACAGGTAGGAGAAACAGGCCTTGAATCTTGTAGCAAAATTGGAACCACAAACACCAGTTCATGGAACTTCAGGAATCATTTCAATGAATGTTCATCTGTGTATTTCATTGCAGTCTCACTTGGGCAAAGTTTAACTTGAATCCCTTTGCACTCCCCACTTGAGTTGGCACATGCATATAACCGATGTGCATGGCACAGTCTCCCTTCTTCCTTTTTTCTTTCTTCATCTCCCTGCTTCCATCTGTCCATTTTTTGAAAAAAAGCCAAACAAATCAGGACACTATCCTTTGGGAGAATGCCTCTGTAAAACCTTTTGATTTTTCAGACTAAGGCTAGAATTTCTTGAAACTCAACTTCATATACTTTGCTATACATGTTTTTCTGTTGGGATTACAACTATTTTGAATTCAAGATCAATCTTCTTAAAAAAATTTTTATTGGAATATAGTTGCTTTACAATATTGCATACATTTCTATTGTACAGCAAAGTGAATCATTATACAAATATGCATAACCCCCTCTTTTGTGGATTTCCTTCCCATTTAGGTCACCACAGAGCACTGAGTAGAATTCTCTGTGCTATACAGTAGGTGCTCATTAGTTGCCCATTTTATATATAGTAGTGTGTGTATGTTTAATTCCTTTTTTAAAAAGTTCTTTGTGATGTGGACTATTTTTTAAAGTCTTTATTGAACTTGGTGACATTACTTCTGTTTTATGTTTTGACTTTTTGGCCACAAAGCATGTTGGATCTTAGCTCCTTGACCAGGGTTCATACCTGCAACCCCTGCATTGGAGGACAGAGTCTTAACCACTGGAACACCAGGGAAGTCCCTAATTCCTTTTTATGTTCATACCCAAATGTCATAAAGAATGAACAAAGGAAGAACATCTTAAGAAACAACTTTTGCTGCTGACATTTTATGCAGAATTGGGGATCATTTTGTGTGTGTGTGTGTGTGTGTGTTTTAGCTGATGTTCACATAACATAAAATTAATCATGTTAAAATAAACAGTTCTGTGGTATTTTCGTACATTTACAATGTTGTATAATCACCACCTCTCTCTGGTTTCCAAAACATTCTCATCAGCCCAAAATAAAATTTCATACCCATTAAACAGTTAACCCCCATCATTTCCCTTCCTCTCAGCTCCTGGCAACCACCAGTCTGCTTTCTATTTCTATGAATTTACCTATTCTGGATGTTTCATAAATGGAATCCTACATTATGTGACTTTTTATGTCTGGCTTCTTTCACATGTCAGAATGTTTTCACGATTCATCCATATATAAATATTTCATTTCTTTTTATGGCTAGATAATATTCCATTGTATGTGTATACCATAATCTGTTTATCCATTTTTCCACTGATGCACATTTGAGTTGTTTCTACTTTTTGACTAGGGTAAATAGTACTGTTATGGACATTGGTGTGCAAGTACAGGCAGTTCTCACTCATGATAGTTATGTTCTATAAAATCCCCATGAATATAGACCTAGCAAATCCTGAACCATTGCTCTTGGGAGAACACAGTCAATAGCACTAGATCTCATGCCTGAATGACATTAATCTCGCATATTTTCTCCATTAGGCACATCATGACCATCTTGCATTGGGGCTCTTTTAAATAGCAAGATCACCAATGAAGAAGCACAAAAATGCAAAAAAAAAAAAAAAAAAAAGTGTTATTATACAGACTGCTAAAAGAATATTGTTTACAGTCTGAGAGCTGAAACCAGAAGGCAGAGCATTACCTTGTTTAACCTCAGCTGGGAACATGTGTGTTGGGTGACTCAAAATTTTCACTGCTTTGTACATGTCTGTGAATGACTAAAAGCACCACAAGTATTCATTTTGGGTTTACAAATAAATTTTAGTGTGTAGACAATTCACAAATAACAGAATCTGCCTGGTAATGAGGACTATTTGAGTACCTGTTTTTAATTCTTTTGGGTATATGCCTAGGAATAGAATTGTTGGGCCATTCTGTTTAACTTTTGAGGAATACCTGTTTTCCATAGCAGGTGAGTTATGGAACATTGCTCATAACATTCCCATCAGGTATGTTGAACACAGTGATTTCTCTTTCTCCACATTCTCACCAAACATGTTATTTTTCTGTTGGAGATCATTATATTTTTAAATATAAAAAGTGTGTGAATTTCTATTTTAATGTATCTCATTCATATAATGACATCTTTAGAAATAAATTTGCTCTAAATTAAAAGCAGCTAAGCACGAATTAGTAACCCAGAATTCTGAAGCCTTTCATTTGATTGCTGATTTTACAAATATTTTTGCCATCTTGTTATTCACTTTGTAAATTTTTCAACCTTACAGTAGACATCTTTTATATTGATTTTTTTTTTAATCTGCAAGCAACATTCCCCCACACCCCTGAAGGCTTCTAGTTTATTACAGAGTGAACTTCACTCTGTCAGATTTGAAGTGGGGACTGTGCTGGGTCTTAGTTGTGGTGCACAGGATCTTTCATTGAGCAGAGTGCAGGTTCTCTAGTTGTGGTACACAGGCTTAGTTGCTCTGAGACATGTGGGATCTTAGTTCCCTAACTAGGGACTGAACCCTCGTCCCCTACATTAGAATTCTTAACCACTGGACCACCGAGGAAGTCCCCTGTGTTAGATTTACTTTCTATGGATCATTGTTAGAAATTTTCCTTATGGAGATAACTTGATTATTGTTGAAAGTAGTTTAAATAATTTATTTATTATTATTGTCGTAGTAGTTTAAGGCATTACTGGCAAAAATTTATACATGCACAGTAGAAATTTACACTTTCATGCACTGCATTGACTGGCAGTTAGGTTCCACCCCAGTGTTCCTTTCTAAGTCAAGGACAAGTCTATTCTGTCTGTGACCTGTTGCTATGTTGTTTTTAGGGATAACAGGAATCGATCCAGTGTTGAATGTTCTTCTCACAACTGCTATGTTTGTAGGAGGTTGTGTGGCTTTTATTTTGGATAACACCATCCCAGGTATGTGGCATATATCAAACATGCTTATTACATACGTGACTTAACTTTTTTGCCAAATAAATATGGGAAGCAGGAAGCATGAATCAGTTCAAAGCCATCACTGATTCAACTTTTCTAAAGTGGTTAAGATGATACCTTGAGCCACCTTTCCTGAATCACTTTTTTGCTAGTAAACTTAGTTTTTTCCTTCTTGCTGAATTATTTCTAAGTGAAAACAGGTGAATTCTTTGTATATGGTGATATGGCAGCAGGATGCCTTAAGCATGCTCCGGCTACCTGCCCTCCTGCTCAGCCTTGCCTGGAGCCCTACAGTTTGGCTTTCATTGACTTGTTCACATACTTCTGAACCAGCTGCTACCAGCAGACAGCACTCCTCCTCCTTCTATGCCAAGTGCTGGGTGACAGACTTAAGGTGTGCTGTGGGGCCTGCCTTGTGGCTTCCTAGAGAAGGCTACTTTATATTGTTGTAAAATGCCACCATGGACACACTGGTAGATTCATCCTGTCAAGGAAGGGTGATGTTTAGTTTTGAGCTTAAAGGTTCTGTTGAGATTTTGCCCTTAATCTACCTCCAAAAGCTTCAATCAAGAAGAGGTCACTGGGGAAATGAGAGATGAACACATTGGGCAGAAGGACTCACACACATGAGTATGTGGAAGGTGTTAGATTTGTGGGAGGTCAGTAATACCCTCTTTCTTTCCTAAGTCAGCACTTAATAGAGAGAGAGAGACAAAGGAGTCAGGCAGATGGAAATGATCAGTTTCATAACTGAAATGCCCATGGGAGGGCATAGCTTATATGTGGGAAAATAATGAGAAGTTCTTAAGCCCTGCACCATAGGATAGACCTCATCATCCAGGCTCAGGCAGAGAAATATATTGTTAGGGCTCCTGTGGAGCTAAAAGCAGGTACCAGTGCTATTTGCACTGTAAAGACTTTGAAAAGGAGTCCAGAAGTGCTGAACCATGAAGATCCAGATCTTTCTTGCTGACTCATCTGTCAGGGTCCAGAATTGCCAAGAGTGTTACACCAGTAGAAGTTCATCCTCATAGGACCACAAATGGGGAATTTGTGACAAATGCACCCCACCGCCCAGTAAAATGGAACAAAGCAATATAAAAAGTGGTTTGTCTACATAAAGAAAACTGAATGCCAAAAAATTGATTCTTTTGAACTATGGTGTTGGAGAAGACTGTTGAGAGTCCCTTGGACATCAAGGAGATCCAACCAGTCCATCCTAAAGGAAATCAGTCCTGAATGTTCATTGGATGGACTGATACTGAAGCTGAAACTCCAATACTTTACCTGATGTGAAGAACTGACTCATTTGAAAAGACCCTGGTGCTGGGAAAGATTGAAGGCGGGAGAAGGGGGTTACAGAGGATGAGATGGTTGGATGGCATCACCGACTCAATAGACATGAGTTTGAGTCATCTCCAGGAGTTGGTGATGGACAGGGAGGCCTGGCATGCTGCAGTCCATGGGGTTTCAAAGAGTTGGACATGACTGAGTGACTGAATAAAGCTGAACTGAACTGATGTCTAGATGAGAGGGGTGGTGGGTGTGCAGTGACCGAGTAGTGAGGTCATTGTGAGATGTAATAAGGATTCTGATCCTATTTTGCAAGATCACATCTGTGTTTTAGAAATATTTGTTTTGAGTGGTTAGTGATTCTTAGATTTCTGGCTTGAGCATCAACTACTTCCTCAAGTGCTCTTTTCTGTCATCCTATTCCATTCAATCTACAGGATAACAGAAGCAGAGAATCTCAATTCTTGGTAGAACTGTTTAACTAAACATTCCATTATTCTGTTTTTGTTTTGCTGTGTGTGTTCCACAGGTACTCCAGAGGAAAGAGGAATCAGAAAATGGAAGAAGGGCGTGGGCAAAGGGAGCAAGTCTCTCGATGGCATGGAATCCTATGATTTGCCATTTGGCATGAACATTATTAAAAAATACAGATGTTTCAGCTACTTACCCATCAGCCCAACCTTTGCAGGCTACACATGGAAAGGCCTTGGGAAGAGCACTAGTAGCCGGACTTCAGACGAAGACTCACAGGCCACAGTATAGCCGTAGCTCATCCTGTGGCCTGGCCACAGTGAGGCATAAACCTGTAGTTCCTTGCTGAGTAACACACAGTAACATATATGTTTGTAGATCTGCATTTACATTCTCCACCCCAGAGCTAAGACAGATTACAGGTAGCTTTTTCTTGTGGGTTGTAATCATGTCTAATATGATGTCTCATCTTTTTATTTAAGCCCTTGAGAACATCCGTTGATGGTCATGGTCACTGAATTTGAAGTTCCTGCTCTCCTGTGGGAGTGGATGCTTGAAGTCTACAGTGACTCCTTGTTTTCAGTCCCCTTCTAACACCCTGTGCTAGCTTACTTACAGGCCACCTCCAGGGCTTTCTGTCCTTGAAAGCACCAGGACCTGCACCTACAGAGACCTCCTCTGGTCAGGGGGTACCGATATCCTTGCATTGTCACAACTGACTGGTCAAGTGTGATTTTATGATGCCTGATACTGTGTGTAGGTGGCTGCTGGCCAGTTGAAAACAGTGAGATGCTTTACACTGTGCCCAAATCTGTGCATAGGTAAAGTCTGTACAGATAGAATGGAAATTGGGGGATTGGACAGGAAGGGAAAGTACCTTGAAATCAGTATCTGATTGTCAATTACACTTTCTTGGTGCCACCCTGGCCCAAGCTAGGCCAACCCATCTCTTATTAGTCTCCTTTTTACTAGTAGCTGAGACACTCTATTTGGTATTTATCACTCCTGGCTGGTGTGACGGGTATAGAGTGCCACACAAAGGCACCAAGCAGATGTTTATGAGGATCTTGGCTCTGCTGACATGTGGATGTCAGTTATTGTTGTGTGTATTTGTAATTACAAGATTTTATTCCTATTTAATGTTACTGATTATGGATTTTTTAAATCAGTGTTTTTCCATGTGACCCTCTTACCTTACCTCCCTATTATTTGTCCCTTATCTCCTATCCCCCATTAAGAAAGGAACCAGCATTTGTTAAAGCTATGGACACCAGCAGGGAAGTTTGTTGTCATGGCTCTAGAAAGCCAGTAACCATTTTTGTGGTTGTGTTTTGTATTGCTTGATACCATGAAAGTGTAAATACATAATGCTTAATCTGTTTATCAAACTGACTGCTGGACCAGAGCCCAGAAACCATGAGTTAAGTTATACGTTGATTTGTTTTCTGAAGAAGGGAAGCCAGGGCAGGTGACAAAACAGCTGCCGTATTGAATGGTTCCGCATCCTGGTAAATTAATCACTGCAGTTAAGTGATTAACTGCAGTTAATCATCTGGCAGTTAAGGCTTAAGGAGACTTTCTGTGGGTTGTCATGTTGAATGTCCGCTGGATTTTTATTTTCCAGAGGGGAAGACTAGATCCCCTGACCAAATGCTTCCTTTCTTGTTGAAGGGGTAAGAAAAGCAGCTGGCAGTCCCCCTCTCTTAACTTTTTATTAATAACATTATTTCTGACAAAAATGACTTACTGAATTTGGTTTGAAATTTTCAGTCGAAAGAAAAGCCTGAGTGACCTTGTTTCATGAGATAGTACTTCTTAAGTGTTTATTTACCTGATTGTTTACAGGCAGTGGGCACATGGCTCTTGGCAGCCTTGAATCCACATGGTGAATTTCTGGCCCCCACAACTGGCCTTGACTCCTATAAACTTTGGGGCTTTAAGGCCTATTCTGGCAAGAACACTCCAGAGTTACTGCATTGTTTTGCCAAAACCTTATTGCAAATTAAGTAAAGAAAAACTCTAAATTTAAATTTGTATGGGTTTTTTTTGGGGGAGGAGCATATTTAGAAGCACACTAGTTAATGATTTTCATCTTGTTGACTTGGTAAGCCCTGAGGACTGACAGCCCTAGTTGTCACCTTAATTGCCTAGTTTATTCTGTTTGTATTTTGCTTAGCATCTCCAATTTCTCTCCTCTGAACAGTGGGGAAAACTGTTAAACATCCCAGAGATTTGTAGTATTCTTGCTCTCTACATGAGCAGAATGACCAAATACCCAAATGAAAGCCTCTGAACCATTGGAAACCATTAAAATTCAGGAACAAGTTCCCTTCGGTTTAACTTGACCCAGGCATCTTCTCTCTCAATGGGTAACACTCAGGACGTGTGCAAGTCTTCAAAATGTGCAAAGAAGCCCTGTGCCCACACCTCCTATTGGAAAAAGAGGGTTTCCCCCTTCTCGTTCCACTGGGGCCAACTTAGATTCTCTGTCCATGGTTGGGGGGAAGGCACAGGAGGTTAGGAAGTGTCCTCTTACTTGCACATACACTGCAGAATAAGTCTGTAGTTGAAAAAAAACTATATTCATCTGCTTCTTGGTTTGAGCACATACCTGAAAAGGAGGTTTTGGGGTATACTGTGCCTGTGCGCCTGCCATGTGCATTATTGGGGCCACATACACCCTGTGCTTTGGCCAGTTGAACGTTGTAGGATGTTTTGAATGTGAATGTCCTTGGACAGAGCATTCATTCTCCAATTCCCACTTGAACACCACCACCCCCCCCCCCCCGCCATTTTCACATTTATATTGGTGATCATAATGTGAAAATTAGAAACTTAACAAATAGGACAGAAGACGCTACAGTATCACTGGTTGGGGGGTAAGGGAGAAGCCACACTAGTTTTGATAAAATGTCTAACATGGATCATAGAAAAATGGGAAATGGCTCCAGTCTTTTTAGGCAATTTTCATTCTTATTCTCGCAAATTTCACATAGATTTACTGATACAGAATATTTCTTAAGAGGGCTTCAGTGTTAGATTGTAGTAAGTTTCTTGTGACTGATCAAGGCAAGGGTCCTGATGGTTTCTCGTTTTCATGGTAACAAATTCATACACAGGATTTGCTTCATACTGTAGAATACTGACTTTCATGATGATAACCTGGTTTATGCATGAATATTACAGTATTTCCATATAGTAAAATAATATTTCTACCCAGGATAATAGTTACAGTTTTCCAGGGAGGGAATGATAATTTTCATGACAATGTCATGTGATGATAGAATTTCTCCATTGATGAATCTCTAGTATGTGTTTATACTTTATTTACCCACGCATATATTTTATGACCATGAGCTAAGTTGTTATTTCTTTAATTCATGTCCCTGCTGAAATATTAGTACTAGCAACTTAGACTTGAAGTTGACAACTATAATCTTCCATAACAATCAATGCCACAAGAGTGGTCAGGCCAGATAGGAGATGAATAAGGAACTGTGGCAGAAGCCTTGTCTGGTGCACAGAAAGGCAGCATCCTGCATACTCACCCCCACAGCTTGGGGTGGACACACAGCTGCGGGCAGCATGCCTGGCATGGCTGTTGCTGCCTGCTGGTTTGCTCCCCCGCTGTGCCCCCTGAATGCCCTGGCAGCCTGAGCTCTCACAGGGCCCACTTCTCCAGGGAGCCACCCCTTGGTCTTAGGAAAACACTTGGGGCCTCACGTGTTACTTGTATTGTGCTCTGTCCCCTTACGATTTTGACACAGAGAATAGGACCTCCTCTACCCTCCATTCCTCCTGCAGTCACAAGTGGAGTAGTGCAAGACAGTTGCCCATTTTTTGCCAGTACTCAGCTTCTGCCCTTGGACCCTTGAAGCATGTTAACGCTGAAGATCCCTTTTCAGCTGCCTCTCACACATTCCTGTCCTTTTAGGCTATTCTTGACCTCCTTGTCCTCACCCTACACTGGTGACATCCAGCCTCCTTAGAATTGCTCTGTGTGTTTCCTGGCACTTAGGACACCCTGCCCAGTGGTGCCATCTTACTGACAGTCAAGTTAAAACACTTTTTGTTCATTCATAGCAACCTTTGTCATGTTAGTCAATTTCTGACTGTTTTTAAAACAGTAGGGATGCCTATATTTTCCTTAAGTTTTTGTGACTGACTTTGGCTATATACCTTTCTGGGATTTTGTTTGGTTTTTATTTTTATTTTGCATATTGAGGGTATTTGGGGTGGGGTTGTTTTTTATGTCTAATTCTTTTATGGCGTTTTTAAAAAGAATTTTCATATTGTTTTTCTAACATACCTTCATTAAATGTTTAAGTATTTTAATATGTAATATTTGGACCAGATGTTGTGAATAATAGTAGAGATAAAGCTATTTTATTCTGTATTTTTAAAACTGTTCCGTACAAATAAAAGCTCTCCTGGACGCAGTTCTGCTGTTCATGTACTTTGGCTGGTCTTTAAGAAACTTGTCATTAATTAAAAGTCATCACCTAGGGGAGGGAAATCAACTAATAAAAATTTCAGTTCAACAGGTTCTAATACATTAAAACTCAAAGGAGGATAGCAGTTGCTGAAGTATCATTGGCCCCCATGGCTAGAGAACATTTGTCTCCTTGGGAGAATGCCTAACAGGGAAAAGAGACCTTGGTTGGAGGATGCACTCATGCTGGGCTTTGGGGTGAAATTATGAGTCTCTTAGTAAGCTAGTGACATCTGGAGGCTGGAGACCTTTTAGGTATTGGTGACCAGAAAGACTGTCGTGTCCACACAGTGGAATCTAAGGTTCCCAGAGCAATCTTGGCCCCTTTAGGATTGAGGCTGGTACAGGAAATGCTGAGGTGTGGGTGCCTGAAAGGCTCAAAGCCAAGCTTGAGAGCTGCTCATTCAGTCAGAGGCATGGTTCCCAGCGGAATATGAAGACAAATCCAAAGGTGCTTTGGGGGCATATTTCTTAATTTAGAGCAGACTTAGAGCTCCTCCATCCCCATCTTTTCTCTAGCTGCCTTCAGTCTTTCCCAGCATCAGGGTCTTTTCTAATGAGGCAAAAGGATAAGAGGGTGGCAGAGGAAGAGATGGTTGGATGGCATCACTGATTCAATGGACATAAACTTGGGCAAATTCCAGGAGACGGTGAAAGACAGGGAGGCCTGGTATCCTGTAGTCCCATGGGCTCTCAAAGAGTCAGACACAGCAACTGAACAACAACATAAATCCAGATCTGTATCCCTCATTTGTCTCTGGCAGTTTGAGCCATAGTGAACACCACAGCTACTTGCATAGGAATTCAACCTGCTGCTTCCAGTTCCCAATATCCTGACCTGTGAGTCACTGCTAAGCATCCAGTTACAAGATGAACTGTCGCACCTTACACCACTATATACGTGAGGAAAATACATGTGAGATATTTCATACCCATGTTCTCACCCCCAGTTGGGACAACAGCACATGTCAGTATTAAAGCCCCACCCCCTACCCCATGGACCTCTCACCTGGTACACCCCCATTCCTCCCCAAGAGAGGCCCACTACCTGGATTTCGGGTTTATCCTTTGCTTGCTTTTCTTCACAGTTTTGCATATATATACATTTCTGTACCACTTACTGTTTAGTTTTGCATGTTTTCGGACATTTAAAAGGTATATGTGCTGTCACATTTTACTACTGTGAGATTATTTCATGTTGGTACATAAGCTTCCAGAGAGAATGAGCAAAAACGAAGCCCTGTAGAGCTAGGATCATCCCATGAATGCCAAAGTTTCCATCAATCCTGTTAGTGGAGTTACATTTTTCAGTTCAGTTCAGTCACTCAGTCGTGTCCCACTCTGCAACCCCATGGACTGCAGCATTCCAGGCTTCCATGTCCATCACCAACTCCCAGAGCTTGCTCAAACTCATGTGCATCAAGTCAGTGATGCCATCCAACCATCTCATCCTCCGTCATCCCCTTCTCCTCCTGCCTTCAATCTTATCCAGCGTCAGTGTCTTTTCCAATAAGTCAGTTCTTTGCATTAGGTCACAAGGTATTGGAGTTTGAGCTTCAACATCAGTCCTTCCAAAGAATATTCAGGACTGATTTCCTCTGGGATTAACTGGTTTTATTTCCTTGCAGTCCAAGGGACTCTCAAGAGTCTTTGCCAACACCACAGTTCAGAAGCATTAATTCTTCGACACTTGGCTTTCTTCACAGTCCAACTCTCACATCCACACATGACCACTGGAAAAATCATAGCTTTGATTAGATGGAACTTTGTCAGCAAAGTAATGTCTCTGGTTTTTAATATGCTGTCTAAATTGGTCATAGCTTTTCTTCCAAGGGGCAAGCGTCTTTTAATTTCATGGCTGCAGTCACCATCTGCAGTGATTTTGGAGCCCAAAAATACAAAGTCATAACTTTTCCATTGTTTCCCCATCTTTTTGCCATGAAGTGATGGGACTGGATGCCATAATCTTAGTTTTTTGAATGTTGAGCTTTAAGCCAACTTTTTCACTCTCCTCTTTCACTTTCATCAAGAGGCTCTTTAGATCTTATCTTGCTTCCATAAGGGTGGTGTCATCTGTGTATCTGAGGTTATTGATATTTCTCCAGGCAATCTTGGTTCCAGCTTGTGCTTCATCCAGCCTGGCATTTTGCATGATGTACGCTGTATATAAGTTACATAAGCAGGGTGACAATATACAGCCTTCAACTACTCCTTTCCCAATTTGGAACCAGTCTATAGTTCCATGTCAACAGATTGTTGCTTCTTGACCTGCATACAGATTTCTCAGGGCAGGTAAGGTGGTCTGATATTCTCATCTCTAAGAATTTTCCAGTATGTCGTGATCCACACAGTCAAAGGCTTTGGTGTAGTCAGTAAAGCAGAAGTATGTTTTTTTGGAACTCTTGCTTTTTTGATGATCCAATGGATGTTGGCAATGTGATCTCCTTGCATTTTTAAGGACTGGAAGATAAAAACATTGAACTTGAAATTTTATGTCTAGCCACTCAAAAGCCCCCATTTAAATACTTTGGGTGAAATAAAATACTTAAATACAAGAGAAAACGAATCTAGGAAATACTGTAGAAGATAACTGAAGGAAAGGTAATCAGTAAGGATCTGAGTAAATTTGTTGTCTTGGTTCGTTATGACTATGAGAAAACCATAGAGTGGGTGGCTCAGAAACAAAAACATTTCTTACAGTTTTGGAGGCTAGAAATCATGGCATGGCAGATTTAGTATCTGATGAGGTATCTTCTGCTTCCTGGTTCAGAAATAGCCATCTCCTTACTGTGTCTTTTCATGGTGGAAAGGGCAAAAGATCGAGCTCTTATGAGGGCACAACTCCCATTCATGAGGGCTTCAGCCTCATGACTTAGGATCAGTTCAGTCGCTCAGTCATGTCCGACTCTTGCGACCCCATGGACTGCAGCACGCCAGGCTTCTCTGTCCATCACCAACTCCCAGAACTTGCTCAAACTCATGTCCATAGAGTCGGTGATGCCATCCAACCATCATTCTCTGTCATCCCCTTCTCCTCCTGAGCCCCACCTTCTTAGTACCAACACATTGGAGATTAGGTTTCAATATATGAATTTGGGTGGATGCAGTATAGCACTTGGTCGTTAAAATGTAGCAAAGGCCAAAGGAAAGAAAACAATGCCAATAATATGCTCAAATTATAATTTCAGGCCATATCAACTTGATGATGGAAGGAGAGAGACTTACAGAGATGAGAGAAACAAGCTCAGTGTACCAATAACAATAAATGGACTAAACTTGTCAATTAAAAAGTAGATTGTTAGACCAGGTAGCAGAATAAAATCCTGATTGTATACTGTTTGCAACAATGAGTTCATAAATGTGGCTGTGATTGTTGAAGGCTGCAACAACTTATGTCCAGAAGTTGATAAAGCTATTTGACAGTCATTTTTATATGTGTTGAATCCAGTATTAAAATATCTGGCCTGTAGTTTGCATGTCTTTAATTTTAGAAATTTAGTTTTTGGCATATTTTACGAAAGTCTTAACCTATAATGGATTGGGGGAAAAAAAAAAAAAACGATCCTTCATCACAGATGTGTCTAGAAGTACTATTTACAGACTGGTTTACATAAGAGTGTACAAAATTTAAAGTAAAAGCATGGGTGAAAGAATCTCAGGGGGCAAATACTAACCATCTATTATATTATTTGCAGACAAAATAAATCCTAAGACAAAAGTTGCTAAGAATAGGGAGGTTCTGGGAGTTCTTTGGTGGCCCAGTGTTAGGACTAGAGCTTTCACTGCCACTGGCCTGGGTTCAATCCCCGGTTGGGGAAATAAGATCTCACAAGCTGTGTGGTGCTGCTGAAAAACAGGATGGGAAAGTTCAATTGACAAAGAGGAGTATTTTAAATATATGTACCTAATCACATAACCTCAAAATTTATGCAGTATAAATGGGTGGATCTAGAGGAAGAAATTGTTAAGTCCACCAGCCAGTGGGAGAGTCTAGTACTTCCGTTTTGATATGTCAGGCAGACAGAAACTAAGCAAGGTTAAGTGACCAAAGAGCATGTTTAGAATCAGAGCGTACACAATCAAAGAGTAGCCATTCCTCACAAGCACTCAGAGATGTTTCTAAAAGCGGTTTATGTGGTAGGCCCTAAAGCTAGCCTCAATTTTTTTTTTTTTTTTTTTGAAAATAAATATCATAGGAAACATGTTCCCTAACTATATACACAATTAGAAGTTAGTAATAAAATAATTAAGAGTTTCTATGTATTTGGATGTGTAAAATACTGCTTGATAACTTGGTAGAGAAGAAACCAATAATGGAAATGTCCTTTAGTGAAGCTTATTGCTTGTTTTCTCTGTTCATGCATTCTTCTGGAATTCTGATGTTGTACTCAGACTGCATCTCCTTTGTCTCTCTTAAGTTTCATGCTGCTGCTACTGCTGCTAAGTCGCTTTAGTCGTGTCCGACTCTGTGCGACCCCATAGACAGAAGCTCACCAGGCTCCCCCGTCCCTGGGATTCTCCAGGCAAGAATACTGGAGTGGGTTGCCATTTCCTTCTCCAATGCATGAAAGTGAAAAGTGAAAGTGAAGTCGCCAGTCGTGTCCGACTTAGCGACCCCATGGACTGGAGCCTAACAGGATCCTCCATCCATGGGATTTTCCAGGCAAAAGTACTGGGGTGGGGTGCCATTGCCTTCCCCATAAGTTTCATAGTTTCACTCATACTATACTATCCTTTCCCATTTTTTCTAAGTTCTGGGACCATGTCCTATAACAATGATCTAAGTCACTGACAGGATTTTCTGGAACACTCAACCTCTTGCTCATGTTTCTAGTGCAATTTTGGAACAATTTGTTTTTAGTAATTTTCAAACATACACAGAAGTAGAGAGAATTGCATAATAGCCCCTGATGTGCCCATCATCTGGCTTAATGGGTTTTAACTGCCAGCCACTCTTGTTTTATGTCCATCCCTCAATCTCTTGTTCCCTATTGTTTTGATGAAGTCCTGGGTGTTTTACTCCATCTATAAGCAACTCAGTAGTTAACCTCTAAAAGATATTTTTTAAAAACCAAACAATTGTCTTAAAAATTAAGTATTTAATATGATACGTTTTTAGTGTTCAAGTTTCCAGTTTTCCCATAAATATTAGAAACAGGAGCCACATCATGTCCTGAATGTCCACACATTGCCATTGATATTAATTGATACACCTCTCTTGCTCTCTCACTTTTTTTTCTCTTTCTTTTTATTTTAAAAAAATGTTTATTTATTTTTTGTTGCACTGAGTCTCTGGTTGCATTTGTACTGCATAAATTGTGGTTGCGTAGGCTTTCTCTAGTTGCGGCAAGTGGGGGCTACTCCTTGTTGCAGTGCATGAGCTTCTCATTGTGGTGGCTCTTCTTGTTTCAGAGCCCAGACTATAGGAGTGGAGGCTTCAGTAGCTGCAGCACGCGGACTCTAGAGCAGGGGCTCAGTAATAGCGGCTCACTGGCTTTGTTGTTCCAAAGCATATGGAATCTTCCTCAAGTGCAGATGAACCCGTGTCCCCTGCCTTGGTAGATGGATTCTTAACCACTGTATCATCAGAGAAGTCCGTCCTTGAAGTTTACTTGTTGAGCAATTTATTTGTCCTGTAGTTTCCTATAGGAGGTGCTGAGTGTATCCCCCTCAAGCGTATTCCTTTGCCTAGGGTGGGGGAAGCACTAATTCACAGGTAACTGTGTGTGCCTCCATCAGGTAACATATGGTCTCTCGTTTCCAGATGTTAACAGCCAGGAAATCTCAGTTCCAAGATCCGGCAGTTTATTAGGGGGCATTGCCTTTTTAAATTTGGCTTTGTAATTGTATTTCAAATTAAAACACCATCTTCCATGATGCAGTCTTTTCATAGATGCAGTAACCTCTGAAGTCCCCTGAAAATGTATCTTAGGGACTTTGTATGAAAGTTTTCTCCCATGTCATATGATTGTTTCATTGGGAAATGTTTTTTCCAGTTCCTCAGAAGAGACCCCTTTTTTGGACTATTGAATCTTTTCATGTATACTTGGTGATTTTCTTTTTTTTTTTCACTGTTCATACTAAAGGAAATTTGTGTTTTTTTCAGCAATAGGATTTACTTTAGGATTTGGTTACTCTCCCCCCACAAAGTTGAAATTAAAATCCTTTATGTGTTTTGAATTGGCCTCTTCTTGGATTTTCTTCAAAGTTTGGCTCTACCTGCATCCATTTACCGGATTCTTGTTTATTCAGCAATAGATATTCATTAGATATTCTCACAATTCAGTTTTGTTACAAATACATTTATATTTATGAAGATGTGTGCTTAAAAGAAAGTAATGAAATTGTGCTCCAAAACCTTTGATCATCATCTTTGGGAAATGGGGTAACAGGTTACATTTATTCATTTGTTTTCTTTTATTTTTCTCTATTTGAAATACTAATTACTCATATAAATACTTTTTCCAAAGGAGATGAAAATTGTTTTACAATTGTTTCTTACTGAAGTGTAATTTATGGACAATATTATATGTTACAGGTATACAATATAGTGAATCACAGTTTTTAAAGGATATATTCCATTTATAGTTATTATAAAATATTGCCTATATTCTCTAAATTATACAACATATCCTTGTAACTTAGTTTATGCCTAATAGTTTGTATCTCTTAACCCCCTACTAGTATTTTGCCCCTCCCCCACTTCCCTCTGTCTACCAGTAACCACTAGTTTGTTCTCTGTGAATCATATTTTTTTGTTATATTCACTAGTTTGTCGTAGTTTTCATTCCACAATAAATTGTACAGTATTTGTCCTTCTATCTGACTTATTTTGTTTAGGATAATACTCTCCAAGTCTATCCATGTTGTTCCAAACGGCAAAATTTCATTCTTTTTTTTATGTATGAGCAGTGAAAAATATATTCAGCATTATCTCAGTTTAAGAAATGGGAAAGTCCCTGTACTCCTCTAATACTAATATAAAATATTCAGTTCACAGTTGCTCAGTCATGTCCGACTCCGCAGCCCCATGGACTGCAGCAGGCTAGGCCTCCCTGTCCATCACCAACTCCCACAGTTGACTCAAACTCATGTCCATTGAGTCAGTGATGCCATCCAACCATCTCATCTTCTGTCATCCCCTTCTCTTCAGCCTTCAATCCTTCCCAGCATCAGGGGTCAGATGAGTCAGTTCTTTGCAGCAGGTAGCCAAAGTATTAGAGTTTCAGCTTCAGCATCAGTCCTTCCAATGAACATTCAGGACTGATTTCCTTTAGGATGGACTGGTTGGAGTTCTTGCAGTCCAAGGGACTCTCAAGAGTCTTCTCCAACACCACATTTCAAAAGCATCAATTCTTTGGTGCTCAGCTTTCTTTATAGTCCAACTCACATCTATACATGGCTACTGGAAAAACCACAGGTTCGACTACACAGACCTTTGTTGGCAAAATAATGTCTCTGCTTTTTAATATGCTGTCTAGGTTGGTCATAACTGTTCTTCCAAGAATAAGAGTCTTTTCATTTCATGGCTGCAGTCACCAGCTGCAGGGATTTTCAGTTCAGTCGCTCAGTCGTGTCCGATTCTTTGCGACCCCATGAATTGCAGCACGCCAGGCCTCCCTGTCCATCACCAACTCCCGGAGTTCACTCAAACTCAGGTCCATCAAGTCAGTGATGACATCCAGCCATCTCATCCTCTGTCGTCCCCTTCTCCTCCTGCCAACAATCCCTCCCAGCATCAGAGTCTTTTCCAATGAGTCAATTCTTCGCATGAGGTGGCCAAAGTACTGGAGTTTCAGCCTTAGCATCATTCCTTCCAAAGAACACCCAGGACTGATCTCCTTTAGAATGGACTGATTGGATCTCCTTGCAGTCCAAGGGACTCTCAAGAGTCTTCTCCAACACCACAGTTCAAAAGCATCAGTTCTTTGGTGCTCAGCTTTCTTCACAGTCCAACTCTCACATCCATACATGACCACTGGAAAAACCATAGCCTTGACTAGATGAACCTTTGTTGGCAAAGTAATGTCTCTGCTTTTGAATATGTTATCTATTTCGGTTTTTCTTTTCTTTTCAGTAGGAATATTTTTTTTTCTTATTGGGGCGGCGGCCGTCTTCAGGGATTTTTTTGGCCCCCCAAAAAAAAAAAACATTTCTTCCTTTTTTCCCTCTATTTTCCTACAAGTGGTGGGGGTGGACGCCATGATCTTTTTTTTTTGAATGTTGAGCTTTAAGCCAACCTTTTCCTCTCCACTTTCACTTTCATCAAGAGGCTTTTTAGTTCCTCTTTACTTTCTGCCATAAGGTGGTGTCATCTGCATATCTGAGGTTATTGATGTTTCTTCCGGCAGTCTTGATTCCAGCTTGTGCTTCTTCCAGCCCAGTGTTTCTCATGATGTACTCTGCATAGAAGTTAAATAAGCAGGGTGACAGTATACAGCCTTGAAGTACTCCTTTTCCTATTTGGAACCAGTCTGTTGTTCCACGTCCAGTTCTAACTGTTGCTTTCTGACCTGCATATAGGTTTCTCAAGACGCAGGTCAGATGGTCTGGTATTTCCATCTCTTTCAGAATTTTCCACAGTTTATTTTGATCCACACAGTCAAAGGCTTTGGCATAGTCAATAAAGCAGAAATAGATGTTGTTCTGGAACTCTCTTGCTTTTTCCTTGATCCAGCGGATGTTGGCAATTTGATCTCTTGTTTCTCTGCCTTTTCTAAAACCAGCTTGAACATCTGGAAGTTCACGGTTCACATATTGCTGAAGGCTGGCTTGGAGAATTTTGAGCATTACTTTACTAGCGTGTGAGATGAGTGCAATTGTGCGGTAGTTTGAGCATTCTTTGGCATTGCCTTTCTTTGGGACTGGAATGAAAGCTGACCTTTTCCAGTCCTGTGGCCACTGCTGAGTTTTCCAAATTTGCTGGCATATTGAGTACAGCACTTTCACAGCATTATCTTTCAGGATTTGAAATAACTCAACTGGAATTCCATCACCTCCACTAGCTTTGTTCGTAATGATGCTTTCTAAGGCCCACTTGACTTCACATTCCAGGATGTCTGGCTCTAGGTGAGCGATCATACCATCATGATTATCTGGGTTGTGAAGATCTTTTTTGTACAGTTCTGTGTATTCTTGCCACCTCTTCTTAATATCTTCTACTTCTGTTAGGTCCATACTATCTCTGTCCTTTATTGAGCCCATCTTTGCATGAAATGTTCCCTTGGTATCTCTAATTTTCTTGAAGAGATCTCTAGTCTTTCCCATTCTGTTGTTTTCCTCTATTTCTTTGCATTGATCTCTGAAGAAGGCTTTCTCATCTCTTGCTATTCCTTGGAACTCTGCATTCAGATGCTTATATCTTTCCTTTTCTCCTTTGCTTTTCACTTCTCTTCTTTTCACAGCTATTTGTAAGGCCTCCCCAGACAGCCATTTTGCTTTTTTGCATTTCTTTTCCATGGGGATGGTCTTGATCCCTGTCCTGTACAATGTCATGAACCTCATGCCATAGTTCATCAGGCACTCTATCTATCAGATCTAGTCCCTTAAATCTATTTCTCACTTCCACTGTATAATCATAAGGGATTTGATTTAGGTCATACCTGAATGGTCTAGTGGTTTTCCCTACTTTCTTCAATTTCAGTCTGAATTTGGCAATAACTAGCTCATGATCTGAGCTACAGTCAGCTCCCGGTCTTGTTTTTGTTGACTGGTAGAGCTTCTCCATCTTTGGCTGCAAAGAATATAATCAATCTGATTTTGGTGTTGACCATCTGGTGATGTCCATGTGTAGAGTCTTCTCTTGTGTTATTGGAAGAGGGTGTTTGCTATGACCAGTGCATTCTCTTGGCAAAACTCTATTAGCCTTTGCTCTGCTTCATTCCGTACTCCAAGGCCAATTTGCCTGTTACCCCAGGTGTTTCTTAACTTCCTAGTTTTGCATTCCAGTCCCCTATAATGAAAAGGACATCTTTTTGGGGTGTTAGTTCTAAAAGGTCTTGTAGGTCTTCATAGAACCGTTCAGCTTCTTCAGCGTTACTGGTTGGGGCATAGACTTGGATTACTGTGATATTGAATGTTTTGCCTTGGAAACAAACAGAGATCATTCTGTCATTTTGACATTGCATCCAAGTACTGCATTTCTGACTCTTTTGGTGACCATGATGGCTACTCCATTTCTTCTAGGGATTCCTGCCCACAATAGTAGATATAATGGTCATCTGAGTTAAATTCACCCATTCCAGTCCATTTTAGTTCACCAACTCCTAGAATGTCAACATTCACACTTGCCATCTCGTGTTTGACCACTTCCAATTTGCCTTGATTCATGGATCTGACATTCCAGGTTCCTATGCAATATTGCTCTTTATAGCATCGGACCTTGCTTCTATCACTAGTCACATCCACAGCTGGGTATTCTTTTTGCTTTGGCTCTATCCCTTCAATCTTTCTGGAGTTATTTCTCCACTGATGTCCAGTAGCATATTGGGCACCTACTGTCCTGGAGAGTTCCTCTTTCAGTATCCTATCATTTTGCCTTTTCATACTGTTCATGGGGTTCTCAAGGCAAGAATACTGAAGTGGTTTGCCATTCCCTTCTCCAGTGGACCACATTCTGTCAGATCTCTCCACCATATCCGCCCATCTTGGGTTGCCCCACGGGCATGGCTTAGTTTCATAGAGTTAGACAAGGCTGTGGTCCTAGTGTGATTAGATAATTTTGTGAGCCCCCCAAAATAAAGTCTCTCACAGTTTCCACTGTTTCCCCATCTATTTGCCATGAAGTGATGGGACCAGATCTCATTATCTTAGTTTCCTGAATGTTGAATTTTAAGCCAGCCTTTTCACTCTCCTCTTTCACTTTCATCAAGAGGCTCTTTAGTTCTTCTTCACTTTCTGCCATAAGGGTGGTGTCATCTGCATATCTGAGGTTATTGATATTTCTCCAGGCAATTCCAGCTTGTGCTTCATCTAGCCCAGGGTTTCTAATGATTTACTCTACATGTAAGTTAAATAAGCACAATGTACAGCACAAATACAGTGACAATATACAGCCTTGATGTACTCCTTTCCTGATTTGGAACCAGTCTGCTATTCCATGTCCAGTTCTAACTGTTGATTCCTGACCTGCATATAGATTTCTCAAGAGGCAGGTTGGGTAATCCAGTATTCCCATCTCTTTAAGAATTTTCTGCAGTTTGTTGTGATCCACACAGTCAAAGGCTTTGGAGTATAAAATAGTACACTTCCTCTGATTGTACTTGACATTAAAATAGTCGTAGTTAAATATATCTCAGTAACATAATCAAAGTGGTAAAGCTAATACATGTATATTTACCACCTTTTGTCCTGCATAGGAAGGTATCACCTAATAAATGACATGGCTTGTTGGATGAAGTCTTTCAGAACATTCTTATAGTCTTTTTTGGTATTTTACATGGGCTATATATCCAATATCTATTTCTCTGCATGTATTGTACAGACTAGATATTTATTTTATATATATTTGTCTTATATCTAGTCAGATAAATTCTTTTCTTAATCACTTTAGTGTTTTTTAATTAGTCAGTTAGATTTTCTTTTTTTTTCTGACCATACTGCAATTATTAGAGTTCCAAGATGATACTGCATAATAATAATGAAGTTGGGCATCCTCTGAAGTTGCTGATTTAGGTTAAGTGTTTGTTCTTAGAATATTTGTCACTGAATCTTGGTGAACTGTCTTTATTATATATTTAAAGTTTATAATTTTATTTAGCATTTTAATTGAGTGGCTGCTCACTTTTATCAAATGGCTTTTCACCATTTATTTATTATATGGTCTTGGTCCTTTAATTTATATAATGAATTAAATTGCCAGGTTTGCTGATTTTGAGCTGGCCTTGCATTCTTGAAATATATCACACATTGTCACAGTGTCACACTCCAGGTACATGGATGAGTTCTATTTGCTAGCAATCTTTAAGGATTTTTACAACCATATTCACAAGGGCAATTGATTACAGTTTTTAGTTTTTGTATTTCCAAATCAGAATTAAATGTTCAGGTTATTGTGGCTTCATAAAAGAAATTCAGTTTAGTCACTCTGTCACGTCCGACTCTTGGCAACCCCACAGACTACAGCACGCCAGGCTTCCAGGTCCATCACCAACTCCCACAGCTTGTTCAAAATCATGTCAGTTATACCATCCAATCATCTCATCCTCTGTCATTGATGTCGTTGATATTTCTCCAGGCAATCTTGATTCCAAATACTATCCAACCATCTCATCCTCTGTCATCCGCTTCTCCTCCCCACAATCTTGCCCATCTGCAATATCTTGCCCAGCCTTAGGGTCTTTTCCAGTGAGTCAGCTCTTCACACCAGTGGCCAAAAGTATTAGAGTTTCAGCTTCAGCATCAGTCCTTCCAGTGAATATTCAGGACTGATTTCCTTTAGAATGGACTGGTTGGATCTCCTTGCTGTCCAAGGGACTCTCAAGAGTCTTCTCCAACACCACAGTTCAAAAGCATCAATTCTTCAGCACTCAGCTTTCTTTATAGTCCAACTCTCACATCTATACATGATTACTGGAAAAACCATATCTTTGACTAGACAGACATTTGTTGACAAAGTAATGTCTCTGCTTTTTAATATGCTGACTAGTCTGGTCATATCTTTTCTTCCCAGGAGCAAGCATCTTTTAATTTTATGGCTGCAGTCACCATCTGCAGTGATTTTGGAGCCCCAAAATATAAAATCTCTCACTGTTTCCATTCTTTCTCCATCTATTTGCCATGAAGTGATGGGACCAGATGCCATGATCTTAGTTTTTTGAATGTTGAGTTTTAAGCCAACTTTTTCACTCTCCTCTTTCACTTTCATCAAGAGGCTCTTTAGTTCTTCGTTTTCTACCACAAAGGTGGTATCCTCTGCATATCTGAGGTTACATATTTCTCCTGGCAATCTTGATTCCAGCTTGTTATTCATCCAGTCTGGCATTTCATGTGATGTACTCTGCTTAAGAGTTAAATAAGTAGGGTGACAATATACCCTTCCTAATAAAAGAAAGGTGGATTTATTTTATTTAATAAACTGTGGAAAATTCTGAAAGAGATGGGAATACCAGACCACCTGACCTGCCTCTTGAGAAACCTATATGCAGGTCAGGAAGCAACAGTTAGAACTGGACATGGAACAACAGATTGGTTCCGAATAGGAAAAGGAATACGTCAAGGCTGTATACTGTCACCCTGCTTATTTAACCTCTATGCAGAGAACATCATGAGAAACACTGGGCTGGAAGAAGCACAAGCTGGAATCAAGGTGGAATCAAGAGGATGAGATGGCATCACCAACTTGATGGACGTGAGTCTGAGTGAACTCCGGGAGATGGTGATGGACAGAGAGGCCTGGTGTGCTGCGATTCATGGGATCTCAAAGATTCAGACACAACTGAGCGACTGAACTGAACTGACTAGATGGACCTTTGTTGGCAAAGTAATGTCTCTGCTTTTGAATATGCTGTCTAGGTTGGTCATAACTTTCCTTCCAAGGTGTAAGCGTCTTTTAATTTCATGGCTGCAGTCACCATCTGCAGTGATTTTGGAGCCTAGAAAAATAAAGTCAGCCACTGTTTCCCCATCTATTTGCCATGAAGTGATGGGACCAGATGCCATGATCTTAGTTTTCTGAATGTTGAACTTAAAGCTTAAAGCTCATGAACGCTTAAAGCATTAAAGCCAACTTTCACTCTCTTAGTTTTCTGAATGTTGAGCTTAAAGCTTAAAGCTCATGAAAGCTTAAAGCATGAAAGCCAACTTTCACTCTCTTCTTTCACTTTCATCACAGGCTTTTTAGTTCGTCTTCACTTTCTGCCAAAAGGGTGGTGTCATCTGCATAATTGAGGTTATTGATATTTCTCCTGGCAATCTTGATTCCAGCTTGTACTTCTTCCAGCCCAGCATTTCTCATGATGTACTCTGCATATAGGTATTTTAGATGCTATGAAAACTTCTTATCAGTGGATAAAGTAAACTCTTAATTAAGATAGTCCTTCCTCATGAAAGATAAATTTGTGGAGTTCAATGACAAAATCTTTGTTACTAAAATGTCCTTTAGTTCCTCCATTTTTGAGAATAAATGGGATCACACTAACAGTCATAAATATAAATATTATCAGCTCACTCAGGCTTCAGCCATCTGACAATACCTCTATGTTGCTTTGGAAGGGGGTATATGTAGGAGGAGAGTTCCCCAGGTGCATCTCTCTCACAGGCTCATAAATAATCCAGAGGACTCCAGACTTATGTCCACTAATAACCCAGTCATGTCAGCCATGGATACTTTATCCTATTCTTTTTTTTTTTTCTTTGTATTAAAGACTTTCATTTTTTGTGTTTCCCCCCACCCCCCAGCTTTATTGAGATATAATTGACATATGGATTTAAGGGGTACAGTGTGATGATTTGATGTACATATATATTGTAAAATAATTACACCCATAAAGTTAGTTAACAAATCCATCATCTCACACAGTTACCTTTTTAAAAAAAAATCCCACTAAGTTCTTTAACAGTTAGCTACTGCCATGTAACAAACTGAGGCAGGAGCTAGATGGGCCCCAGGCTGAACAGTTTCTCCCCTGTGTATGCTGCTGCTGCTGCTAAGTCGCTTCAGTCGTGTCCAACTCTGTGCGACCCCACAGACAGCAGCCCACCAGGCTCCCCCATCCCTGGGATTCTCCAGGCAAGAACACTGGAGTGGGTTGCCATTTCCTTCTCCACTGCATGAAAGTGAAAAGTGAAAGCGAAGTCGCTCAGTCATGTCCGACCCTCAGCGACCCCATGGACTGCAGCCCACCAGGCTCCTCCATCCATGGGATTTTCCAGGCAAAAGTACTGGAGTGGGGTGCCATTGCCTTCTCCTCCCCTGTGTATAGAAACTCCATAAAAGCAGGATGATGGAGGAGGCTGGGCCCTGCTCAGATAAGAGTAAAAGACAACATATTCTTCATTCTCCAAGTTAAGGAGACCTCCTAACTACACATGTGCAGGAAGACTCCTTGGAGGTCAGAAAGGGAAGGGGCATCACATCATTGTAAGTGATGACAGCCACCCATAAGCCTCTTCACTAGAATCCCTCTTGACAAAGAGATAAACATGCACATATGGGAGGTTCTTGAAACATACCAACTATGGCCTCAGAACCAGGCAAATCAAAATGATTGGCCAAAGGAAAACTGGAAGAAATTCCCCATAAAAGTAATTTCAAATTGCCACTAGGGCGTGACTCAACGACACAAATCTGCCCATGTGTCTATTCACACCTGTTTTTTCCTCCTTGTTTCATTCCATTTTTGTAGGAATTTTTTTTCAGCTGATCACTGGTCCAATGGCTAGGATTAGGCACTCTCAGCACTGTGACCTGACCTCAATCCCTGGCCAGGAACTAAAGTTCTGTTTCGAGTTGCTGTAGGCTGAGGCCATCCAAGATCAAAACTACTTCAAATTTAGTGACTTAGAATAACAACCATCTATTTACCTTATGCTTTTATTGGTTGGCTATTTGGGCTAGATTCAGCTGGGCTCCCCCATGCATCAGTGGTCAATTCTGGGTTGGGTAAGGGTCTTTCCTGATTTTGTTTGTACTCTCCCATACATCTGGGGCCTTGGATGACTAGCTGGGCTGCCTTTTCTCTGGGACATTCTCCAGCTAGCTAATGCACGTTTGTTTATTCACATGGCAAAGCAATGTTCCAATAGAGCAGAAGACTGCAAGGTTTCTTGAGGCCCAGGTTCTGAAAAGGTACAGTATGACTTCTGCCACATTCTAATGTATTGGCCAAAGCAAGCTGCACTGTCAACCCAGATTCAGGGTGGATAAGGTGACTCTACCTCTTTGTGAGAGGATCTGCAAAGTGTATGCAGAAAGAGGATACTTGTAATCATTCTGGCAACCCATCTACCACTTTCTGGGTAATGTTATCAACATACCAAGACCTTGAATTTGAGAAGCTGAGTGTTGGTCCCTTAAATATTACTTAGCAGCAGGATCCCCAAGCATATCTGGTTGAGCCCCAGAGTATCCCTCAAGTTTATGAACCAATCTGTTCCTTTAAGTTATGACTTAGAGCCTCTTTTATCTTCTCAACCCCTCCCCTCACTATTTGTCCAGGGAATCAGGTTGGAGGCAAATCTCAATGACAACCTCACCTCCTTTCTTTCAACTAAAGCCTTGTTACTGGGCCAAACTTGGTTTCTTCTTTCTCCAGAATGAAAATTATCTCCCAAGAGAGCCTTTTTTTCACCTCTCAAACAGATTTCTAGATAGCCCACTATGCTAGTATGCCAGACATGTCCAGATGTGTTGAGGTGCCAGGGGCGGACCTCACTTAGGCTTCCCTATTTCTCTATTAACTCACTGGATCTTCCTTTGCAGATTCTCACCTCCTACATGCATTGGAGAAGGAGATGGCAACCCACTCCGGTGTTCTTGCCTGGAGAATCCCAGGGGCGGGAGAGCCTGGTGGGCTGCCGTCTATGGGGTCGCACAGAGTCGGACACGACTGAAGTGACAGCAGCAGCACCTCCTACATAGCAGATGGAAAAAAATGGAGTCTGATGTGATAAACAGTCCTGCTGGTCTCCTTAGGTTAAAAATTCTGAGTTATTCCTCTCTTTCCAGCTCTCTCCAAGATGGATCTTTAGGGGATATTCTCTTCCCTTCTCAAGGCTAGTGCCTCAGCTCCCTTGACTGCCCTGCAGAGGGACTGCTTTGCACCATCCCTTGAAAGCAGAATGCTGAGGGGTGGTGTCCCCATTCATCAGTGTTTGGTTGGCAGATACCGCTAATATCTGCAGCTTGTATACCTCATGGTTTGGGTTGTCCATTCTCCTTAAGAGCTCTGCAATGCTCCCTGTCTTCTCTAACCTTAGCTCTCACCAGTGGTCCCTCTGAGTCCCCATCAGCTTCCAGGGTCAACTTGCCCTCTCCGAGTTGGGTCTTAAAGCAGATGTTTTGCATCACCTTCCCTCAGCCCACTGTTCACTCCCAGCATAGCTGGGGTGGGCAGCTCCACACACAGTAGTTTGTCCTACTTCAAGTGTCAACGGCAGTGGTTCTGGCTTTCCTACCTCAGATATCTCCTTGAGGTCAAAGATATTCACACAACCAGGAAGTAAGAAGAGGTAAACTTTTTGGGAATAATCCTCAACTGTTGTGGAATGAGAGTCAGTGGATAAATTTCCAGCTCCCTGACCTTCAGAGAGAACAATTCTGAGGTGCATTTTACAGAGTTGCTTAGAGGCGCCAAAGGAATGGAGGACCAGTTGTATATACTGTATTAACTTTTTCTCCTTGTTTGTCTCATGCCACTGCTTTCTGAGATCTACCTCTAAGAACATGACTTACACCCAAGTTCTTTCCTCACATTCTGCTTGAAGAAGCTCAAACTAATACAGGTGCAACAGATGGGCATGGTTCACCATTTAGCTTTCTTCTGAGGCCCCTGGTCCTTGGGAGGAGGTGAGAACTCTACATCAGGTCCATGCCATGCAGGAACTGTGGGTGACCCCAGAAAGCTAAACCCAGGCCCTCCCTTTGGGTAACACAAACAATCCACTAAGTTGACTTTAATGAGGCTCCCCTCCACCCTCAGGTCAGTGTCTGAGAACCTTGGAGAAAGAACGAGGCAGCCAGTGAGGTGAGCTCCTCTATTTTATCCCCAGAACTCCCTTTGGTCCATCAACTATCTTCTTACTCTGGTTGAAATCACAAAGAAGTTGTAGCATTTCCTACTGTCTATATCCCCTACTTCTTCTTCCCTTTCCCCAGAAAACACTACAATTGAAGAGTAGGCTTTGGGCCTCCTGACTTCTCTGCATCTCCTGCTTTTCTTCCCAGGCACAAAGCAGAACTCTGATCTCGGTAGACAAAGTCTGCCTCTTGAGATGTTAGAGGGGAAGATAGAACAATATTAAAAATCATTTTCTCTGACCATGCTTGATACTTCTGTCACTGTTTCGCTAAAGAGAAAAGGGAAATCAGCTTTGAGACTCCAAGCTCCTCAGTCACCTCCTTGCTCTTTAAATTTGTGCAGTCCCAATATAGTAGCTACTAACCACATGTCACTATTAAGCACTTGAAATGTGACTAGTGGAACTGAATATTAATTTTATGTAAGCTTAATTATTAAAACAAATTTAAAAACTGATAATTCAACTATTGGGAAATTTTAAGCATGTTGGAACAACTTGGGTACATGTGAATATACTTTTTTCCAGTGAAAGTTTTATAAAATCTTAATACAGATCAAGTATTTTTAAATTTTTATTTCAAAATTTAATGCTCAAACGTGAGAGTTTCTGAAAAGATCCTGATGCTGGGAAAGATTGAGGGCAGGAGGAGAAGGGGATGACAGAGGATGAGATGGTTGGATGGCATCACTGACTCAATGGACATGGGTTTGGGTGGACTCTGGGAGTTGGTGATGGACAGGGAGGCCTGGCATGCTGCGGTTCATGGGGTCGCAAAGAGTCAGATACAACTGAGCGACTGAACTGAACTGAACTGAAGTGTAAATACACACCTGATTTCAACCTTAGTACAAAAATGGAATGTAAAATATTTTATGAATAACCTTCTTTATATTGTCTACACATTGAAATAGTAATATTTTGGTTATGTTGGTTTATATAAAATATATTATAAAAATTAATTTCACTTTTTTGTTTTTTACTATTTTTAATGTGACTAGAAGTTTTTAAACTGCATCTGTGGGCGTGCATTGTATTTCTACTGGAGGATGGCTCTAGAAATACTTTTCTGCTGCTTCTTTGAGGTCATGTGCCTCCTGAGGGTAGAAGTTTGCAAGAAAACATGAAAAACTATCTGGCTGCTTTCTTCAAGAGGAGCGTTAAGCCCCAGTGATGGAAGTGATGGCCACTCTTTGACATATGTCTGGGGTGCAAGGAAGGCCAGTCTATGATGAAAGAGCAGAGTTGGCTCCTCAGAGAAGACTTTCTGGGTTACTGGGCCCCTCAAGTTGGCATATGTCTGGGGTGCAGGGAAGGCCAGTCTTGTGAAAGAGAAGAATTGGCTCTTCAGAGAAGACTTTCTGGCTGCCACCCTTCAAGTTCTATATTTGCTTCTTACGGAGCTCTCCTGTAATTCTGACCTTAATGTTGGAGGGAAGTCCTCATGTCCTCATAATACATTTCCCTGAAGGTGCTCCTATTGCCTGCAAAGCAAAGAAGCTTACTGAGAATTAACTCCAAAATTTGGGGTGGGGGGAGGGGGATTAATGATTGAGCTTTGTGTTTTACAGCTCACTGGGAAGGAACCAAAGCCTTTGACTGTGTGGATCACAATAAACTATAAAATTCTAAAGGATGGAATACCAGACACCTGATCTGCCTCTTAAAAATCTGTATCAGGTCAAAGCAAATAAACTGGTCATGAAAAAGACTGGTTCAAATAAAAAGGAGTACGCAAGCCTTTACTTTTATTTAACTTATATAAGTACATCATAGAAATCTGGACTGAAGAAAAAAGTTAATCACGAGAATAAAATTACACACCTTCAGGAATCAAAACTTTGAAGAAATGGAGAAAAATGCTATATCCCGGGATAGACTTTTTTTTCTCTAATTGACTGAGCCATGAAAACGCTGCTCCTTGGAAGGAAAGATAAAAAGAAAGGGTAGGGGACGAACGAAGAGTCCTATGAAAACAGGATCATGGTTCCTTGTTCTGGGGTAGCTGACACAGTTTTCACCACACTTCAGCTGCAGTTGGATTCAAAAGACTTTTGATTGATCTGGGAAGGCAATTATAGTAGTGGTCCCCTGTCTGGGGTAAATGGCCTGGGAAGCAGATCACCATTTATAACATTGTTTTTTAAAAGGGAAACACATTCCATGCACCAAACAATGAATTTATAAAGTGTGTCTGGCTTCCAGGAGGGATGAGCTGACCCAGCTGTACCCTGAGGTATAGTTTAACCCTTAGTCTCTGACACCCAAAGGCCTGGAGATCAACTCTACAGGGCTGGAATATGTATGTTAGTTGCTCAATCGTCTCTGACTCTGCGACCCCATGGACTATAGCCCGTCAGGATCCTTTGTCCATGGAATTCTCCAGGCAAGAATACTGGAGTGGGTTGCCATTCCCTTCTCCAGGGGATGTTCTCAACCCAGGGACAGAACCCAGGTCTCCTGCATTGCAGGAAGCCCATAGTATGTTTGTGGGGCTGGGGGAGAATTGCGATAAGAAGGAGGGAACCTCATCTGGGGTGCTCTAGGGATCCCTGTACACTAAGAGGCCAGGGAGGCTCGGGGTTCTTGCCTGGAGGATCCCAGGGATGGTGGAGCCTGGTGGGCTGCCGTCAGTGGGGTCGCACAGAGTTGGACACGACTGAAGCGACTTAGCAGCAGCAGCAGCAAGAGGGGGAGGTGAGGGAAGGACAAAGAAACTTGGCCTGCATATTGCTGTCATGTGTGCCAGCCCACGAAAGCCCGCAAAGTCCAAGGGGCCTTGCTCAGCTCAAACCCTTTCTGGAATAAGCAGGTGTTAGAAAAAATATCCCATATTCTCTGCTTGGGGAATCCAGGGCGCTCAACGTGGGCTTCTCGTGGCAGAGCGACTGATCTCTGGGAGTGGCTATCACCGTCCAGAGCGAGCCAAGGGCCAAGACTACATCCCTTTCGGAGGTTTCGGAGAATGCAGTGAGTGAGCCAGCTCATCCTCCCCACCCTCTTACTTCTACCCCCTCCACCCCAGGCCGGAAGAGGCGCCTGCAGCCTGAGCCCTGAGTGAGAGAAGGAGGCGGCGTGCAGCCACAGCTTTGTCTGGGAGGGAGGGGAGAAGCCCCGCCCCCAGGGGGCGGGGGCCTCGAGAGGAGGGGGAAGAAGAAAGGCCAGGAAAGCAGGGTGGAGGGAGAGGTGGAGAGCTAGAGAAAAGAGTAAGGGAGGGCGGTCAGATCCGCTAGAGGCAGATAAAGACAGAGGGGCGGGAGAGAGGACGAAAAAGGGCGGAGGGGGGCGGGGCGCCCGACCCCCAACTGCGCGGCTGCAGCCAGCTCTCCCGAGCTGCTAGGGAGCCTGGCCCGCCGACTGCTGAACGAGCTCCGCGGCCACCCCCGCCCCCCTACTTTCCAATTCCACGGTCCCCGCAGCGCGCGCGAGATGCAGCCGGTTCCGGACGCAGGCAAGGCGCGGGGCTCGGGCGGCTGGGAGCGAGGCTCCCTGAGCAAGTTGCGGGGCGCGAGGTGTGGCGCACTGGGCGGTCCTCTCTCCCCCGGCTGAAAGTTTTCTCGCAGTGTCCCCCGCTTCCTCCGTGTCAGCCCCTCAGTCCCTCAGCGCCTGTTCGCCTCTCTCCTTTCCCAGACGCTGGGGGTGCCAGGGCGTGCGGACTCCGCTGGGGCCGCGTAGGCGCGGAACCCCGGCCAGCCCGCTTTCTGAGGGACAGAGTTGTGGTCCAGGCTCGTCCTTCCCCTTCGATTCCCTGGGGGGTTCTTCCTTCTCTCCGCGCCAAGGGCGGCGGCAGGAAGCCCCCCCCCCCTCCCCGCCACCTTATTCCCTGGGTCCCCCGGGACTCCCTCGCGAGAAGTTGCCGGGCGGGCAGGTGCAGGGACGTCAGGCCCCGACAGCCCGGAGGCTTGGGTGGGTGGTGGTGTCCGATCCTAATCCGGTTCTCTTCTTCCCGACTGAACCGAGGGTTCCCTGGAGGCGAGTTCCAACCTACAGCGCCTGAGCCTCCCTTGGCCTTCAGAAGGGCGTTGGACGCGCTGGGGCCCTGGGTCCTCCTTGCACTTCCCCTTTGCCGGCTCTTGGCCTGCCTCCAGCGCCTGAGGTCGTTGAGAACCTCCGCTTTGCATCCTCTTTCACTGAAGAGGCAAGTGCCTTGGGCCGACTCTGGCCACCGCTGCATTTTGAGCGCCTGCATTGCACTCAGTTCCTAAGCTGGAAGAGCCCTAGGGACAGAGAGAGGCACAGTGGCCTGACAGGGAGACAAGCGGCTCCATTTTATACTAGGGCGCTCCTTGGGTCCTGAGTTGTTCACTGCACCTCTGCCCTTCAGTGACAGAAGGAGCTGAGGGCCAGGCTTCTGAACCCTGCGATGCACTTTATTCCCAGGTGTGTGCAATCTGGATCCCTAGAGCTTGTTCTCCCAGAGAAGAGAGTTGTCTAGAGCTGGCCAAGTTCATAGTATGTACTTTACATGTGATGAGTGAATGTAGGCACCAATGAGCTGACAAATAACAATTCCTGTCACAATTGATCTTGGTACAATGGGAAGAAAGAATTAGAAACAATGATTCTTTTAAACAGCTGTGAGACAGAACCAGGGGCCTTCTTTCCAGAGCATCTGGTTGAAGAATCTGGGGTTGGATTTATTTTATTCATCAATCTACATTTACTTACTGGAAACTTTTTCTTCAGGTAGTCTGAAGAATTAAACCTCTTGTGGCTAAGCTATATTACATTGTTTGAGGTTTTGTTTGTTTGCTTGTTTTTGTTGTTTTGTTTTAAACTTGTGTCCAAATTCAGTGTTTCAGGGACTAAAATTGAAGTCAGCCTGCGAGGTGCCCATTTGGGATCAGAGACTCAGGAGTAAGGCCATGAGTATGGGCAGCAACTGTGCTTTCTCCTCTGAACAGGTCAGCCTGATGCCTGGGAGCTGCAGCAATCCAGTGGGCCTCAGGGGATGGAAGAGGGCCTCAAAGGATGGCTGAGCTCAGAGAGGCAGGGTAGCTTTAGAAAGAGGGTAGTTCTTGCCCTGGGGTAAGGAGGTAGAGACACCTGGGAGTCTGAATGTGAAACGTGAAGTCACTCAGTCGTGCGACTCTTTGAGACCCCGTGGACTAGCTTACCAGTCTCCTCTGTCCATGGGATTTTCCATGCAATAGTACTGAAGTGGATTGCCATTTCCTTCTCCAAGGGATCTTCCCAACCCAGGGATTGAACCCGGGTCTCCCGCATCGTAGACAGATGCTTTACCGTCTGAGCCACCAGGGAAGAAGGTAGAGACGCCTGGGAGTCTGGGCTGATTCAATTTAGGATTCCCTGTGCTAAGAAAGCTGGAAGGTGAATCCTGCTCCTCCTTCAGAAAAAACGAGAGCAGAAGTGGAGTACTGAGTAGATCTTTGACCTGCAACCTAAAAACATCCCATGTTCCTCTGTCCTTGTTTTTATGCTGGTGGAATCCGGTTAGAATGATGAGGACACCTTTGGGGGACCTTTGGTTGAGAGAAGGCCAGGGGAACTGGAGCCCCTAGTCACATCCTTGTCCAGGGGAAGGTAATATGCCCTCTGCACCTGGCCGAGCAGGCCAGGGCCTGCGCAGTATCTGCCCCTGCTGTATTTCTAGCTGGCAGCATCCCCACCTTCCTGAGAGTGGTTTCACTCTGCTCCAGAGTCTCTGGGGTTCATGCAGAGGTGGGATGAGATTATCAGAGAATCCCTTGGAGAGCTTGGGTAAACTGGACGATCCCAAGAGCAGTCTCAGGATTTGTCCACGTTCCTTTTCCTCTGCCCAGAGTGAGAAACTGGGAAGGTCTCAGCAGTGTTTTGGGGGGTGGAACAAGACATCCAGTCTGTCTTCAAGCCATAGTTGCAGTTTATAGGGTTTATAAAACTAGGGCATTGGTCCTTTTCTACACCTCCTCACTCATCCCACTACTCATCACAATATGGTCCAGTTATTTATCCCAGTGACATACCGTGCTATTTAAACACTCCCTGCCTCTCCAGAAGAATTTTAAATAAATCCTTAAGGCTGGGTTAGCTACCACAGGCCCATGATTGCTGACTTCAATTGTTTGATTATTTGTGGGTTCCTATGGAGGACGTGATGGGGGAGGGGATGGAGCTGCAGGCAGAGGGGAAGCAGAGTGCAGTAAACAGGAACATCCTCCAGATTCCATTGGCTAGGTGGCCAGGAGGTCATTTTTAATCATACCTTGGATGGTAGACTCTGGAGCCTGTAATCAGAGGTTGATGCAGCTGCTCAAGGACAACTGCTTGAGGCTGTAGAATTCCTGCCCAAAGCAGCTGAGACTGAACTAGAGAAGGCAACCTCTCACTGAAGAAGGGGCAGGGAGCGGGCATTTGGTTAATTCTTGTGGGATGAGCAAAGTGACTTAGAATGGCTTTTCCTAATCCTTATATTGATAAAAATTAGCAAAAAGATACATTTTATTTCCTTGGACATGTTATACCAAAGTCATTTGGCAAATACATTTACTTTTACCATCATGGCACTTTGCCCACAGTCTTTGATTAACTACTCCTTTCTATAATGAAAAAGGTATTGGATTTGGAGTTTGAATGGCTTTCAAATTTTCTAGCTGCATAATCTTGGGCAATGGAATAGATGCTGTCAGCATCCATTCTGTGTTCCCTTGACCTCAACCAGTGTTGTTGGGAGCAAGGGTATAAATGCTCCAGCTCCCTCACTTCTCTGCTGGAGCAGCTTTGGGGCATATTCTGTGCTGTCTTTCAGAGTTGCTTAATAAGACCATTTCACAGTTGCTTATAATAATAACTGACTCCTATTACTGGCTGCCTTCCCTTCCCTCTTTCACTTTCCCACTCCCTTTCCACTTGCACTTGAATCCTTGTCCTATGGTCAACCTCTGGGGGAACCAACCTAAGTCTTTAGTTTGTAGTTAAAAGTCATTTTAAGTCTTTGCCTCTCCATAGAGAATAGATCTTGCCAAAGGGGAGGAGTGCAGTAGAGGATTGGATTAGGAGTTTGGGACCAGCAGATGAAAACTATTATATGTAGAATGGATAAACAACAAGGTCATATTGTGCAGCACAGGGAACTATATTCAATATCCTGTAATAAACCATAATGGAAAAAATAAAGATAAACCTTGGTTCTGATAAAAAGTGAAAGATTCCTCCCACCCAGCAGGACCTGAAAGGCTTGGGGCCACATTTCCAGCTACTTCCAATGTCACTGCATCCAGTAATTGTTCCCTGAATGTGCCCTATGGGAGTATAGCCCCATCTTTTGCATTCTCATTCACATTTTGCCCATCCCTTTCTTTCTTATTCCATTGTTGTCTATCTCTCACCTTGTGCAATTTGAGAGCTGAGTCCTTGATTGATACTTCAGTAGCATCCTGCAAAATGCTTTTGACATCTTGGATTCCTTTTAAATATGGTTGAGTTAATAAAAAGTGAAAGAAAAAAGAAAAAGGCTCTGAGTCTCAGTTTCCCCAACTGAATGATGGAAATGATAACTGTCTCACTGTGATACGTGCTCAGACACAGCGAGCATCCAGGCAAATGTTTGCTGGCTCTTTGAATAGTACAGGTGAGGCTATGATGGATTTGGGAATGGGTATTGTGATGGACCATGAAGAATTATGCTTTGGAGAGAGAGCCTCGAGAGCCAGTAGGAGCCAGCCCCAGCACACACCTGGCCTTGACTGGACTGGGATGTGATCAGTGTCTTAATTTCTGATTTTGTACACAGGTGAGGAAGATAAGAATTACCTAGGTAATTACTAGGAGAAGGCAATGGCACCCCACTCCAGTACTCTTGCCTGGAAAATCCCATGGACGGAGGAGCCTGGTGGGCTGCAGTCCATGGGGTCACAAAGAGTTAGACACAACTGAGTGACTTCACTTTCACTTTTCACTTTCATGCATTGGAGAAGGAAATGGCAGCCCACTCCAGTGTTCTTGCCTGGAGAATCCCAGGGACTAGGGAGCCTGATGGGCTGCTGTCTATGGGGTCACAGAGAGTCGGACACGACTGAAGCGACTTAGCAGCAGCAGCAGGTAATTACTAGGTAAAAAGAAATACTAGATGTCGGAACTCCCCTGGCAGAGTCCAGTGGTTAAGACTCCACACTTCTAGTGCTTCCGCTGCAAGGGACGTGGGTTGGATGCTTGTTTGGGGAACTAAGATCCCACAAGCCATGCAGCATGGCCCAAAATATTTTTAAAAAAAGAATTGTACTAGGTGTCAAAATTTAGGGTATGTTCAACTGTGCCCTAAACTGACTGAATCATTGTGTATGAGATGCTATGGGGTTCAGTTAAAAATTATTAAAGTGTCTATGCTGTGAGTTTTGGGGTGGAGCCTTGATTTCCTCTCCTCCAAGGATAGAGATTAGATGATTCCACAGGTCTCTTCTAATCCTTGGTCTCTGCAAGAAGAGTCCATTGCATTCTCCTTCTGTCCATACAAAAAAAGCCTTTAACAAAAGAAAACCTTTAATGTGTCTACACAGAGGTTACTCACCATGGGGCGCCCAGCACTGGGCCATCCTAGAGTTTTAGTTTTACTATAGTCTTTCCTGCTGGCACAAGAGATTTCAGTGGAACTGTCTCATTAAATGTTGCCTTCCTTGTGTGCCAGTTTCACTTAATGACCTAGGCACGATGTGTCACCACAGGAGGACTGGGGAGTGGGTAAAGAGGATATGGAAATGATAGGCCCTTTCCTGAACCACTGTGCAAAGTTGTAGACACCCATATGAAATCCAGGAAAAGTCCATGTGGAGGAAGAGACTTCTATATGACAGAATTCAGCATTCCTGGTTGGGTTTTACTCAGAAGGCTCTATTGATAATCCTTCTGAGGGAGTCGCTTATTGAGCAGTTCCACCCAGAGGCATTGGACACGTGCAGAAAAATATGTGCATGAGCAATGTCCTGTGAAACATTGTTTATAATAATAATAAAACCAGAAATGGAGACTAAATGCCCCCAAATAGTAAATTTGTTAATCATGGCGTATCTCTACATTAAAATACCATATGATTACAAAATATTTAGGATATAGATATGTATCTGTTAATGTGGGAAAATATACATTTGTAAAGAGTAGGTTACCAAACATTGTGCTGTTGTTACTGTTCAGTCATCCAGTTGTGTGCAACTCCTTAACTACCCCGTGGACTGTAGCCCACCAGGCTCCTCTGTCTATGGGATTCCTCAGGCAAGAACGCTGAAGTGGGTTACCATTTTCTTCAATTGCCATTTCCAAACAATGTGCTGGTTTTGTAAGGTCCATTTATATTTACCTCTGAAAGGGTGTATGGAAAAATATTAATAGTGATTGTCACTGAGTGGTGGAATTTTGGAAGACTTTAATCTTACATTTTCTTATATTAAGTATTTTCAATTTTTTATTGTATTTAAAATATGCACACTATAAAATTAACCTTTTTAACCATTTTTAAGTGTACATTTCAGTGGCTGTCTTAGTCCCATTGAGCTATACTGTATGACAAATGCCACAGACTGAGTGACTTATGAAAAACAGCAACTTCCTGCTCACAGTTCTGGAGGCTGGGAGTCAGATCAGGCTGTGAACATGGTCAGGTGAGGGTCCTCTTCCAGATCACAGACTTATTATTATACCCTCCTGTGGCAGAAGCAGCTGTGGGTCTCTTTTAATCATGGCTCTACCTTTGTGACCTAATTTACTTCCCAAAGCCCACCCCCCCACGCCCGCCCCTAATGCCATCATCGGATTTCAGCATATGAATTGGGAGGAGGACACGAACATTCAGACCATAGCAGTGGCATTGAGTGCGTTCACTGTGTCGTATGACCATAGCCACTATTCATTTCCAGAACTTTTCCAGAGACTCTGTACCCATTGAACACTAACTGTCCATTCATTCCCCTCACCCCAGCTGCTGGTAACTTCTGTTAACATCATGAGTTTGCTTACTCTAGGTTTCTTTTAAGGGTGGAATTGTACTGTAATTGTCCTTTTGATGATCTTAATCTTTTTGTTTTTCTGTATCTTTAAAATTAAAAAAAAAAATCTGTTTTACTTGTATAAAAGAAGAAAAGGAACAAGGAAGCCCTGGAGAGAATTGTGGTATTTGGTCTCTTGCATTTTCATTTCAGACTGGGCTGCAAGAACCTAGACATCCTTGTTGCTTCTGCTGCCATCACCGGGGATGGGGGTCAGGGTCTGACCTCCATCTCACCCGAGCTGAACAAAGGTGGACAGCCAGTGGGCATCAGAACTAATCACATTTGGGACTTGCTAGTTGCTAGCAGCTGGGCCTTGGGCCCCAGGCCTCTACTGCTGAATCATCATATCCCCAGGTTTTTTGTGTGTGGTGGTGGGATAGAGAGTATGCTTGGGGTTTACTGTGCTTTAAACCTAACAGCTATCCTATAGTGAGTAAAGTCCAAACCAGATGAAAGTTGGATTGTTGAGACCATCTTCCTTAAAGAATGAGAACGAGAGCCTCAGCCTTTCTATTTGAAACATCCTTTGTGTATTCCAGATCCTATAGCTCAACTCAACTTACTAAATACCCACCATGGCACCTGTGGCGGCTGCTGAATGCTTTGTCCACAGGCAGGGTCAGCCTGCCTGGGATGCAGAGAAGACTTGGACTGGTGGAGTCCATGAGATCCTAAGTACTCTGGCCTCAGATTATCAGTGCCCTCTTCCTCAAGCTCCATGCATGCTTTTATAGACATCTGGGCCAAGGATTGCTCTCTTGTGTGTGTGGTGGGTTGTGTATTTAACAGGATAATCAGGGACATGGAGCAGAGGAGTGAGGCAGGGTAGGTGGCATGTATGTGTGTTTCAGTCTGGTCTGAGGTAAGAGGAGATCAAGAAGCCTCAGTACCCAGAACCTGGGTGCTAGGTTGCATGACTGTATTCAGGGGTCTAGGGAGTAGGTCAAGTGGCTTTGCTGCGGGATTCCTTGTTCTATGGAAAATGCTTTAAGTTCCTCATTAATCAAGCTCCCAGAGGAAACTGCCCGCCCTCCAGCAAGTTGCTGAGAAAATGTAGGTCTGGGAGGGACAGATGTACGTACTGTGCTCTCTGGAAATTACTTTACCTGGCTCTGCCTGTTTTCTCTCTGCCCAGCTGCTCTTTGAATCCCAGACAGTGAGGGGGAAGTGAAAAGACTTTACAGAAATGGCCTTTGAAGACCATTTTGAGAAGTTCAGTTTTTCATGGTGCTGATTTTTCTTTAGGGTTAGTCAGCTGGTTGCAGGACAGGAGGAGGAGAGTGTGAGTGTGGTTTTGTGTAAAACTTCCCCTGAACCTCCTGGAGATGTTCTGGAAACCCCTGGATGAGCTGTCTCTCCTGGGTCCAAGATCTGCTGTATGAGGCTGAATTTCCCTGCCTGTACATTGTGTAGGGTGTTAATGAAGTTAAGAAAGGGTGGATATAAGATGCCACACCATGGCTGCCCCCAGGGGGAGGCTCAGTACTTGCTGGACCCTTCCTCTGCTTGCCCTTCCTTACTGCTTCCAAGGGCAAGGAACCTGCCCATACCTAGGGGTGAAGGAAGCCAGCACTTTAGGCTTTTGCATTTCCTATCCTGGCTCCGGGGAAGCAAGCAGGGGAAACCCTAAGATCTCTGCACACAAAGGTGAATCTCAGACAGTAGCACCAAAAAAGGGAAGGACCGCTGGGGTATCCTTAGGAAGGGGATGTGAGGTCAGAGATGAGTCTCAGAGAAGCACTCAGTAAACAGGAAGTGTGGCCAGAGAGAAACCTGTGCTTGTAGGAAGTGGGGCATTGGCGGCCGCCTCCCAGCTTGGCCTGGGTAAGCCAGCAGTCTCTGCCAAGCTGATGGCAAGTGGAGGCTCAGAGCACGAGGGGTGACACAGATCTTGGGCCCTCCCTGTGAGACAGGGCTCCACTTGAATCTTGTAATTATTGGGCTGGAGGAGAGCTTAATTTGCCCTTCTGAAGGTAGGACTTTAAATATCCCATAAAATATCCTTGGGTTTTGAGAAATGCAGGTCAAGGAATGCTTAGTCTTATTTGCCTCCACCAACTTCCCATTCTTTCCTCGTACCAAGTCAGTTATTTGGAATTTTGCACTTTGTTGAGTTTGATCCTGTGAGGGGACACATCTTGGCAGAACCTCTTTGGGTGAAGGTCATGGTTTCACTTTCATGCATTGGAGAGGAATGGCAACCCACTCCTTTTCTTCCTGGGATCCCAGGGGAGGAGAGCCTGGTGGGCTGATGTCTATGGGGTCACACAGAGTCGGACACGACTGAAGTGACTAGCAGCAGCAGCAGCAGCATGGAGGTGCTGCTTTAGGGAGGAAGAGGTGACTAGGCCCTTCCCTGGGGGCCTGTAGATACTGGAAGTTATCTTTCTAAGTCTTGTGGGTTCTCTGAGCTATAGTCAAAGTTCTTTATACATACATACACACACACACACTCCCTCTCTCTCCATACACTCTGTCATACACCCCTACCTACACATTCATTTGCACACTTACTTACACTCTCCCTCACACTGATACTTACACATTTATACATGCATACTCTCTTACACATTTACACCTATACATTTCCTCACACATCCACACCTACACATTCACACACATATAGCTTTTTCTGTATGGAGTTTTTGCTTCCTTTATGTCTTTTTGGTCCCATTCCAACACCCTGCTTATTTGACATGAGGCTAAGGGTCTTTGGGTTTCCTTCTAAATATCCATCCAGAAAGTCAAAAACTTGTGGACATAGATGGACTTCCCTACAAACAAGTAGTTGCTCATCTGGGCCTGTGAGGTGATTGTTTAGGGGGGTGATTGTTTGTTGTGACTCTCCAGGTCACTCACCTGGCCACCTGCCTACTAGCATGGGAATAGGAGACAGGTCTTCTCAGCAGGAAACAGACCATTTCCTCAGAGCTCCCACAGGCACACTGAAGAATTCAGACCAGTGTGCAAAAGGCCTGAGCAAGAGGGATCAATGCCCAAGCTGTCAGTGGAAGGAGCTGGGGCTTTTGCAGACCATGCTCCTGACATGCGGGAGCTCATTTGACCACCTGCTGAATCTCATGTGCTCATCTGGCAGGTGTACCAGACAGAGGCTTCTCCAAGGATAGGAGTGAGGTTGCCTGTCAGCAGGGGCCTTGGACCTGTTGTTAGTCCCCTAGGCATTTTCCTGAACAAGGAGCAGGCAGTCTGTGGGGCCCATGAGTGTGAGGAATAGCTTGTTCTGTAGACAGAGGGTGAGATATGTCTGGGCATTCATGGCCCTGTGACATTGCCAGTACCCAGCTCCCTGGGTGGGATCTCTATCCCCTGCAGGGTCTGCTTTTCCTGCAGGTTGTCTGCCAGGCCAATCACTGACTCACCTGTCTTCCCCAGGACTCTGGGGCATTCTGTGGCCAGCCGCTGAAGCCAGCCTCCAGCTGCCTGTCCTACTTGGAGCCCCTCATGCCCAGTGCTTAGCCAAGGCACCAGAGAAGGAGCACTGTTTTCATGTCAGCTCTGTGACCTGGGGCAAGTCACATAACCTTCTGTTTCCTCATCTTTAAAGTGATAAAGTCCTGGGTATTCTTTGGAAGGAATGACGCTAAAGCTGAAATTCCAGTACTTTGGCCACCTCATGCAAAGAGTTGACTCATTGGAAAAGACTCTGATGCTGGGAGGGATTGGGGGCAAGAGGAGAAGGGGACAACAGAGAATGAGATGGCTGGATGGCATCACTGACTTGATGGACGTGAGTCTGAGTGAACTCCGGGAGTTGGTGATGGACAGGGAGGCCTGGTGTGATGCGATTTCATGGGGTCGCAGAGAATCGGACACGACTGAGCGACTGAACTGAAAGTGATAAAAATAAAGAGTTCTTTTAAGGAATAGGAGAAAGCTTTTAGAGTCTTATTTCCAGGAGCACCAGCAGCACTTGGAAGCTTGTTAGGGATATACCTTCTCAGACTCCACTCCAGAAGTGTTGAATCAGAAATTGGGAGGGTGGGAGAAAAGGAATCTGTATTTAATGAGCCCTCTGGGGGATTCTGATATATATTTCTCTAGAATATGGCTGGCTGGGTCAGGTGATTTTTAACTGAAAACTTCTTCACTTCAAGGCAGCTGTAGCAAATATCAGTTCTGTTTTGCATCAGACAGTCCTGAGTTTGAACTCCAGCTCTCTCTCTTCCTGACTGTGTTTCTTTGGACAAGTTATTAATACTTAACTTCTCTGTGCTTCGATTGCTTCATCTGCAAAGTGAGACTATTAAGATTTCTTTCTGCATGGGGTTGTTATGGACATTAAATGAGTCAAAACAGGTAATAGCTAGCTTGTAGTAAGCTTGCATTTCTGTTAGTCATCTATTATTCACATTTGTTGTTTTATTATTAGCATAGTAATATTGTTGTGATTGTTCTGTTCATATTTGTGAGGAAAATAGGTGATCAGGGCTTCCTTTGACTAGTCTTCTGTTAGTTCTTTTTGCTGCCTGCCTCTACATAAAAGTGTCATCCCTCCTCAGGCAGGACACACCAGCCTCTTCCCAGTTATTTAGGTTGGTGCAAACGTTTTTGTGGTTTTGGACTATAAATTTTTAAATTTAAATCATTATACTAGGTTCAAACACATCTTTATTAATCAAAATAGGTACCATTGCAATCAAATTTTTGCCAATGAGAAATAAGTTTGTTTATACCTGTAGCTTAAAAATCCCTGCTTTGGGATTCCACAAACTCTTGGAAAGCATTTTCTGTATTCTGTTGGTTGTTTAAGTATTTTCCCTGCAAAAAAGTGGTCAAGATGCTTGAAGAAGTGGTAGTTTGTTGGTGAGTGAAATGAAGTGAAGTGAAAGTTCCTCAGTCATGTCCAGCTCTTTGTGACCCTATGGACTGTGGCCTGCCAGGCTCCTCTGTCCATGAGTTGGCGAGAGGGCAAGTGAATATGGCAGGTGAGGCAAAACTTAACAGCCCAATGTGTTCAACCTTTGAAGCATTGGTTGTGCGACATGAATTCGGATATTGTGGTGGAGAAGAACTGGGCCCTTTCTGTTGACCAATGCCAGCTGCAGGCACGGCAATTTTTGGTGTATATTATTGATTTGCTGAGTGTACTTCTCAGATGTTATGATTTTGCCAGGATTCAGAAAGCTATAGTGGATCAGACTGTCAATAGACCACCAAACAGTGATCATGACCTTTTTTTTTGGTGCAGTGTTGGCTTTGGGAAGTGGTTTGGAGCATCTTCTCAGTCCAACCGCTGAGCTAGTCATCACCTTTTCATCGCACACCACAATCCAATCGAGAAATGGTTTGTTGTTGCATAGAATAAGAGAAAATGACACTTTAAAGCAACAATTTTTTTGATTTGCGGTCAGCTTATGAGGCATGCACTTATTAAGCTTTTTCACCTTTCCAGTTTGCTTCAAATATCGAATGACCATAGAATAGTCAATGCTGAGTTCTTCAGCAACTTCTCATGTGGTTCTAAGTTTCAATGGTGGCTCTCAGCTGGTCATTGTCAACTTCTGTTGGCCAGCCACTACATTCTTCATCTTCAAGGCTCTCGTCTCCTTTACAAAACTTATTGAACCACCACCACACTGTTTGTTAGGAGTTTCCAGGCCAAATGTGTTGTTGATGTTGCAAGTTAATAAGAAAATTGCTCAAATTTGCTTTTTGTCTAATGTCATTTCCATGATCTAAAATAAATATAAAATAAATAACAAATAGTAAGTCATTAGCCAAAAATAAATAAATAAAGCAAGAAATATGCATTAAAATGATGCCACATAACCATGTTTATTTAAGAATGCATTCCAGGATCAAACAGCAAATTTCAACAATGCAAAAATTGCAGTTATTTTTGCACCGACTTACTACCTTCCCCTCTCCCTTTTCTCTAACCTCTCACATCTTTTTGGGGTGCAGAGGGGCAAAGCTTTGTATTCGCAGTCATAATAAAGCCGAGGAAATGGAGTACATATACCCAGTATATTTGACCTTATCTCTCCCTTTTATGCTGCTTAGTACTCTTTTCCTGAGCAGAGTGACTGAGAGCCCTGTAGGTGGTTCCCTGGAGGAGGCATGGGGATTTGGCCAGAAAGTGGACCTTTTACTGAAGAAAGCAATGGAAGGGAAAGTATGCTGTTCCTTCCTAGGCAGCCCAGATTTTGCCATTGTCTAGGACAGGCTCAGGTGGCATCTCTTGTAATCTCTAGATCTTGGCAGGGCCCCAGGCCATAGCTCAAGTCTCCGTCCAGATGTGGTGCAATAGGACTGGGGTTTCCTGTTTGCCATTGATACTTCTTCCTGCTGCCATCCTAGCGAGCTGAAGTGCAGAGGGGCAGCACTGTCTCCTCTTTCACTGCTTGGTTATAAAGTGGAGTCCTTCTGGAGACCTGATGAAGCAGTGATCAACGCTCTAGTATAAAGCACCATGTCAGAGAGCTTTTTTTCTCCAACCCTGGAGCTCCAGATTGTCCCCAGAGGGCAGGGCAGAGCAGGGTTCAGAAAAGAGGTAGAGAGAGGCCTCAAAAGGGGAAGCTGCAGGCCTCCAGTTAGTGTTTCATTTGCATCTGGTGCTTCTAGCTGACTTCCTGGTTTCTGTGGTGTGGTGCCCTGGTTTGCTGGATGGGGCCCCTTGCATCTGCTCTGTGCATCTCTTCTCATCCTTGGGGATGCTCTGTGCTGCCCCCTCTCCCCTTTGAAGTTTAGTAATGGGAGGGGAGTGCAAAAGACAACTCATTTGTTTTTAGAAAATTCTTTTCCTTCTCTTCTTGAAAGACTACTTTGAGATGCGTTTGGGGGTGTCCTCAGTTTATTCAGCTCTGTCTCCATCATATTTCGTGGTGGCTCTCAGCCGTGGTTGTACTTGGCATGACGTGGGGAGGTTTTAAAAATGCTCATGCCTGGACCTCTTCCTGGAGGGTCTGAAGAAATTGGTAAAAGTTGCAGCTTCAACATCAGGAATTTCAAGTCAACCCTCCTACCCCACTCCCTTGGCTTCCCAGGTGGTGAGGTAGTAAGGAATCTGCCTGCCAATGCAGGAGACGCAGGAGATGCAGGTTGATCCCTAGATCAGCAAGATCCCTTGGAATAGAAAATGGCAACCCACTCTAGTATTCTTGCCTGGACAATTCCATGGGCAGAGGAGTCTGGTGGGCTATAGTCAAGGGGGTCTCAGAGAGTTGGACACAACAGCATACACCAACATACCCCACTCCTACTCCAAGAGAGTCTAATGAGCACCCAGAATTAGAACCTCCGAGATGTTGTGTGTCTTGAGGTCAACTGTTAATCCTTTCCACCTTGGTTTCAGTTGAGGCCTTGCCAAGTGCATATCCTTCTCACTGGTCAGAGCATAGCTTCGTGGGGTTTGCTCCACTGGGAATGCTTTGTGGAATAAGCCCTCCCCTTTCCCAGTCTGTCTCTCTCTTCCAGTTATATCTTCTTAGAAACTGGGACTGCCTGGGTCCTATACATTGGCTGTTGTTCCCTCACTTCCATCCCACCCAGCGAGCTGAGGTGGGAGTCAGGATGTGGGGCCTGACTCTGGTTCTGGAAACAGGAAGACAAAAAACAAAGAAGCAAAGAAATCACTGAAGAGTTTCTTCGTCTCACTCTGGGCTTTCCTGCCAGGGGTTTCCCCTGTTTCTGTTCTTTATTTGCCTGCTGGGACTTTCCAGTTGATCAATAAGATGAGAGACATTTAGTCTCTAGGCTGAATCAGAAGCATTAAAGGGATTAGCCGGCCTCCTGGCCATGCTCTGAAACCAGATTAGCTTCAGTATGTTCTCTGGGCTCCCTCACAGAAAGGGAGTGAGGGCACAGGAATTTGGAGGAACCAAGAACCAAGAACAGACAAAGCTGTTCTTTTAAGACCGCGTTGAATGCCTTTTCTACCTCCTCAAGCTTCCTAAGGATTTAATGCTTTCTCTTCTCATAGGAAGTTGAGCTGGTTAATTTCAAGGGCCTGGAGAGCCCCTTGTTTATTCTTAGGGAGTCTGGAAACACCTGTGAGTGGAGAGTCTGTGAAAAGAGAAAGGAAAAACTCCTTTGTGCAACAGCTACAGGGTAGCTGCAGGGTTTTAACTGGTCCAGAGCTTGGGCATCTGTCCCCATTTCTGCAGCTCAGCCTTGCATTGCACCCGGTGATGCTGGGTGGGCAGCTGTTTCCTCCCAGCTTGAGAGTGGGTGGAAGAAGGTGACAGAGCCAGGAGCTGTTTCAAGCCCTAACGTGGGGCATGTGTGGTGGTCACTGCTGGTATCCACCCAATCCCCTTTATCTACTGCATGTTATAAGTGTGGACTGTTGACAGGTCTCATTTGCTCCCTAGTCTTGAGAACTGCTCTTCAGGGAAATGCCTCGGCGCTCACCCCCTCCTCCCAGGGGTGACTCTCAACCAATGACTGACTAGTGCCAGATACAAAGGCCTGGTCTGCCTCTCTTAGGGTGGGACAGTTCCATGAAGTTGTTCACACCCTAGAGCTCCCATGGGATCAGGCTGTGGCTAGGCTCAGTTCCTTCCCCAGCCCAGTCTTGCTTCCTTCATTTCCTTACAGGTTTCTCCTGAAGTCACTTCCTCAATAACTCATGTACACTAGAATCCTCTGCCTCTAGGAATTCCCTGACATAAAACAGCAGGCTAGCTTTCCTAGGGCTGACTGTTGAATCCATTGTTTCCGAATAACTAATAATGAGAATGGGAATATTTTCAGGAGAGAGACACAGTGTGGGATCTGGGGCCCAAAGAGAGAAATCTCTAGGCCCAGGATAAGAAAGAAACACTAAATTAGTGGTTTCTGTGTGGTGGTAAGTGCTGTGATGAAGGACACGCTGAGCTGTGGGTGCCGTCCCCTCAACACTACCCAGGGATAGTGGGAACAGTTTGCAGGGGGTGGTAAGTTTTGGCAGGGTTTAGGGAATGTGTGAGTTTCCCTGGGTCTGAGAAGACGGAGTACCCTCACAGAGCATGAAAAGCAGGCCCCGAAAGTTCTCTGTAGCTGGGATGTCATCATCTTCAATAGCTTAGGAACCTTTGCTTTGTTAAGACATTGTCTTGGATCTTAGGGAAGATTGTGTCCTCAAGTTGTCCTGGAAGCAGGCAGGAAAGGTCTTCATGTGAGAAGTACTAGATTCTGCTGACAAGTTGCATGGCATCACGCAGGCATTTAATGGAGCTGAGTAGAACCCAGAACATTCTGCTAGGGCATGAAGTGGTGCCAAAAGAGAGGACTGATTGGTTAGTGGCCTGAACAAGTCTCCAGTGTGTCTAGGTGACTAGGAGGCTCATGTCCTGACTTGGAAAGCCCAACAGTGTTCACGTCTCTAGACATTTTAGCAGACGCGCTTTATAGTTAATGGGGCTTCCCAGGTGGTGCTAGTGGTAAAGAACCTGCCTGCCAACGCAGGAGACATAAGAGACGTGGGTTTGATCCCTGGATTGGCAAGATCTTCTGAAGGAGGGCACTGCAACCCACTTCAGTGTCTGGCCTGTAGAATCTTATGGACAGAGGAGCCTGGCAGGCTACAGTTCATAGAGTTGCAAAGAGTTGGATACAACTGAAGCCACTTAGCACACACACAGGCATGCATTCCATCTTTTAACATTTTTCTAAAGAGAAGTTGTACTGATTCAGAATTCTTGAGGGCTAAGTGGTCATGTTCACAGGGTGGGGTTCAGTAGGTTTAAATATGTTTTAAATGTCAAAGATTATTTGTGTCAAATCTGCCCTTTCATTCCTGTCCCATGCTTTCTCTCTTCTCCTTTCTCTGTATGGGACTCAGTGAGCTGTTTCAGTTCTGTGCCTGAGATGCTGGCTGATGTGGGAAGCCCTCCTTCCCCTCTCTCTTACTTTCCCCTTTTCCAAGAGATGGTGAAGAGTTGTTCTGTATTCTCAAGGCATTGTGGAAGCGATGCTTGGAAATGATCCTTACAAGGCATTTTGGAGTCCAGAAGGGCTTCATAAATTCTCGTTAACAGAGAAGGCAGCTAGCTGAGCAGATCTCTCTCTTCAAGACTGTACATACTGGTGGGCATCCTTGGCAAAAGTGTCCAATTGAATTCATATCCCAGCCCCATCAACCATCTTCCTCTGACTCTTCCTTGTACGAGAAGCAATACTCTGTTTAAGGAAGATTGGACTGAACTCTAAATTCCGGCCTTTTGTTTGCTCTGTAACTGTGTTTGCCTTAAAGTGTGGATAAATTTAACTAGCTTTTTTTCCCCTCTTCTGCTGGCTAAGGGCAGCCAGTGATTTGTGGTGATGGTTGGAAAGTTTATGAAGATAGATGCAGATGTTATTCTTGAGACAGACAAAGGAGGGCTTGGGCCCTAGAATCAGTTATCTGTAATTTCAGTTCAACAATATGGTAGACGGTGTAAGTATTTTCCTAACATTCCTAATCAAAGAAATGTAAAAGTAAAAACAAAAACGAAAAAGCAGGTGGGGAGAAGTCAGGCTGGAGACAAAGATTGGGCCAAATGAATCTGTGTGTGTGCTCCGTTGTGTCCAACTCTTTGTGACCCCATGGACTGTAGCCCTCCAGGCTCCTCTTTCTATGGAATTTTCCAAGCAAGAATATTACAGCAGGTTGACATTTCCTACTCCAGAGGATCTTTCCTACTCAGGGATCTAACCCACATCTCTTGCATTTCCTGCATTGGTATACCAGGAGAATTCTTTACCACTTTGCCACCTAGGAAGCCTAGGTCAGATTTATAGTGATGGCCTTGGTGAAATCACTCACTAGGGAGAGAGTGACTGACCTTTCGAGAATTTCCACATTTGGGCCATCAGACTACTTGATGATTTTTATCAACCTGGTAAGTAAAAAATATGTATGGATGTGAGAATTGGAAAGAAGGCTGAACACCAAAGAATTAATGCTTTTGAGCTGTGGTGTTGGAGAAGACTCTTGAGAGTCTCTTGGACTGCAAGGAGATCAAACCAGTCAACCCTAAAGGAAATCAACCCAGAGTGTTCATTGGAAAGGCTGATGCTGAAGCTCCAGTACTTTGGCTACCTGATGCAAAGAACTGACTCACTGGAAAAGACCCTGATGCTGGCAAAGATTGAAGGCAGGAGGAGAAGGGGATGGCAGAAGATGAGATGGTTGGATGGCATCAGTGACATGAGTTTGAGCAAGCTCTGGGAGTTGGTGATGGACAGGGAAGCCTGGTGTGCTGCAGTCCATGGGGTTGCAAGGAGTCAGACACAACTGAGCAACTGAACTGAACTGAATAGTGCTGGAGAGAGAGGACAGGCATTGCAGAAGATAAACCAAGAATGGAAGGAAGAGAAGCAGCAATCAAAGCTAGTATAGGATAACATTTCCCTGGCTGGAGAAAGACTTGAATGTTCAGGATGAGGTCTGTCAATGGACAGGCACCACTAATCTGATTTCCACTCTATCTAAACTTAGAAACTGGCTCTGGCTGAGGTCCCTCATGACCCCGTGTGGTAAATCAGAGACTCTTCTTGGTTTCTATTCCTTGGGTTCTCACCACCAGCTCCTGGCTCTGTTGATCATGGACTCCTTCTCTTGGTTTCCAAGATACTGTGTCTCCTCTTTTTCCTCCTCTTCTAGGGACTCTTTTTTCCCTGCCTATGCCTAACCTACTGGGTTCATTGGATCCCTGCCCTTGGCCCTGCCCTTTAGTCCTCCCTACTCTCTCCTTGGTGACCTTGCCACTCTCCTGACCTCCCTCCCCTCAGCAGAGCCAGGATTCCCTCCCTGGGAGCTCCACACTGTCTCTTTTCTGGGGCACAGACCTGGCAGGGCTTCCTGTCTTCAGCATCATAGGGTTCCATGACCTGCCTCAAAGTCGGCCCATATTCCTCACAGCAGTGTTTGTGACTGTGCATGGCTACCCAGCAGCCCAGGGTAATGTGGGAATCTGGCCCTTTCCAAATCTTTTTACTGATGGAGTGTGACTTTTTTCTCTACCTCTCTAAACTCAATGGACTCTGTTACTCCATCCCCATTGCCTGCATCCCTGGAACAGGTCTCTCTCAATTGGTCCCTTTGCCTCTGTTTTCTTCCCTAATCCTTTCTCAAAGTAAAGAGTAGAGTGAGATAATCATTCCAAAATTCAAGTCAGATCACACCCTTCCCTTATAACTCCCCTTGTTTTCCTGTTGCTGCTGTAAAAAAATGATCACAGACTTGGTGGCTTAAAACAACAAGAATGTACTCTCTTACATTCTGGAGGCCAGAAGTCTGACATTGGTTTCAGTGGGCTGAAACCAAGGTGTTAGTAGGGCTGCGCTCCCTCTAGAGCCTTTGGTGGGTGAGGGGGTTAATTTGCTTGCCTTTTCTCGCTGTGTTCCTTGGCTAATGGTCCCTTTCTCCATCTTTCATCCATACAGTAGCATCTTCAAATATCTTTCTCTATTGAGGCTGTCTGTAGTAGAATCTCCCTCTGACTTTCTTTTAAGGATACGTGATTATATTTAAGGTCCACTCAGGTAATCTAATTAGGCTTATATAAAGAAAGCTGAGCACCAAAGAATTGATGCTTTTGAACTGTGGTGTTGGAGAAGACTCTTGAGAGTCCCTTGGACTGCAAGGAGATCCAACCAGTCCATCCTAAAGGAAATCAGTCCTGGGTGTTCATTGGAAGGATTGATGCTGAAGCTGAAACTCCAATATTTTGGCCACCTGATGTGAAGAACTGACTCACTGGAAAAGAGCCTGATGCTGGGAAAGATTGAAGGTGGGAGGAGAAGGGATGACAGAGGATGAGATGGTTGGATGGCATCACCAACTCAATGGACCTGAGTTTGAGTCAACTCTGGGAGTTGGTGATGGATAGGGAGACCTGGCATGCTGAGTCCATTAGGTTGCAAAGAGTTAGACACAACTGAGCAACTGAACTGAACTAGGTGGTGACCCATTCCAGTATTCTTGCCTGGAAAATTCCATGGACAGAGGACTGTAGTGGGCTACAGTTCATGGGGTCACAAAGAGAGGGACATGACTGAGTGCATGTGTACAGGTAATCTAGGATAGTCTTCCTGTTTCCAGATCCCTAAATTAATCACATCTGCAAAGTCCTTTTCTTCATATAAGGTGACATTGACAGGTTCCAGGGATTAGGATGTAGATATCTTTGGTGGCCATTGTTCAGCCTACCAAACACCCCATCCTACTGCACTTCAGAGTCCAAACACCTTGACATGGTCAAACTCCAGCATATGTACTGCCTCATCTTGGTGCATGCTCCTTCTGCCTGGACCACTGTGCCCTTCACCTTTGCCAGCTCCACCTCATCACTGAGGTCTCAGTTTAGAGTTCACTTCCTCCAGAAAGCACCTGGGACACCATGCAAGTCGAGATTAAGGGTGTTTCCTTGTCCTTTCCAGCTTCTAAAAGCCTTTCCCACATTTCCTTGGCTCACAGCCTGCTTCCTCCAGCTAAAGAGCCAGCAGGAGTGAGTTGAATCTTTTTCACATTATGTCACTATAACACTGATTTTCTGCCTGGTTTTTCCATTTAAAGTTTTGTGGCAAAACATACATAAAATTTACCATTATAACCATTTGTAAGTATACAGTTCAGTAGCATTAAGTACATTCACATTGTTGTGCAGCCATCACCTTATCCATCCACAGAACTCTTCATCTTGCAAAATTAAAACTATACCCATTAAATATCAGTAGTAACTTTCCATTCCCCTTTCCCCAACCCATGGCAACCACCATTCTACTTTCTTGTCTCTTTGAATTTGACCTGCTGCTGCTGAGTCGCTTCAGTCGTGTCCGACTCTGTGCGATCCCATAGACGGCAGCCCACCAGCTCCTCTGTCTCTGGGTTCTCCAGGCAAGAATACTGGAGTGGGTTGCCATTTCCTTCTCCAATGCATGAAAGTGAAAAGTGAAGCGAAGTCGCCCAGTCGTGTCCGACTCTAGCGACCCCATGGACTGGAGCCCACCAGGCTCCTCCGTCCATGGGATTTTCCAGGCAAGGTCGGGTGGGGTGCCATTGCCTTCCCCCGGAATTTGACCTAGGTACCTCATTTAAGCAAAAAGAGTCGGACACGACTGAGCGACTGATCTGATCTGATACAGTATTTGTCATTTTGTGACTAGATTATTTCACTTGGCATAATGTCCCCATGGTTCATCCATGTTGTAACATATGACAGGGTATCATTCATTTTTAAGTCTGAATTGTATAGACGTATTATTAATCTAGTCATCCACATTGTTAATCTAGTCATCCGCTAATAGGTACCTGAGTGGCTTTTGTTATGAAGAACACGGGTGTACAAATATCACTTCAAGGTCCTACTTTCAGTTCTTTGGGGTATATACCCAGAAGTAGAATTGCTGGATTGTATGGCAGTTCTATTTTTAATTTTTTGAGAAACTGCCATACTGTGTTTTTGGTTTTGTTTTGTTTGTTTTTTTTTTAATATAAATTTATTCATTTTAACTGGAGGTTAATTACTTTACAATATTGTATTGGTTTAGCCATACATCAACATGAATCTGCCATGGGTATACACATGTTCCCCATCCTGAACCCCCTCTCACTTCCATCCCCGTACCATCCCTCTGGGTCATCCCAGTGCACCAGCCCCAAGCAGGATAACTGCTTTACAACGTTGTGTTGGTTTCTCCCATTCAACAACATGAATCAGCCATAAATACACATATGTCCCCTCCTTCTTGAACCTCCCCCTGGCCCACCCTCCATCTCATCCCACCCCTCCAGGTTGTCTCAGAGAACTAGGCTGAGCTCCCTGCACTGTGCAGCAGCTTCCCAATAGCTCTCCATTTTACATATGGTGATGTATACGTTTCAGGGCTGTTCTCTCAAATCCGTCCCACCCTTTCTTTTCCCCACTGCATCCAGTCTGTTTTCTATGTCTACATCTCTATTTTTGCCCTGAAAATATAGGTTCATCAATTCCATTTTTCTAGATTCCATATATGTGCATTAATATACAATATTTGTTCTTCTCTTTCTGACTTCCTTGACTCGGTATAACAGGCTCTAGGTTCGTCTACCTCACTAGAACTAACTTAAATGTGTTCCTTTGTATGACTGAGTAATGATTCCTTGTACACATGTACCAGCTTCTTTATCCATTTATGTGTTGATGAACAACTAAGTCGCTCCCATGTCCCGTCTAGTGTAAATAGTACTGTAATCAACACTGGGCTGCGTGTGTCTTTTTCAGTTAAGGTTTTCTCAGGGTATATGCCCCATAGTCGCATTGCTGGGTCATATGGTAGTTTTAGTCCTCGTTTTTTTTTTTTTTTCTTAAGGCATCTCCATACCATTCTCTACAGCGACTATGTCAACATTCCCACCAACTGTGCAAGAGGGGTCCCTTTTCACCACACAGTCTCCAGGATTTATTGTTTGTAGGTTTTTGTGTTTTTTTTTTGGATGATGGCCATTCTGACCAATGTGAGGTGATACCTCATTGTAGTTTTGATTTGCATTTCTCCAATAATGAGTGATATGCAGATGACACCACCCTTATGGCAGAAAGCAAAGAAGAACTAAAGAGCTTCTTGATGAAAGTGAAAGAGGAGAGTGAAAAAGTTGGCATAAAACTCAACATTCAGAAAACTAAGATCATGGCATCTGGTCCCATCACTTCATGGCAAATAGATGGGGAAACAGTGGACGGTGACAGACTTTATTTTTGGGGGCTCCAGAATCACTGCAGATGGTGACTGCAGTCATGAAATTAAAAGACATTTGCTCCTTGGAAGAAAAATTATGATCAACCTAGACAGCATATTAAAAAGCAGAGACGTTACTTTGCCAACAAAGGTCTGTCTAGTCAAAGCTGTTGTTTTTCCAGTAGTCATGTATGGATGTGAGAGTTGGAATACAAAGAAAGCTGAGTGCCGAAGAATTGATGCTTTTGAACTGTGGTGTTGGAGAAGACTCTTGAGAGTCTCTTGGACTACAAGGAGATCCAACCAGTCCATCCTAAAGGAAATCAGTCCTGAATATTCATTGGAAGGACTGATGCTGAAGCTGAAACTCCAATAATTTGGCCACCTGATATGAAGAACGGACTCACTGGAAAAGAGCCTGATGCTGGGAAAGATTGAAGGATCTTACCCAGCATCAGGGAAATGGATGATGAGATGGTTGGGTGGCATCACCGACTCAATGGGCATGAGTTTGAGTCAACGCTGGGAGTTGTTGATGGACAGGGAGGCTTGGTATGCTGCAGTCCATTAGGTTGCAAAGAGTCGGACATGACTGAGAGACTGAACTGAACTGAACTGAATAATGAGTGATGTTGAGCATCTTTTCATGTGTTTGTTGACCATCTGTATGTCTTCTTTGGAGAAATGTCTGTTTAGGTCTTCTGACCGTTTTTTGATTGGGTTGTTTGTTTTTCTGGTATTGAGCTGTATGAACTGCTTGTATATTTTAGAGATTATACCCTTGTGTCCGTTGCTTCATTTGCAATTATTTTCTCCCATTCTGAGGGTTGTCTTTTCATCTTGTTCATAATTTCCTTTGCTGTGTAAAAACTTTAAAGTTTAATTAGGTCCCACTTATTTATTTTTTGTTTTTATTTCCATTACTCTAGGAGGCAGTGGAGAAGGCAGTGGCACCCCACTCCAGTACTCTTGCCTGGAAAATCCCATAGACAGAGGAGCCTGGAAGGCTGCAGTCCATGGGGTCGCTGAGGGTTGGACACGACTGAGCAACTTCACTTTCACTTTTCACTTTCATGCATTGGAGAAGGAAATGACAACCCACTCCAGTGTTCCTGCCTGGAGAATCCCAGGGACGGGGGAGCCTGGTGGGCTACCGTCTATGGGGTTGGACAGAGTCGGACATGACTGAAGCAACTTAGCAGGAGCAGCAGCAGCAGGAGGCAGGTCAAAGAGGATATTGCTGCGATTTATGTCTGAGTGTTTTGCCTATAGTTTCCTCTTAAGAGTTTCATAGTTTCTAGCTTTACATTTAGATCTTTAATACATTTTGAGTTTATTTTTGTGTATGTTTTTAGGAAGTGTTCTAATTTCATTCTTTTACACATAGCTGTCCAGTTTTCCCAGCACCACTTATTGAAAGACTCTTTTCTCTGTTACATATTCTTGCCTCCTTTGTCAAAGATAAGTTGCCTATAGGTGCATGGGTTTATCTCTGGGCTTTCTATCTTGTTCCACTGATCTGTATTTCTGTTTCTGTACCAGTACCATACTGTCTTGATGACTGTAGCTTTGTAGTATAGTCTGAAGTCAGGAAGGTTGATTCCTCCAGCTCTCTTGTACTTTTTCAAGATTGTTTTGGCTATTTGGGATCCTTTGTATTTCCACAGAAATCGTGAAGTTTTTTTGTTCTAGTTCTGCAAAAAATGCAGCTGATAATTTGATAGGGATTGCATTGAATCTGTAGATTGCATAGGGTAGTATGGTCATTTTCACAATATTGATTCTTCCAATCCAGGAACATGATATATCTCTCCATTTGTTTGTGTCATCTTTGATTTCTTTCATTAGTGTCTTATAGTTGTCTGTATACAGGGCGTTGGGCTTTCCAGGTGGCTCAGTGGTAAAGAATCCACTTGCCAGTGCAGGAGGCACAAGAGACATGGGTTTAGTACCTGGATTGGGATGATCCTCTGAAACAGGAAATGCAACTGGCTCCAGTATTCTTGCTTGTAATATTCCATGGATAGGGGAGCCTGGTGGGCTACAGTCTATGGGGCTGCAGAGAGTCAGATTCCACTGAGAAACTGAGCACATACACACATAAGTCTTTTGTCTGTTTAGGTAGGTTTATTCCTAGATATTTTATTTTTTTTGTTGTCCCAGTGGTAAATGGGATTGTTTCCTAAATTTCTCTTTCTGATTTTTCATTCTTAGTGTATAGGAATGCAAGGGACTTCTGTGTAATAATTTTTGTATCCTGCAACTTTAACTAAATTCATTGATTAGCTCTAGTAATTTTCTGGTGTTTTCTATGTATAGTATTAAATCTTATCAGATCAGATCAGTCGCTCAGTCGTGTCCGACTCTTTGCGACCCCATGAATCGCAGCACGCCAGGCCTCCCTGTCGATCACCAACTCCAGGAGTTCACTCAGACTCACGTCCATCGAGTCAGTGATGCCATTAGGCCATCTCATCCTCTATTGTCCCCTTTTCCTCTTGCCCCCAATCCCTCCCAGCATCAGAGTCTTTTCCAATGAGTCAACTCTTCGCATCAGGTGGCCAAAGTACTGGACTTTCAGCTTTAGCATCATTCCTTCCAAAGAAATCCCAGGGCTGGTCTCCTTCAGAATGGACTGGTTGGATCTCCTTGCAGTCCAAGGGACTCTCAAGAGTCTTCTCCAACACCACAGTTCAAAAGCATCAGTTCTTTGGTGCTGAGCTTTCTTCACAGTCCAACTCTCACATCCATACATGACCACTGGAAAAACCATAGCCTTGACGAGACTAACCTTTGTTGGCAAAGTAATGTCTCTGCTTTTGAATATGCTATCTAGGTTGGTCATAACTTTCCTTCCAAGGAGTAAGTATCTTTTAATTTCATAGCTGCAGTCACCATCTGTAGTGATTTTGGAGCCCAGACAAATAAAGTCTGACACTGTTTCTACTGTGTCCCCATGTACTTCCCATGAAGTAAATGGGACTGGTTGCCACTGTGTCCTCCATTTTGTTTTAACAAAAATTTACCCCCCCCACTCACACTCACCACGAGGCTTTTTAGTTCCTGAAGACCCACAAGACCTTTTAGAACTAACACCCAAAAAGATGTCCTTTTCATTATAGGGGACTGGAATGCAAAAGTAGGAAGTCAAGAAACACCTAGAGTAACAGGCAAATTTGGCCTTGGAATACGGAATGAAGCAGGGCAATCAGACTAATAGAGTTTTGCCAAGAAAATGCACTGGTCATAGCAAATACCCTCTTCCAACAACACAAGAGAAGACTCTATACATGGACATTACCAGATGATCTTCTTTCAGTAAAATACTATTTCAGCTTTAGCATCATTCCTTCCAAAGAAATCCCAGGCTGATCTCCTTCTTTTCCTTTTTTTTTCTCCTCTCCACCCGCACCAACGGTTTTTTTTTTATTCCCTCCTCCCTCCCCCCTCTTTTTTTCCCATTATTTTTTTTATAAATCACTTCTTTTTTTTGTTTTCTTTTTTTTATTTTATTATGTTGTTTACTATTTTAATTAAAACTCTATCTCTTTTACTTTTTAGTCAACTTTTTATTTCTTTTTTTTTTTTTCGATAAGTCTGAGGAGCCTTTTCCCCCGGGTATCCCCCTTGATTTTGGGGTTGGTCCTTTTAATGTGTTTTCAGATTTGTTTGCTAGTATTCTGTTCAGGATTTTGGCATCTATGTTCATCAGTGATATTAGCCTGTAATTTTCTTTTTTATGTGATATCTTTACCTGGTTTTGGTATCAGAGTGATTGTGGCCTCATAGAATGAGTTTTGAGTTTTCCTCCCTCTGCAAGTTTTTTGGAAGAATTTGAGAAGGATAGGTGTTAGCTCTTTTCTAAATGTTTCTAAACTGTGAAGCCATCTGACCCTGGGCTTTGTTTGTTGGAATATTTTTGATCACAGTTTCGATTTCAGTGCTTGTGATTGGTCTGTTTGTGATTTCTCTTTCTTCCTGGTTCAGTTTTGGAAGGTTGTACTTTTCTAAGAATTTGTCTGTTTCTTCCAGGTTATCCGTTTTATTGGCATAGAGTTGCTCGTAGTAGTCTCTTATGACCCTTTCTATTTCTGCATTGTCCATTGTAACTTCTTTTTCATTTTTAATTTTATTGATTTGAGTCTTCTTCCTTTTTCTCTTGATAAGTCTGGCTAATGGTTTACCAATGTTGTTAATCTTCTCAAAGAACAGCTTTTAGTTTTATTGATCTTTGCTATTGTTTCCTTTGTTTCTTTTTCATTTATTTCTACTCTTATCTTTATAGTTTCTTTCCTTCTAACAACTTCGGTGGGTTTTGTGCTTTTTCGTTTGCTTAGGTGTAAGGTAAGGTTGTTTATTGGATCTTTGGTAAATTTGTAACCCCATAAACTTCCCTTTTAGAACTGCTTTCACCTCTCCCCATAGCTTTTAGGTCATTGTGTTTTCAGAAACTGCCATACTGTTTCCTATAGTGGCTGTACCATTTTACAGTCTCACTTGTAGTTCATAAGGGTTTCAATTTTCATGCATCCTCACCAATGCTTGTTGTCTCATGTCTTTGTAATGATAGCCTTTCTAACAGGTGTGAAATGATATCTCATTGTATTTAAAAAAAATAATTTATAAAGGTATAGTTGATTTATAATGTCATATTTAATTACTGCTATATAGTAAAGTGACTCAGTTATACACATACATATTCTTTTTCATATTTTTTCATCATAGTTTATCACAGAATGATGAATATATTTCCTTGTGCTGTACAGTAGGACTTTATTGTTTATCCATCCTATTTTTTTTTTTTTTTTTTTTTTTTTTTTTTTTTTTTTTTTTTTTTTTTTTTTTTTTTTTTTTTTTTTTTTTTTTTTTTTTTTTTTTTTTTTTTTTTTTTTTTTTTTTTTTTTTTTTTTATCCATCCTTTATTTAATAGTTTGCATGATTTTCATTTCCCTGATTATTAGTGATATTGAGCATCCACAGTTAGAAACCTCTCAACAAAGGAAAGCCCAAGATCAGATAGTTTCACTGGTGAATTCTACCAAATGTCTGCTGCTGCTGCTAAATTGCTTCAGTCGTGTCCGACTCTGTGCGACCCCATAGACGGCAGCCCACCAGGCTCCCCAGTCCCTGGGATTCTCCAGGCAAGAACACTGGAGTGGGTTGCCATTTCCTTCTCCAATGCATGAAAGTGAAAAGTGAAACTGAAGACGCTCAGTCGTGTCCAACTCTTAGGGACCCCATGGACTGCAGCCCACCAGGGTCCTCCGTCCGTGGGATTCTCCAGGCAAGAGTACTGGAGTGGGGTGCCATTGCCTTCTCTGACCAAATGTCTAAAGATCAATGTTAATATTGATCCTTCTCAAATTCTTACAAAAAAATTGAAGAGGATGGAAACTGTCAAACTCATTTTACAAAGCCAGATACCAAAGCCAGATAAAGACATTACAATAATTTAAAAAAACCAACTACAAGCCAACTAACTGGAAAAGACCCTGATGCTGGGAAAGATTGAGGGCAGGAGGAGAAGAAGGTGACAGAGAATGAGATGCTTGGATGGGATCACTGACTCAATGGACATGAGTTTGAGCAAACTTTAGGAGATAGTGAAGGACAGGGAAGCCTGGCATGCTGCAGTCCATAGGGTCTCAAAAAGTCCAACACAACTGATCGACTGAACAACAACCACAGGTCAAAATACTAGATGAATATAAATGGAAAAATTCTCAACAAAATACTGGCAAACTGAATTTCGACAGTGCATTAAAAGGATCATGCACTATGATCAAGTGAGATTTTCCCTTGGAATACAAGTATGGTTCAATATATACAAATCAATAAATGTAATTATTGATTCAACTTATACATTTCTACTTGTTTATCTTGTTAAAAAAACCCAGCTCTTAGTTTCATTGACCTTTTCTATCATTTTTCTGGTTTCCATTTCATTTATTTCTGCTCTGATATTTGCTGTTTCCTTCTTTTTGCTAGTTGTAGGTTTAGTTTTTTTTTTCCTAGTTCTTTAAGGTGTAAAATTAGATTGTTCATTTGAGATCTTTTGTTTTTCTTAATGTAGGTATGTATTGCTATAAACTTCCCTCTTAGAGGTGCTTTTGGTGTATCTCATAACTGTTAGTGTGTTTGCTTCTGTTTCTATTTAATATGTTTTTAAATTTCTTTTTTGTTTCATCTTTGTCTCTTTGGTTGTTCAGGAATGTGTTGTATAATTTCCACATATTTGTGAATTTTTCAGTTTTTTTTCTACTATTGATTTTTAATTTAATACTGCTGGGGTTGGAAAAGATACTTAGTATGATTTCAACTACTTAAATTGCTAAGACATGTTTTGTGCATAATTCACTTTGAAATGTATGAAAAATAAGATGAATTATTGAATGAATAGAGGGATAGACAGATGTGTGATAGTGTAAGGATAGTAAATGTTAAGGGTGCAGTTCAGTTTAATCACTCAGTTGTGTCCAACTCTTTGTGCCTCTATGGACTGCAGCCTGCCAGGCTTCCCTGTCCATCACCAACTCCTAGAGCTTGCTCAAACTCATGTCCTTCGAGTTGGTGATGCCATCCAACCATCTCATCCTCTGTCGTCCCCTTCTCCTCCTGCCTTCAATCTTTCCCAGGCTCAGGGTCTTTTCCAATGAGCCAGTTATTTGCATCAGGTGGCCAAAGTATTAGAGTTTCAACTTTAGCATCAGTCCTTCCAACGAATATTCAGGACTGATTTCCTTTAGGATGGACTGATTGGATCTCGTAGTCCAAGGGACTCTCAAGAGTCTTCTCCAACACCACAGTTCAAAAACATCGATTCTTCAGTGCTCAGCTTTCTTTATAGTCCAGCCTTTACATCCATACATGACTACTGGAAAAACCATAGCTTTGACTAGATGGACCTTTGTTGGCAATTAATGTCTCTGCTTTTTAATATGCTGTCTAGGTTGGTCATAGCTTTTCTTCCAAGGAGCAAGTGTCTTTTAATTTCATGGCTGCAGTCACCATCTGCAGTGATTTTGGAGCCCCCCAAAATAAAGTCTCTCACTGTTTCCATTGTTTCCCCATCTATTTGCTGTGAAGTAATGGGACTAGATGCCATGATCTTAGTTTTCTGAATGTTGAGCTTTAAGCCAACTTTTTCACTCTCCTCTTTCACTTTCATCAAGAAGCTCTTTTTAGTTCTTTGCTCTCTGCCATAGGATGCCATGTCATTTGCATTTCTGAGGTTATTGATATTTCTCCCAGCAATCTTCATTCCAGCTTGTGCTTCATCCAGCCCAGCATTTCACATGATGTACTCTGCATATAAGTTCAATAAGCAGGGTGAGAATATATGGCCTTGATGTACTCCTTTCCCAATTTGGAACCAGTCTGTTGTTCCGTGTCCAGTTCTAACTGTTGCTTCTTGACCTGCATACAGATTTCTCAGAAAACAGGTAAGGTGGCCTGGTATTCACATCTCTTGAAGAATTTCCCACAGTCAAAGGCTTTGGCGTAATCAATAAAGCAGAAGTAGATGTTTTTCTGAAACTCTCTTGCTTTTTCTATAATCCAATGCATGTTGGCAATTTGATCTCTGGTTCCTCTGCCTTTTCTAAATACAGCTTGAACATCTAGAAGTTCACAGTTCATGTACTGTTGAAGCCTGGCTTGGAGAATTTTGAGCATTGCTTTGCTGTCATGTGAAATGAGTGCAATAGTGCAGTAGATGGAACATTTTTGGGATTGGAATGAAAACTGACCTTCCAGTCCTGTGGCCACTGTTGAGTCTTCCAAATTTGCTGGCATATTGAGTGTAGAACTTCAACAGCATCATCTTTTAAGATTTGAAATAGCTCAACTGGAATTCCATCACCTCCACTAGCTTTGTTCTTGCTACTGCTTCCTAAGGCCCACTTGAGTTTGCATTCCAGGATGTCTGGCTCTAGGTGAGCGATCACACCACCATGGTTATCTGTGTTGTGAAGATCTTTTTTTGTAGTTCTTTTGTGTATTCTTGCCACCTCTTCTTAATATCTTCTCTTCTGTTAGGTCCATACCATTTCTGTCCTTTATCTAGCCCATCTGTTCCCTTCATATCTCTAATTTTCTTGAGGAGATCTCTGATCTTTCACATTCTATTGTTTTCCTCTATTTCTTTGCACTGATTGCTGAGGAAGGCTTTCTTATCTCTCCTTGCTATTCTTTAGAACTCTGCATTCAGATGCTTATATCTTCCCTTTACTCTGTGCCTTTCACTTCTTTTTTTCTCAGCTATTTGTAAGGCCTCCTCAGACAACCATTTTGCCTTTTTGAATTTCTTTTTCTTGGGGATGGTTTTGATCACTGCCTCCTGTACAATGTCCTCCGTCCATAGTTCTTCAGGCACTCTATCATATCTAATCCCTTCAATCTATTTGTCCTTTCCACTGTATAATCATAAGTGATTTGATTTAGGTCACACCTGAATGGTCTAGTGGTTTTCCCTAATTTCTTCAATTTAAATGTGAATTTGGCAATAAGATGTTCATTATCTGACCCACAGTCAGCTCCCAGTCTTGTTTATACTGACTGTAAAGAGCTTCTTAATCTTCAGTTGCAAAGAATATAACCAATTTGATTTCAGTATTGACCATCTGATGATGTCCATGTGTAGAGTCTTCTCTTGTGTTATTGGAAGAGGGTGTTTGCTATGACCAGTGTGTTCTCTTGGCAAAACTGTTATCCTTTGCCCTGCTTCATTTTGTACTTCAAGGCCAAACTTGCCTGTTACTCCAGGTATCTCTTGACTTTGTACTTTTGCATTTCAGTCCCCAATGATGAAAAGGACATCTCCTTTATATATAATTTATATGCAGAGTACATCATGAGAAACGCTGGACTGGAAGAAGCACAAGCTGGAATCAAGATTGCAGAGAGAAATATCAATAACCTCAGATATGCAGATGACACCACCCTTATGGCAGAAAGTGAAGAGGAACTAAAAAGCCTCTTGATGAAAGTGAAAGTGGAGAGTGAAAAAATTGGCTTAAAGCTCAACATTCAGAAAACGAAGATCACGGCATCCAGTCCCATCACTTCATGGGAAATACATGGGGAAACAGTGTCAGACTTTATTTTGGGGGGCTCTAAAATCACTGCAGATCGTGACTGCAGCCGTGAAATTATAAGATGCTTACTCCTTGGAAGGAAAGTTATGACCAACCTAGATAGCATTTTGAAAAGCGGAGACATTACTTTGCCAACCAAGGTTCGTCTAGTCAAGGCTATGGTTTTTCCAGTGGTCATGTATGGATGTGAGAGTTGGACTGTGAAGAAGGCTGAGTGCTGAAGAATTGATGCTTTTGAACTGTGGTGTTGGAGAAGACTCTTGAGAGTCCCTTGGACTGCAAGGAGATACAACCAGCTCGAAGGAGATCCCCTGGGATTTCTTTGGAAGGAATGATGCTAAAGCTGAAAGTCCAGTACTTTGGCCACCTGATGCAAAGAGTTGACTCATTGGAGAAGACTCTGATGCTGGGAGGGATTGGGGGCAGGAGGAGAAGGGGACAACAGAGGATGAGATGGCCTAATGGCATCACTGACTCGATGGACGTGAGTCTGGGTGAACTCTGGGAGTTGGTGATGGACACGGAGGCCTGGCGTGCTACGATTCACGGGGTCGCAAAGAGTCGGACACGACTGAGCAACTGAACTGAACTGAACTGAAATGTTAAAATGTTAAAGATAGACTAGCCAAAAGTATATTGCTATTCCTTGTCTTCTTAAATTTCGTTTCTGAAAAATTTCAGAATAAAATACTTGAGAAAAATTCTAATAATACTGTTACCTGAGAGAGCTGGCCTTTCAATTCACTTACATATACATATGCCAAAAGTTCTCAACTGGGGGCAGATTAGTTCCCAGGGGACAGTGGTAATGTCCTGATACATTTTTGATTGTCATGAGTAGGGGCCATGCTGCTGGCATCTAGTGGTTAAGGGCAAAGGATACTGCTAAACATGTTTCAATGCACAGGACAGTCCTCACAGCAAAGAATGACCTAGCCCCCAAAGTCAAGAGTGCTGAGATTGAAAAACCCTAATATATATATATCCACTCAGATGAATGTATGTTGTTCTTGTTCAGTCACTCAGTCGTGTCTGACTTTTTGCAACCGCATGGATCATAGCACGCCAGGCTTCCCTGTCCTTCACCAACCCCTGGAGCTTGCTTATACTCATGTCCATTGAGTCAGTGATGCCATCCAACCATCTCATCCTTTGTCGTCCCCTTCTCTCTCAATCCTCCTTCAATCTTTCCCAGCCTCAGGGTCTTTTCTAATGAGTGGCTCTTGGCCTCACGTAGCCAAAATATTGGAGCTTCAGATCAGTCCTTCCAGTGAATATTCAAGACTGATTTCCTTTATGATTGATTGGTTTGATCTTGCAATCCAAGGGACTCTCAAGAGTCTTCTTTAACATCACAGCTCAAAAACATCAGTTCTTCAGCATTCAGCCTTCTTTATGGTCCATCTCTCACAGCCACACATGACTACTGGAAAAACCATATCTTTGACTAGATGGACCTTTGTTGGCAAAATAATGTTTCTGCTTTTTAATACGGGGAAGGCAATGGCACCCCACCCCAGTACTTTTGCCTGGAAAATCCCATGGACAGAGGAGCCTGGTAGGCTCTAGTCCATGGGGTCGCTAAGAGTCGGACACGACTGACCTTTTTAATAGGTTTGTCATAGGTTTTCTTCCAAGGAGCAAGCATCTTTTAATTTTGTGGCTGCAGTCACCACCTGCAGTGATTTTGGAGCCCAAGAAAATAAAGTCTGTCACTGTTTCCACTTTGTCCCCATCTATTTGCCATGAGGTGATGGGACCAGATGCCATGATCTTCATTTATTGAATATTAAGTTTTAAGTCAACTTTTTCACTCTCCTCTTTCACCTTCATCAAGAAGCTCTTTAGTTCCTCTTCTCTTTCTGCCATTAGGATGATGTCATCTGCGTATCTGAGCTTATTGATATTTCTCCTGGCAATCTTCATTCCAGCTTGTGCTTCATCAAGCCCAGCATTTTGCATGATGTACTCTGCATAGAAGTTAAATAAGCAGGGTAACAATATACAGCCTTGATGTACTCCTTTCTCAATTTTGAGCCAATCCATTGTTCCATGTCTGGTTCTACCTATTCCTTCTTGACCTGCCTATAGGTTTCTCAGGAGGTTGGTAAGGTGATCTGGTATTCCCATCTCTTTAAGAATTTTCTACAGTTTGTTGTGAGCCACACAGTCATAGGCTTTAGTGTAGTCTTTGAAGCAGAAATAGATGCTTTTCTGAAGTTCTCTTGCTTTTTCTGTGATCCAGCAGATGTTGGCAATTTGGTCTCTGGTTCCTCTTTTTTGTCTAAATCCATCTTGTACATCTGGAATTTCTTGGTTCACGTACTGTTGAAGTCTGGCATGGAGAATTTTGAGCATTACTTTGCTAGCATGCAACAAAGTAATGTGTATATGTATGCATATTTTCTGCTTGCATGCATGCCTGCTCAGTCACATCATGGAGCTTTGCAGCCCCATGGACTGTAGCCTGCCAGGCTCCTCTGCCCATGGGATTTCCCAGGCAAGAATACTGGATTGGGTTGCCATTTCCTCCTTCAGGGGATCTTCTCGACCCTGGGATCCAACCCACATCTTCTGTGTCTCCTGCATTGGCAGGCAGATTCTTTATCACTAAGGTAACTACCCTTGAAAGTATTATTGCTCAATTTTGTCTGACTCTTTGAGACTCCTTGGACTGTAGCCTGCCAGGCCCCTGTGTCTATGGAATTCTCTAGGCAAGAATACTGCAATGGATTGCCATTTCCTTCTCCAGGGGATCTTCCCAACCCAGGGATCGAACCTGGGTCTCCAACATTGCAGGCAGATTCTTTACCATCTGAGCCACAAGGGAAGCCTTACATGTATATTCAACAAAATTGGACTCATCGTTTTATAACTTTGTTTTCATAATGTATCGTCATTTTCTCAGGTAAGTAAATTGCCTTTCCTATTGTCATGTTTTAATGATGATGTATATGCTGTGATTTATTGTGCCCATTTCTCTTTGGGCATTTTTTTTTAGGTTGTTTACCAATCTTTAGTATATCTCATTAATATCAACCTTCCTTTTCAGACAAATCTCTATTCTGTGCAGTGAAGTTCTCTTCAGAAAGATTCATTCCTTCAAACCCACTTGGGTGCCAGCATCATCTGTGGCTGTGGCTTGGGCATTTGTTTTGGGGCTGTGCCTGGATTGTCATCTTTTGTTTGGGTTTTTTCTCAGAAGCTCTGGCAAGCTGAGGCAGCAGCCAACAGTGTGGCATCTCCCTGGCCCTTTGTCAGTGTTGGGCTGTTCAAGCTATGTATCTGGGGCAGGGGGCAAAGAACCGTGTGCTCCCAGCCCCCGGCCCATGTTCTGCTGACTTCTTAAAGACACAGCTGGACTTTAACTGCTGTCTTCTTTCAAATATAGGCCTCTTCTTCTGATGAAAAGAGAGAGGAAGAATGGACTGCCATCACCAAACTTCCCTACTCCCGTGTGGACAAGATAAATACATTTCCAAGTAAGATTTTTTGCTATGGTGTTGTCTTGGCAGTGGCCATGTGGATGGAACCCACTGGCAGAGGAGCCTCCTCTGTACATGAGAGGAGCTCATGTGTGTGAGGAGAAAGCAACTGCGTGCGGACTAGTGAGAGCATCAGGCAAGTTTGCTGCCAAAAAGAACATGCCCCCAGAGCCTGGCCATAGAGGGAAGTTAAGGGGGTCTTCAAGACATAGTACCTTTAGAGGCTAGAAAGAGTTGATGTCCTGAAGAGTTTCTAGGAGGAGGAGTTGGTTGTGACAGCCCCAAATCTTTACATTGAATGACTGGACTTAAAGTGACAGATCACCATTGCCTCTTGCCTGAGAAGAGGCAAAAGCATACCTCAGTCTCCGCAAGCTCCTCCCTCCTCCCAGGCCTCCCTGCATTCACTTTTGGATAAAACTTGATCAGAACGTTTTCAGGTTTGACAACTCTCACTCTGATCACAAAGGGTGTCACATGCTCTCTCTTCCATGTTTAGTATTAACAGAGCTATGGTCCCAGGGGAACTACTTGGAAACCAGTATTTAGAGGCCTTGTAAGGTTTTTAAAAAATGTTTTTATAAACTAAAAGCACGTAGAATAAAGAGACAAAAGCACCTCTTGAAGGAGAGTAGAAGAGTACATTAGAAGAGTAACGCAGAATATTACAGTAGGGGCTTCCCATGTGGTTCAGTGATAAATAATCTGCCTGCAAGGCAGGAGACATGGGTTCAATAACTGGATTGGGAAAATCCCCTGGAGAAAGGAATAGCACCCTATTTCACTATTATTGCCTGGGAAATCCCATGAACAGAGGAGCCTAGTCCATGGGGTTATAAGGAATTGGACACATCTTAGCGGCTAAACAACAAAGGTATGCCAATGAAGCCTAAGTCAATGGGGCCCAGAGCTCTCCCTTTTAACTTCCTGAAACCCTTGGAGTTTCTGAGTCTCATGAAGGTCTGTAGTGAATGTCTTCTTCTCACAGCATTTGTGAGAGAGGAAAGTCTGTGGAGAGGCTAAAGAAAATTGTGTATGGGCTTTAAAGTGCATTTGCTTCTATGAGTCTAGGGTTTAACAAGGCCTGCATATTTAGCTTGGGTTTGAGAAATGCAGAGAGAGCTGCTAACCTTTGTCAGCAGACCAGACCTCCTTGGTTTTCATTAAGTCTGTTCTAGGCAGTATTTACTCTTGATCTTGATCCTGGGAAAGTTTGTGATGAACGATGGGTGTTTCTACACCCTATGGGTGTGTGTATGTGTGTATGTACACATGTAGACAAACACCCCGACTGGAGTGACTGAAGGCCAGATTAGAGGTGAGAAAAAGAGGGAGTAATTACATTATAAGTGATGTTAGCTGAGATTGTGACACCTTTTGTATTTTTCTCTTAAGGAATGAACTTCTCCTGCATTTGAAGACCTACAACTTGTACTATGAAGGCCAAAATTTGCAGCTGCGACATCGTGAGGTAAGGAGTCACAGGGAAGAGATGTGGGGCTCCTCCCCGAGTGGCCAGCCCAGTCTTCGTCTCCATGTCTTCTGGGTCTCCGTGTCCCCATGTCACCCTCACCAAGAGGGTCTCTGCCTCTCCTCCCACAGTGAGTAGCCTCTCAATGTTAGTGATGTTATTGGGAGTCCCTAGAGTTCTTTAGAAGTACACCCCGGGCCCAGATTTTTTCTAAAAAGAATGAGTTTTTTGTTCTGGAGATATTCCTGTGGCTGGACTAATACTAGCCTCAGAAGGAGGACCCTCCAAAAGGATGCTTTCATGAAATGACTATTTCAGATGGTACTCAAGCAACCTTTTTCCTCTTGGGCAATTCAGGAGCCTCACCCTGTCCTCTGTGTTGATACATCTGGCCCATGTGCTGTTGCTGCAATCTGGACAAGTTACATAAGCTTCGGGTGGTAACTCTTGGCTTTTCCCCACAACTGCAGCAGCCCTCCTAGAATGCCTTCTTAGCATGTCTTTTGTTATCCATATGTCTTTCCCCAGCCCCCTTCCTGAGTCTAAGTTTACTCATCACGTATCCATTTCTGTAGACCCTGTTTCGGGTAGATGGTGAATTATATGGGAGCCTGGTAGAGTAATTTATACTCAAGTGTTCTTGGCTGATAAGAAGGTACATGTAATACCCTTCTAAAAATTTTCAGGTTATCAAGCCATATTGATTTAATCTGTAGAAACAGATGTCAGATGGTAGAATTTCAGCTACTAAGGCAGTCTGGTTGGGGATAGTATGTAGTAGCTTTTTGTATGTTCCTCAAACTACACCACTTAGGCAAAGTCCTACTTTGGGTTAAATTCTGCCCTCTAATCATGTGGTATAAAGTATTGATGCCAGCCTTGACCACTTAGAAGACCATACATGTAACCTATGCTTAAATGACACTTTTCTCCTTAAGATCCCCAAACACCCTAAAGTTGTTGCACCCCTCTCCTGCCTTCTTTTATTACCCCCTCCCTCTCTAAGGATGATCCTGGGACCCGGACTGGTTGTTCACTGAACGTGTGTCATCTTCTTTCATGGGGCTTGTCCTGAAGATGTGGCCATAGCCCAGACCTTAGGTCTTGACCCTGCATGTAAAACATGGGTTCAAAAGGTTTTGCTGAGATTCTAGAAAGAAGACCTGACTCTTTAGGCACTATCCTCAAACCTTCTACTAATTAGTGGCTGGATCAGTAGCAAGATTTTGGTCCTTAAACAGCTTTTCTGAGGTGTGTCCTATAGATGACTCAAGGGTATGGTGATTCCTGAGATCCATTTCTTTGGGATAAAACATCAGATATTTTTAGAAGGCCTTCACATTTAAATTCTTATCAATCAACAGCCCTTGAGTATAAATTTGGAATTCTTGCAGAATTTATTCACCTCTTAGAGAGTTATTATGTAGCACATTAGCTAATTATTGGCTCTGGCAAGTTCTGCTGTTAAGAAATCTGATAACACATCATCTCCAACTCAGGATCACTTGATACTCTTTTTAAGGTAACAATTCATCTGCCAGATGAGCTAGTATTCTATTGAACAAACCTGAGGAAATGTTATTTTAAATCATCAACCAAGTGGGTCAGATTGCTAAACATGTTACAATGAAAGACACATCACTTTCTATAGTAGGGGAGGGGAAAATTAGCTAATTCAAGGTTTTAGCTCTTGTTTCTGTTAGCATAATTTAAGAATAACAGGCTATTTTCTCACATACTTTAAGAAATATATTTATCGTTCTTTAAAGTCATTAGTATAAAAAAACAACAAAGAAACCGTTGTTAGAATTTGCACATGTCTATGAATTTTGAGGCAACTATGTGCCAACCTCCGAGCTCAGCTTCAGAGCCTGGAGAGTGGCTTGGAGCTGAGGTTTGACTATAACTTGGGTGCACCTACCTGGGCACATCAATAAAACTGTCATTTACCACAAACAACATGGTGCTGGCTTCTTTGGGACTTTTCTGGACTTATCCAATTGCTTTGTGGCAGGAGGAAGATGAGTTTATTGTGGAGGGGCTGCTGAACATTTCCTGGGGACTGCGCCGGCCCATTCGTCTACAGATGCAGGATGACAATGAACGCATTCGCCCCCTCCATCCTCTTCCTCTTGGCACTCTGGCTGTAACTTGGGGGCTCAGGGGTGAGTAACGAGAGATAGATAGGACTGGGGATTGACCAGAGGTATCTGGGGATTGCATGTGTTCTCAAGCTGGTGAATGCTCCCTATTTCCAGCAAGCCTTGATCCAAGCTCCCATTCCCACTCCCCCCGCTCTAGACTTGGAATGAGGAGAAAGGGTCATATGTTGGTGTTACTGGGCTTCCAGACCTGTCATCACAATCAATGAATGAGTGAGGAAGGGAGATGCTGAGTCCAAGAGGAGACACACTAAGGCTTGAGTGAGCAGCGTGCCATCACTCGTGGAGACCCTACTTCTCTCAGGGGCATTGTAGTGGCTAGCCAGGCTCAGTCTACAGATTTCTGACAGGACACCCAATACCCCAGCATCCTCCCCACTGGGACCACTCCTCACAGAATGACCCCACCCCAGAGTCATTTAGGGCTCAAAACTTGTATCCAAAGCTCTCTGTGTCTTAGAGGAACCTGGAAGTGGGGAAAGAATGTCAGGCCCTGACCAAGCCAGCCAAGCAAGCTCTGCTTCCTTGGTTACACCTGGAGTTGGGTGGTGGTGTGATGGTCTGGGAGGTCCCCTCTCCTGTGTTCTCACTAGAAGGGTTGTGAAGACGAAGCCTATTCCTTCCTTAGCCAAATGAGTAGCTCTGTACATCTAGTAAGGCACACCCTCTTTACTGTGTGTGTGTGTGTGTGTGTGTGTGTGTGTGTGTGTGGCTGTGCTGGTCTTCCTTGTGGTGCATGAGCTCTTCATTGCTGCATGCAGGCTTTCTCTAGCTAAGGTGCACAGGCTTCTCATTGAAGTGGCTTGTCTTGGCAGAGCACAGGCTCTAGGGTGTATGGCTTCAGTAGTTGTGATGCACAGGCTTAGTTGTCCCACGGCATGAGGAATCTTAGTTCCCAAACCAGGGATTGAACCCATGTCCTCTACGTTGGCGGGCAGATTCTTAACCATTGGACCACCAGGGAAATCCCTACTATCTGGGATTTCAGTTTTTACGATAAAGTGACAACCCTTTGTTCCATCCTAAAATTTGCTAATGCTGACTGCCTTGGGGACAGAGCATGGTGGAATGCACCAAGATCCCAGCCAAAACCACAGTGATGTTTTTTCTGTTTTAAATGAGAACCAAGCCCTCTCTGTTGGCCCCATTGAACATTTTGTTAAACTCCACAGCCAAATCTATTCTTGGCTGACTTTAAGAGAAAGCTACAATGTTGCCCAAAGCCTATAGCTGATCTGGTTTATTTCCAAGGGAATTTAAGGAGGAAAGTATTTGCTTGTACCATCAGTGCTGGGGGTGTGGGGTGTGGGGTGAGCCACAGAGAGGTCCAGTCAAGGTTCTTTGGTTTCATCTAACTTTGCGGTTTCATACTCTGCTTTGCTGTCGGCATTTTCACTGTATTTGGTTTCAAGTGGGCCAAACCCATTCCATAACACCAGCCTAGCCTGTGGAGTATTACATTTCGTTCCCTAAGTGAGATGGTTTTTAAAATTCCATTTAACCATGTGGCCTTTGGCTGGCCTACTCCAGAGTCTTTCAGGCTGTACGCTTGTTTCTTTTCCCTTCCTTATGGCATCAAGCTGGTCTTGGTTGCTTCTTGAAACCTGCAAATACTTTGAAAGAGTTTTCAGGAATGATAAATAATGTTATTCCAGTGCCTGCTATAGTAAAGTGAATGCCTGGACCACTGTTTTAAGAAGGATGCTGAGTTTGGAGGAGAATGGATATATGTATATATATGATTGAGTCCCTTCACTGTTTACCTGAAACTATCACAACATTATTAATTGGCTATACCCCAATACAAAATAAAAAGTTGTTTTTGTGTAAAAGAAGCATGCTGAAACCAATTTCTGCTTGGGCAATAAAGAGGGTTTCAGACTAGGGAGTGGGCAGTGGCTGCTGTGGGTGCCAAGTATACACCATTCCTGAGAGGCTCTGATTTCATTCTGGGGCTCAGATGCCCACAAGTTATAACTATACAACAGGTAGTTCTTTCAGATTTTCAATATTCAATTGTCTTTCCTTAAAATTATCATCCCTGGTGGTCCAATGATTAGGACTCCGTATTCTCACTGCAGAGGGCTCAGGTTCAGTCCCTGGTCAGGGAACTAAGATCCCACAAGCCACATGATGTGGCAAAAAAACAAAAAAAATATCATCCCTGGACTGTAAGTCCTATCTCTGCTGAGTCGTAGTATTACCAAACCAAATTTGGGTCTGCTCACCTACATGCAGTAAAGCCAATTTACTGACACGAGGTTATGGTGAAGGAAGGTGCTGCATTTATTGCAAGTCCAAGCAAGGAGTATAGGCAGCTCATGCTCTAAAGACCTGAACTCTTTGATGGCTTTCAGGGGAGGGTTTTTAAAGGCAAGGTGAGGGAAACGGTTGCAGGGTGGTAGATGCTCTTCTCATTAATTTGGTGGTGAGGTAATTAGGTGGTACTTCAGGAGTCAACATCATCTGGTTCCAACTGGTTTGGGGTTTACCTGCTTGTGGTCAGAATGCAGTTAACTTCATATACCTGGTAGAGGAGTCAGTATCTGCAAAACAACTCCTGGATATGGCTCAGGATATTATCTATAGCCCCTGAGGAGGAACTAAAGGTTCTTGAATTGTTTTATGGCTAAGCTAATATTTTTTTGTCTTGCTTGGCTGTTTTCCTTTGTTTCTGCATTTTCTCACTTCTCTGATTATGTGTTTTTTTTTTTTTTTTTTTTGGAACTCAGGGAAGGCCTAGAAGGCTAAAGCTTTTTAACAAGAAGAAGAGGATGCAGGGGGTCTGTTCCTGGGAAGCCCCCATAGGGTCTTGATTGGTTTCACCAGGGCACCTACATTCTTCTTACCATAGGAAGGTCTTAATTGGTCAAATATCATTCTCCTTTCTAGCCAAATCCTCTGTTGATTTTGGGTGTGTTTCTCTGAGTTGCTTCCATTGTCCTTCTGAGCTTTGGGAAGTTATTTCCCAGTTATCAGGGCAATTTCAGGTCTCAACTCAGATGGCCTGCGTGTGACCCTCTCTCCAGCAACCCTGAGCACACTGCCATCAGTGCCACTTCTATAGTTATTCTGACTCTCATAGCAACCAACCTATCACTTTCCATTCCTGTTAGATTCCAGAAGAAATTTCTGAGTAATTCCTCCAACATAAATGGGTCTGTACTAGAATCTTGTCCCTAACAATAAATGACCATTATTAGGGTTTTCTAAATAAGGCATAGACTTTGTAGGTGCTTAGAAACCCAGCACAGGTACCACACAGGTATTATTGTTGTTCTCTGTCCTGGGCTTGATGTTGCTACAAATGCTGGGAGCAATCACTTTCTCCCTCCAGAATTCACCTTCTTTGCTCAGTGCTTGGCTCAGGAGCTGGGCCAGCCTCATGAGGCCCTCAGCACAGCCTACCACGTCCTTCATCATCTACTGCATGGTGATCCCCAGAAGCATTCCCTTTGCATGAATGGGATGGGGTGGGACTGAGGGAGCTCTTCTGCAGGGGCTGAACCTTTTGTTTGTTTTTGCTTCCCAGTACCATCCTGAAGCCCCTCACCATGCCCAACATTCCGATCTCAGAGGTGGATGCCCTGCCTGAGAGTGATCAGACACTGAGCCCCACAGGTACATGCGTGGTGGGAGGATCCTCCAGTTTGGGGCCAACTCTGTGAAGACCGATGTGATGAATGTTGTACTGTTACTTATTTTTTGGACATATAAAATTCACATGGTTTGAGATTCAAAACTTATTAAGAAAAAAGGATTGAAAGTTTCACATCTCATCCACCTGCTGATTTTCCCTCCCTAGAAACAATCTGAAGGCTTTATTCCCAAAGTATTCTTTGCAAACACAAGGAAATACACACCAACAAAGCTTAATGTTTGGATGACATTTTTTTCTTTCCCTTTCTTCTATAAGTGGCAGCATTTTGCACATCCCATTTCTGTTAGTTTGTCTTGAGGATTGTTCCATACAAACCCAGAAAGAACCTCTGCATTCTTTACAGCTCTGCAGTATTTCATTGTATGAATGAATAATTTAATCACTTCCTATTGATAAATATTTAAGTCATTTCTAGTCTTTAGACAAACAAAAGTGTAGACAATGTCCTTGTATATGTCTCATATCACACATTTGTGTCTATAGAATTCTTTCAAATTAAGTTTCTAGGTCTAAGGCTGTGTGCATTTGTAATTTTGATAGATATTATCAGTTCATAATATCTTGCAAGTCCTTATATCATGCTTATCCTGTGCCTGACACTGTTCTAAGTGCTTTCAATTAATCAACTTATTTAAACCCATACAACAATCTTGTGAGGTGGATGCTATTATTAACCCCTTCTATAGGTGATGTAGCTGTAGCACAGAGAGGTTAGTGATATATGGTGTCGAGAAGGAAGACATTTTTATCTATTTGTTACCAAGTCCAAGCTCATTCTGCTCCACCACACAACAGGCCAATAAACTGAAAGCTGAGGTGCTGAGGCAAAGAATATGAATTGGAAAGCCATAGACTGAGAAGATGGCAAAATAGTGTCTCCAAAACACCCATATTATCAGGGGTCTGGATTCCAGTTTCTTTTGTAGAACCGAGAAGGAGAGAAGGTGAGGATATAAAGTAAAAAGGCCATTTATCTTGTAATGTAGGAGAGGATGTGTTAAATTCATCTTTTCTGCAACCATTCACTGGTGGGCAGGGTCAGATTGTCTCCCTGTGAACTGAACAAAGCACTTTAGCTTAACAGTTAGACAGAGGGGCAGAGTTCCTTGAGGCAGGCCATATGTATTATAATAATAATTTTAAAAAAAAAGGTAAAGTCAAAGAAACAGATCCAACATGGAATCAAAATTGACTTTTCCCTATTATAATCCCCCACTGTTAATGTCTGTTCCACAGTCTTGTGGAAAGGGGGTGATGACCGTTCTAACTGCTTCATCAGATGGACCTTTCTGGGAGTGTTCACCATTGGTGCCAGTGTTCCAAATGTTGAGATTTGTCTTCTTTTGTTCCCCTTTGGAAAGTATCTTCTTTGTACTTGTAGACTTTAAAATATTCACAATCTAAAAGTTAAGAGTTATGTTTTATTCAGCAAGAATTTTTTAGGACTTCAAACCCAGGAGGCAGCATCTCAAGTTAAGGAATTCCGTGCTACGTATGGGAAGATACAAGAGTCTGGGCTCACTGAAATCATTCTTTTGATATACTTCTCAGTTAACTAAGGACCTGTATCCTCTATTCTCACTTCCTGAGTTTCCTCAGGGCTCACCATAGGGAGTGGCCACAATCTGACCGCTGCAAATGGCAAGTAGTCCTTCCTTCCTGGGTTCCCTCAGGACTCATCAGCTCACACTGGAGAGCTGCAATTGCTGATGACTGATCTCCTCTTGGTCAGGAATTTGGATTTGGGAAACATTTCATAATCAAACTTTGTCCCATGGTGCTGGCTGGGAGGCTCATCCAAGATCAGGCAAGAATTCTTGATATGCCACTCCAGGTGCTAAATTTTTGGTTAGACCCTGTCAGTAATTAAAGATTATCTAGACCTTCTGTCTAATTATGATCCAAGAGACATTCTCCCTTGTTACTTCTTCCCATACCTAGAATCACACTATTACAATTACTTTATGTAATAAATGTGGTCTGTTCCTCAGGATGTTTAGCCATAGAAGTTTCGTTGGAGGCCTGGTTACACACTCGGTACTGTAAGAGACAATAATCTTGTAAAAAAGACAGGATATAAATAATGCAGCTAGTAACATTGACAAAGACATAGTGCCGCAGGGGGACACAGAGCACAGACAACTGGGAAACAAAGAACAAATTAAAGTGATGGTGAGCATAACTAGTTGTAGTGTTAGTCGCTCAGTCACGTCCGACTCTTTGTGACCCCATGGATTGCTAGTCTCCTGTCCTGGGAATTCTCCAGGCAAGAATTCTGGAGTGGGTAGCAATTCCCTCCTCCAGGGAATCTTCCCAACCCAGGGATCTAACCTGGGTCTCCTGCACTCCAGGCAGATTCTTTACCATCTGAGGCACCAGGGAGTCCAATTGCAATAAAATATCAAGTCCACAGGAAAGCCAGCTGGGGCCTCCAAATTTTGGCAGGATCAGATAGAAAATGATAAATATTTCAGATTTGTTTGCAAAGGTATACTTTGTCAGCTTGTTGTAGGTCATACCATGAAAGTTTTTTTTTTTTTTTTAATTAAAGCTAGTATATTTCTCAAAGTCATAAAATTATAAACCATATTCATCAGTCCATGTACAAAACTTAAAATAGCCTAGTTAAAGATTGGAGTAAAATGCAGTTAGCAGGAAACTTGGTTATTTCTGTGACATATCAGATCAGATCACATCAGTCGCTCAGTCGTGTCCGACTCTTTGCGACCCCATGAATCGCAGCACGCCAGGCCTCCCTGTCCATCACCAACTCCTGGAGGTCACTCAGACTCACATCCAGACATACAACATTTTAGATAATGTATCAGGACATATCAGATGTTAAGGATTCCACATAAATTTTGGAATATCTACATTAGTGGCATTTATCTATACACTATAACCTAAGGTTCTTCTCCAACCATTTGACAAGAATTTTGAAGTAATTTAACATATCAAATAAACTTAGTTTGACCTTCAAAGTCTCAAAGATGTTCTTTTGAAGTATCTCAGAGTCAGCTGGAGGCTAAAAAAGCTTTAGTCAGATTTTGATATTTGGGAAAGTTTGTTAAAAATATCAAAAAGGTTTTAAAACACAGGAGGATCATAGGTCACTGTGAAACAATATTTATTCATTTAACCAAAGTCTCAAAATGATTAAAAGAAAGCAAATATGGATCACCTAAGGGCCTAGAAACTCATACAACCTGTAATTAAAAATGAGCACTTCCAACAGAAAGAGATATATCAAATTCCAGCCTTATATTAGTTCACTTAACAAAACCCATTTACCTAGTCAACTTCAGTCTAAATTTAGTTAATCCTGACCTTGTATAAAACTTTCTCAGTAAAATGTAATTTCATGCCTCATACCTTCTTCTCCTTTTTTCTTTTTAACTGGGTCTTTTTTAACATTATTAACTGGATCTTCATTGCTGCCGCGGCTTTCTCTAGTTGCAGTGTAGGGGATGCTGGGGGTGGTGGTGGCTACTCCCTGCTGTGGTGTGTGGGCTTCTCAATGGGGTAACTTCTCTTGTTGCAGAGCCAGGCTTTAGGTGTGCAGGCCCAGCAGTTGTGGAGCGCAGGCTTAATTGCTCTGCAGAACATGAGATCTTCTGGGACCAAGGATCAAAGCCATGTCCCTTGCATTGGCAGGGACCTGGACCACCAAGGAAGTCCCTCCTCATGCCTTCTTAACCTCCTTACACATTCTACCATACCGAAAATGTTTTATTGTCTTCAGTAGCTTTAATTATATACTTTAAATTAGAATTCCCAACTCCTAAGAATCTTAATTTCTAGTGAAAACCAAGAGACAAATAGTAGTTACCAAAATATGGAGAAACTATTTTAGATGATTTTTAGCTAAAGTTATCAAGTTATTTTTAATTGCTGACAAAATTTGCAACAGGTATAAAAAAATTCCTTTACCCTCTATTAAAACTAGGTGCAGTGAAAGAATGCTACTTAATGTTGATGGCTCCAAAGACATATCTATATTAATTAGATCAACAAACAAGCATTAACATAAGATATTAATTTAATACTAAATACTTCCCTGTTCTCTGAACCTAAAACTAATTTAGCTTAATTTCCTTTGTATTTAGAATTGTTTGGTTTGTAAGCACTTACTTTTCTTTAAGGCAACTTAAACAGAGCTCTTTTATGAATTAACCTTAACAATGATATCCAAAGACACTTACTGAGATATACACACATCCACATAGACACAATAAAAAATTTCCAAACTTAGTCATGAATCAGATATCACAGTACAGAACTCACTAGTTTGTAAATAACAGAATAAGAAACATTTTAAAAGGCTTCTTCCTTTTTTACTAATATTTATGGAAAACAAGTCAAGTTCTAAATTACTTTACCCTTTTTTCAAAATTTGCATTTTAAAGAGATGGCAGAGATGAGGAGACCAGATAGGATATTTGCATCTCAAAGATACAGGGAAATTTCTCCTAAGATGACTTTGTTTCCCCTTTATATAATACTTGCCAGCCTCTTAAGGGGTAGTACCTGGGGACTTCAGAGAGGAGGAAGGCAATTCACACGGAAATGGAAAAGCAATGGTTGGTAAACAGATGTTTGCTTGGCCCTGAAAAGAAAGTATGACATGGGGTGAACTTTGATCTCTGTTTCCTTTACTACATTTAGCCCATATTCTTTGTAGATATCTCTGATGGTAGCTCTAGTCCTATAATAGGACTATAATAGGCCTGCTATCTTAAATCCTTCAGATAGTTAGGGGAAAAGTCAGTTTCTTCCTGAGTCTTTTTGGCTAAAAACTTATTACAACCTAAAAATTAAGAATTTTAGGGAATTTTTAGGACTTCAAGCCTGGGAGGCTGCATCTCAAGGAACCCAGACTGAGAGAGCTGCTCCAAAGAATCCAGTGGTGGGCAGCTAAGATATATAGGAGTTTTGCAACAAAGGACAGGTGATCAGAAGATAATTGTTAATTTTAAAAACCCAGATAGTTCAAGTTAAGGAATTTAGTGCTTTTCTATGTAGGGGAAAATGCAAGAGTCTGGGCTCAGTGAAATCATTTTTTTAATATGCACCTCACCTATCTGAGGCAAATATCCTGTGTTTTCACTTCCTGAATTTCTGCAGGGGTCACCATAAGGAGTGGCTGCAGTCTGATGGCTGCTAACTGGCAGGCATTCTTTCCTTCCTGATTTCTTCAGGACTTAACAGCTCACCATCGGCTATGACTGCTGATGACGGTGATAGCCTTTGTTTACTGATACAGCAGATATTGTTCCATTTATCAGTCTTTTGGGTCTTGATTATTTTCAGCATACCAGCGACATTTTGGGGTGGCAAATTTTGCTCCCCTACAATGGCAGTGGTAGAGCTGGGGTTTGAACCTGGGAGTCTGGCTCTGAAGTCTGTGCTCTAAACTTTGTCATTGTATTGCTTTTTGCTAAATTATGTATCATGTTTTTTCCCCAACAAGAAATACTGTTTTTATAAAATATATTTTGGGGGAAGCTGTAGGTACTGTAGCATTGGTCAAGAAGTTACTGTAACTGCCACATCCCAGGTCCAGGCAGACAGAGCTCCTTTCCTCTTTCCATCTCAGACTCCAGGGGTCTGAAGGCCCTACAGGAAGACACTCCACAGTTGATGCGCACCCGCAGTGATGTTGGGGTACGTCGTCGTGGCAATGTGAGGACACCCAGCGACCAGCGGCGAATCAGACGCCACCGCTTCTCTATCAACGGCCATTTCTACAACCACAAGGTAGGGGAGGCAGGGTAGCACGGGGCAAGGGGCAGCCCTAGTGGGAGCAAGACCCCTTCTTGGGCAACTGCCACATCAGGGCTACAGACCCCTGGGAAGGCATTCAGTCCTTGCCTTGTGGGTGGGCCCCTGGCTCTGTTAGAGATGAGGGCCTCCAGATCAGGAGCCCCCCTAGATGGTGGTGGTGTGGGAAAAACTGTGAGAAGACGGTTGTGTCCTAGATCTTGGGTGAGTCCTTTGGGATGGGCCACCAAATGAGGGTCCTTGGCTTCACACAATTCAAGAGTGAGCCACAGTAGAGTGAAAGCAGGTTTACTCAGAGAGCTACACCTTTTTCTATAGACAGAGTGTGGGCTGTCTCAGAAGGGGGAGGTGGACCGAGGGCATGGGGTCGCCTGAGAAAGTGAGAGCAGTGCTGGGAGAAACACACTCCACAGAGAGTGTAGCCCTGGGGGATACAGTTCCACAGACAGAATGCAGGCCATCTCAAAAGGAGAGTGGTGGCCCCAGGGCAGCGGGTCATCTGGGAATGTGAGAGCAGCCCTGGGCTATGGGTTGGTTAGTTTTTATGGGGTGGGTAATTTCCTAGGCTAATGAGTAGGAGGAATATTCTAACTATCTTGAAGAAGGGGTGGGGATTTCCATGGATTGGGATACCACCCTCTTTTTGGCCTCTTATGCTTGACCTCAGAACTGTCATGGCACCTCTGAGTGGGTCATTTAGATGCTAATGCATTACAATGATGCATATGGAGGTGAAGGTCTGCTGGAAGTCAAATCTGCTGACATCTTGGGCCTAGTAGGTTCCAACCAGTTTTTGTGGTATCCTGTTCGAAATGGCTGTGCCGTTCTTTTAATGGTTTTGCCCTGCCCCCTTTGTTCCTGTCTCAGTGAGTGAGATGTGAGATGACCCATAGACAACCCTCATCAGAATCACCCTCTTTACCCCCAGTCTACATGTTACTCTCTTTCTGCACCATGTGCCTCCAGCTGCTATGTGGCCTGACTTCTCTGTGAGTTAAAGGGCTGCCCTGAAATAGAGCTGCAGGATTCAGGTTGATCTCATGTGGCCTGAACCTGTAGCATCTTGAAGCAGGGTTTTGGTTTCTGGGCTAGAGATTGAGATCAGGCAGCAGCAGGAAAATTGCTGAATCCTAGCCACTAGACCACCAGGGACCAGTGGCCAGTGACAAAGTTGGCCCATCAACTGTGTAGAAATGAATTTCCACCTACAAGCAGAAAGAAGTGAAGCAAGTAAAGTGTTTATTAGGAAGAAAGAGTACAGTATGTGTGGATAGACACCCTGGAGGGCTCAGAGAGAGAAGTTCACACCCTCACAGTAGTTTGAATCACTTTTATGGGGCATTTCTTCTAGATTTCCTTTGATCAATCATCTTGGTTTGCCTGGTTCTGAGTCAGTATTTGATATATCTCAGGGTCCTCCCCTATGTGATGCACATCTCTTAGCCAAGATGGATTTGATCTAGGAAAGGCACCAGTGAACAGTAGCATGAAGTAAAATCTTAATTCCCTGCCCAGGAACTGAACCTGGATAGCCTGGATGAAAACCGTGAATCCTAGCCACCAGACCAGCAAAGGCTAGAGGCTGGAAGCTATTTTTCCCTGGCTCTTGCTCCTAGTGAAAAATTCGTGTATCATGGAGGCAAAAACTGTAAATGCAAGTACAGAGTTTACTATTAGAGACATAGCACAACAACATGTGGGAGAGCACACAGAGAAACTGTTTAGATGAGAAAGAAGCAAGGCAGAGACGCACACCTGGAGAGAAAGGGTGTGGATGTCCTCCCTAATGAGGAGGAGCATAGTAAAGAGGTGTTTAATACAGGGCAGTTCTTTGGGGTCTTTGTCTTCCACCTGGCCAATCATCTTGTTTTGCCACCCTGGCTAATTTGTCTCAAGACCTTCCCCCTACGTGCATATGTACCTTTCAGACAAAATGGATTTTGAAGGAGAGCATCCTGGGAGAAGCAAGACTCATCATGGCCTGGCATTGTCCCCTGACTTTTGACCTCCAAGGAGCCTTTATGCACATGTGCAGTGTCTCCTTTGCCTCAAAGATGGGAAATATATGGCCTCCTTATCCTTTATTCAAACAAGATTTAGCCCATCTCTGTTCCTGCCATGACTATTATCTTAAGGTAAATAGATAGGAGACAAAGCCTATCTATTTACCCTGTTTCTGTTACTCCCTTTTGGAGAGCAAACATATCTAACCTGGAGCCCACCTATCTCCTGTCTCGGCAAATACGAACAGGAGGCTAATTGTAAGTGTCCAGCCTGAAGCCCACTTTTTCCTGCCCGTGAAATGCAAACATGAGACCAGTTGTAAATGCCTAGCCTGCAGCCCAGCTAGCTCCTGCCTCAGATTCTAGTGAAAAGGCCTTGTGGGTAGTTGACATCATACCCCCTCCCTTTTTGACCTTGAAGGAGCCTTTTTGCACATGTGCAATTGGGGAGGTCTCCTTAACTTCCTGGGTGGCTCAGATGGTAGAGCGTCTGCCTGCAATGTGGGAGGCACGGGTTCAATCTCTAGGTTGGGAAAATCACCTGGAGAAGGAAATGGCAACCCACTGCAGTATTCTTGCCTGGAGAATCTCATGGACAGAGGAGCCTGGTGGGCTACAGTCTGTGGGGTCGCAAAGAGTCAGACACAACTGAGTGACTTCACTTTCTTTTTTCTTTCCTTAACTTCAAGATTGAGAAATATGTGGTCTTTTATCTCTTATCTGGGCATAGCCCAGCCTCCTCCATCATCTTGCTTTTATGGAGTTTCTACTATTAAGGCATTTCTACTCATGGGGAGAAACTGTTCAGCCTGGGGCCCATCTGTCTCCCACCTCAAGATCCCAAGCTAGCTGACCCTCCTTCAGTCTTGCTGCTCGGCTTTAATCTGGCCCTAGAAACAATTGCATCATGGGAGAATGATCACAGACTTCCTCCTGTTGAAGTTGTAGTGGAAGGTGCTTTGTGTGTGTTTTGCTTGGATGGAGGGCCTCCCTTATCTGTTCTTCTTTCCCTCCCCAGGCCTGCCAATTGGCAAGCTCAGATCCCTCCAGCCTGCTGTGGTGGGGTGGGTGCAAGTTCCTGAGCTAGGCAAAACCCAGGGCTCTTTGTTGACCTCAAAGCCGATACTTCTAGGTTGTCAGGGGCAGGGGATTCTCAGGAAGCACAGATCGGGTGCCATTGTCCTTGTCCCTTGGGTTTTAGTGCCCCATTCTTGTACACCCACTGAGTCAGACTCTTCTGTTGACAGACATCAGTGTTCACGCCAGCCTATGGCTCCATCACCAATGTCCGCATCAACAGCACCATGACGACTCCACAGGTCCTGAAGTTGCTGCTCAACAAATTTAAGGCAAGTTCTCTCTGCTGGCTGTCTCAGACAGTGACATGTGTGCCTTGGGGCCCCCAGAGGTGTAGAGGTGGGAGCTATGGAGAGTGTATGTTGCCAGAGTGAGAGGGCACTGGGCAGAGAAGGTTTAGGTTCTTTGATCCCATGAAATCAGCATCACCTGGGAGCTTGTTGGAAAAGCAGGTTTTCAGGTCTCTCTCTCCCCTGAATCAGGCCCACTGGAACGGGAACTCAGAGAGGAGGCCAGGGAACCTGTTCAACAAGGCTTACAGGGGTTCTGATACCACTGAAGCCTAGGAAGCACCAGCCCTCAGGTCCTTCTCCACCAGAGAAGGACCCCAGACCTGATGACTGGATCAGGGCTCCATGTACATATTGACTTCTGTGTGTTTAGGGAACCTACTTTAAAAATCAGTTTTCACTAGATGTGAAAATTATAGTGCATGGTGTTGTTACTCTGTATGTTTTCCACAATCACCTTCTAAGTCTTTTGGAAACCAGGTATTCTTATTTTTATAGAAGCCAGTGTCTCCTAGTGGTTTATGGGCTCTGGGTTTGAATCTCCATCCATCATCTGCTGGTTGGATGAGTTGGACAAGTGACTTAAAATCCCTGTGCTTCTGCCTCCCCATCTGTAAAATGAGGTTGAGAACACCCATTGCTGGTGTCAACAGAAAAAAAAATTGCACAACCTAAAAGTTGAGAGCTATGTATTTTTTTCTATTTAAACAAAATCTTGACGTTTGTCTTGGAGTATAGCCGATTAACAACGTTAATGGTTTCAGGTGAACAGTGAAGGGACTGAGTCATGCATATTCGTGTATCCGTTGTCCCTCAAACCCTCCTCCCCTCAAGGCTGCCACATAACATTGAGCAGAGTACCCTGTGCATACAGTAGGTCCTTGGTGGTTATCCATTTTACATACAGCAGTATGTACCTGTCCATCCCAAACTCCCTAAGTATCTCTCCCGCCAGGCAACCGTAAGTTCGTTCTCTAAGTCTGTGAGTGAGAGCTATGTTTTATTTGGTGGATATTCTTAGGACTTCAAGCCCTGGAGGCAGCATCTCAAATAATCCTGAGAAAATTGCTCCGAGGAGACATGGAGGGAACTAGAATACATAGTTTTCCAACAAAGGGCAAGTAGTCTGAATGTCAAAAGATTATTGTGAATTAAAGGAAAAGCAGATGTCTCAAGTTAAGGAATTTAGTGTTTTTCTAGGTATGGGAAGATGCAAGTGTCTGGGCTCACTGAAGTCGTTCTTTGGATATGCACCTCAGCTATTGGGCCAGTGTTCAGTCTTTTCACATCCTCAGTTTCCTCTGGGGTCACGTGTGGAGTCGCTATAGTCCAATGGCTGCTAGTTGGCAAGTACTTTTTTATTCCTTCCTGAGTCCTTGTCAGGACTCACTGGCTCACCATTGGAGGTGCCTGCAATCGCTGATGACTGTAACATCTTTTGTTTACTGATATGGCAGGCAGTATTTTACTTCTCACTGGATTTTCATGAGTATTAGATGAATTAAAACATGTAGAGTTTGTTAGAACTGTGTCTAGCATGGTGCAATAAATATTAGCTCTTACTACCTATTATTAATAAAATTGCATTAGGTAAATAGTCCTCCCCTCAAAAGAGCCTATCATTTATTTAGCTTTGCAGTGTTCAAGAAGAAGATATGGCCACAGTTTAGATGTGTAAATATATGCTTTTAGTGAGTATCTTTTGTTCCTTCCCGATTCAGATTGAGAACTCGGCAGAGGAGTTTGCGTTGTATGTGGTCCATACCAGTGGTGGTAAGTATAAAGAATACAAGGCGCTTAAAACATTTAATTAACTCAAAATAGCAAGTTAAAAACAGAATCTCTCCCTCATTTGCTTAGTTCTTGGTTTTGGAAACCTCCAAATGTTGTTTGCCTTCAAGGCGGTGGGCTCCCTGGGTAAGTTCACTGGGGAATACCATATATGGTCAGTAAACAAACCCTAAAACCTAACTGCCTATAAAAAAAAAAGAACTGGATTTTCTCAAAGCACAGAGAAAACTATTTTCTCCAATGCAGCATCTTCCAAAAGGCTTGAGGTATGGAAATATTGCTGAGGGGTAGGGGCGCGGCACGGAGAAGGCAGTGGCACCCCACTCCAGTACTCTTGCTTGGAAAATCCCATAGACGGAGGAGCCTGGTAGGCTGCAGTCCATGGGGTCGCTAAGAATCGGACATGACTGAGCGACTTCACTTTCACTCACCTTTCACTTTGATGCATTGGAGAAGGAAATGGCAACCTACTCTAGTGTTCCTGCCTGGAGAATCCCAGGGATGGCAGAGCCTGGCAGGCTGCCGTCTATGGGGTCGCACAGAGTCAGACACGACTGAAGCGACTGAGCAGCAGCAGCAGCAGCAGCAGGGCGCAGCAGCAGTTGCTTTGAAGAATACCTGTTGAATCTCTCATTTACAAATCAGTTTCCTGACTTGTATGGCCGCATCTCCTAAGGTGCCTGGTCCATTTGAGCCCCTGAGTTCACAGCTACTTACAGTGAGAAAGGCCTCAGGCAACTCAAAGCTGCTCTTGGCTGTGTGTGGTTCCAGAGAAACAGAAGCTGAAGAACACGGATTATCCTCTGATTGCCCGGATCCTCCAGGGCCCATGTGAGCAGGTCTCCAAAGTGTTCCTGATGGAGAAGGACCAGGTGGAGGAAGTTACCTATGATGTGAGTCCCTTTTCAGTCTGATATCTGTCCCAGGAGGGTGGAGGGTGGGTTGGATAAATGATAACTAGATTATAGCTTGGTTTTTTTTGCCCAACTTTGTTGCTATTTCTCAATACTAGGTTTTCTTGAATGGTAATGATCATGGGGCCAAGGAAAATTAATGTAGAGACTAGGCTGAGGGTGTGTCCTGTGGTAATTAATTGAAAGAATGCTTAGCCACAAAATGATTTCCATAGAGGGAATGAATTTATTGAGTCTTTTTGGTCTACTTAAGGGCTAAAAAGTTTCTGCAAACCTTTTCTGAGCAATTTCAAGAAGTTAGCTGAGATTTTACCTTGCAAATTAGTCTGCTTTTACTATAGTAACAAACATTCCCAAATCTTAGTCACTTACAACAGCAAACATTTACTTTGTTGTGTAACAAACATTCCCAAATCTTAGTCGCTTACAACAACATTTACTTTCTTGATCAGGATTCTGCAGGCTGGTGGCAGTTGTTCTGCTCTAGATGTGGGTTGACTTCAGGTGGCTCAAATGGTAAAGAAGTTGCCTGCAATGCAGGAGACCCAGGGTCAATACCTGGGTTGGGGAGATCCCCTGGAGAAGAAAATGGCAACCCATTCCAGTACACTTGCCTGGAGAATTCCATGGACAGAAGAGCCTGATGGGCTACAGTTCACAGGGTCACAAAGAATAGGACACGACTGAGTGACTCTCACTTTCCCTACATTGTGTGTCTTATTCAAAGGCCAAGGGTTCAGAGGCAGTGGCTACTTAGGTATGCTTCCTATGGCAGATGGCTGGAGTGCAAGAAACCATGTAAGCTCATTTAAAGCCCCCACTTGGATTTGACATATGTCACATCCACATACATGTTCCATTGGCCAGAGCAAGTTGCAAAGCTGAGCCCAACATTAACAGGGTAAAGACATATACTTCTTGCATGGAGAAGAGCTGATAGAGCAGGGTGAGGACTCGGGTGAGGACGGAAGAGTGGCTGGTGGGGGCCACCCTCTCACTTACAGCTTCTCAGGAGGAAGTTCACATTTGGATACCTGTTTGAAACTTGAGGCACAAATCATCATTCTGAGCATGGTTCCTTAATTTCTTTTAGGGAGATTAGAGGAGTTTATTGAATATTATGAATTCCAGTCTTCTCTGCATGACTGAATCAAGAGAAAGTGCTTTTCTGTGTTTGACATTACCTCTCGTGGTATTGAATACATGAGATAAAAATGAGAAGTCATGAGATAATGTATTAAACATCATGTAGATAAAGCGATCTTTATCATGGACTCTGCCCACCTTGTGAAGAATAAAACTTGGTTCCTGTCTTTGAGGAAATTCTGAATTAGCACAGAAACAGATTTCCCAAGCCTTTGTGCCTAACATGAGAGAGATGCCCAAAAAAGTTGCAATAGTGCTGATAGGGATCTTATTCCCCAGACTTGCTTTTTCCTCCTCAGGTGGCCCAGTATATCAAGTTCGAGATGCCGGTCCTTAAAAGCTTCATTCAGAAGCTCCACGAGGAAGAAGATAGGGAAGTCAAGAAGCTTATGCGCAAGTAAGCATGGCCCCTGGGGTGGCTGGTTGGATTCTCCTGAGGCCTCAATGAGAGAAGGCTCTGCTCTGGAGCCGTGCAGGGGCTATGTGAGCTGCTGCCGATCTGGGTCTTATGGATTTTGTTCAGGGGACTTCCTGTTGACAATGCCATATGTCAGGTGGGGATGTGAAACTTGTGTTGATGTGTTCATCTTTCTGCTTCTTATCCAACTTCTCATTTTGATATGAGACATAAAAATATTCCAAGGATTTTAGGAAGGTTGTCTCAGTAGTGGAAATTCATCTGAGCAGAGTACCTCTAAAATCCCTTCCTTGTATCTTTCCTCCTTTTTTTTTTTTTTTAAACATCTCTTCTGGAAATTGCATTTGAGTTGAAAAGTCCAGTACTAAAACTTTGTTTTAGGAAGGATTTTAGTTGTTTTTTTTTGGTCATATTTAGTAACAAAGTAGATTACATTTCACAGAGATGACAGAACAGTTCAGGTTTTTCTTGCCACTAGAGAATAAAGTCAGTGCTACATTTATTGTGTTGGTGATAACTAGTATGATAGCAATTAACATTTATTGAGCACTTACTATGCCAAACTTTAAAAAAAGTTTTTGCTGTGTAGTGCAAAGCCATGTTCACTCTGTATAACAGTGTCCACTCCAGTATCTGAATTGCCATAACTCAGGAAAGGTATAAAAAACAGTACTTATCAATAAGCCATGGACCTCCATGCCTGGTAGTTACTATATCCTCTATGGCAAAATGCAGATACTGATATTAGATTGAACCATATGAAGTTGCCATTTTTGTAGGCTCCTCCAAATGGTAAAAATAATGGCAATTTCCTATGGTCCAGCCTAGTTGAGGATTAGATGATCCTCTATGTATAGTGCCTTAAGGATATTAAGCACTCAGTGAAGGGAACCTTATTACTGTTCATGTTATTTCACCTTCTCATTCTTTGTCAGATTTTCTAATAATTATAATAGTTTGGGAGTGAGCCTCTTCAGCCCTTTCATCCTGTTGTAATAAACACAAGTAATGAAGTGGTTCAAGAGTGGGCCAGTAAGAGAGGCAAAGGGTTGACACATTTGGCCCCACTGTGACCCAAGTGGTGGGGGAGGGTCCCGAGAGGGAGCGTGTTGCTTTCCGCTGCCCACTGCAGCTCTTCTTTCCCCAGGTACACTGTGCTCCGCCTGATGATTCGGCAGAGGCTGGAGGAGATAGCTGAGACCCCAGCAACAATCTGAGCCACTAGAAGAAGGGGATCCAGATGCTGCAGAGGCCGTTGTTGCCCAGAGAAGACTCACAGGAAGCTGGATGCCTTCCATGGAAACATTTAAAAGCAAATCTTTCCAGCTTTCAAACCACAATGGAGAAGCCAGCAACTCCCTGTCCTTTCTTTCCCTGCTCCTTTCCTTCACTCACGAGGACTTTCAATTTTTATTGTAAGGAGGACCCAAAATGTGTGTGCACACGTGTGTGCTCAGATGGTACACATCCACATGCCTACATGATATATTCACATGCAATTCAATTCCAAGCAACCAGCATTAGTGCTTGAGGCTGGCAAATATGCTGCTTGTAGGCAGGAGAATCAGAGGAGTCACCGCCAATCTGAGGAGTTTTAGACTGAAGAAGATTTCTCCCAAGTTCCAGGGAGCAACCATACATATCTGCTCAACTTTAGAAGAAAAAGAAGGCCTAGCAAACTCACCATCTGGGGTATTTTTGTGTTAATAGGAGCTTCCCTGGTAGCTCAGCTGGTAAAGAATCTACCTGCAATGCAGGGACCCCGGTCGATTTCTGGGTTGGAAGATCTCCTGAGGGACAGGCACCCACCAGTTCTGGTTCTCGTGGCTCAGTGAAGAATCCACCTGCAATACAGGAGACCTGGGTTTGTTCCCTGGGTTGGGAAGATTCTTGGAGAAGGGAATGGCTACCCACTCCATTATTCCTGCCTGGAGAATTCCATGGACAGAGGAGCCCAGGGGACTACAGTCCGTGGAGTTGCAAAGAGTCAGACAAGACTGAGCGACTTTCACTTTCACTGTGTTAATAGATATTCTCTCTGTATGCCTAGAAGGATCTGTGAATCTGAGATCCTTGGAAATAAACAATTAACAAACCATGCCCTCAAGGCAGGTCTGATGAAAAGAAAAAGATAAACCATCAGTGGGGTAGATGCAATTAGCCCACAGGTTTTTACACTGGAAACTTTGATTGTTCTAAATAACAAGGACGTGTCTGTCTGCATGTCAGTAAAGAATGGACTTTGCCTTGGCCCTTGCCACCCTGGCTACCTCTCAGAGATAAGAGGAGCGCCTGATGTTTCTCTCAGCATGCCAAGCTGTTGACCCCAATTCTTGGGTCCCTCCTGAGTTGAAAGAAATGTCTTATGAAACAGGTCTCACTCGTTTGTATAACATGCTGACTGGCTGGCAAAGCCAGGGCCTAGTCTTGGGTGGCTGGGAAATTTCCCCTCTTTAGGGAGAAGGAAATGGCAACCCACTCCAGTGTGGAGAATCCCAGGGACGGGGGAGCCTGGTGGGCTGCCATCTATGGGGTTGCACAGAGTCGGACACGACTGAAGTGACTTAGCAGCAGCAGCAGCAGGGAAATGTGAAGACTTCTTGTAGAATGACAGGTGCCTGTAAGTTCAGTCCATTTGCACATAATCAAGGAGTCTTCCTGTACTTGGAGCTGAAGTCCTATGTTTGATGTCAAGCCTTTAAACTTTCCAACCACTATATTCTTGCAAGTTGCTCTCACATTGTATGTGGAAATGGACTCTTAGGAATGAAGACTTCTGCTATTTACCAAGTGTGGGGTTCAGGGGTGCCTTTTGGGCTGCCCTGTGATGGTGCATAGTTAGAATGGAGTTTCTCTCTCAGCTTCTCTGAGCAGCTACCTGGGTGATCTTTAGAGAGACTCCAGTGGCGGGGAAAGGGCAAGAAAAGTCTGTCCCTTGGAGCCCCAATTGAGAAGACGGACAAGTAGCTCAGCCCCAGTACAGCTGAAACTGTTTGAAGAGGGTTAGATGGATGGTTGGAACAGGGTGCTGGCTGTGGAGGTCAACCAAGCAGGGCCAGAAGCTCCTAACAGCAGGAGTCTGAGCCTTGTTGGGGTAGAACTCCCCATCTCTTCTCTCTACCTCCTCTCTGAAGATTTGGAGAGCTGGGCAGTTGAGGAAAGAAGAGCCACTGATCTGTGCCTGCAAGGAAAGTGGACCTTTGCAGCAGAGCTCTTCCTGCCTTGGGCGCCCTTGCCCCCATCTGCCCCTGTGGCTTCCAAGAAAGACCTCTTTAGATGGCTTACAGCTGTGTTTCATTTTTGACTTTCGAGAAGATGGTATGCTGCCACCTGTCATTTTGCTAAGGGTCTCTTAGCAAGCTTACTGCCTCTGTGGGGATATCCACCAGCCTTGTGCAGGGTGGACTGGAATTCAGGAGCGCCTTAGCCTCTTCAGTGGGCTTCTGCAAAATGCACAGAAAATAATAGGGGCCCAGGGAGAGGCTTCCTTTGTTACAGATGGGAAAGACCAGTTTTGTGAATGCAAACATACTTGCTGAATTTTGCATTTGAGAAATGACTTGGAAAACTTTTCTTCTGGTTATTTTTATTTTGAGTGTTCAAAGCCTTTGTTGGCCCCAATAATCTTCCTTGAATGGCTTGGGAAAAATTTTTCCACAACGTAAATTACTAATGACTAACTTTTATTGGACAGCCATTTTGGTTTATCAAAGTTCTCTTTAATTTGCACTAACATTATGATAGTGTTAAACATGGAAATGTTGCAAAATGTCAGTTTGCCAGATCACTTTCTGAGAAAGTGATACTGGGGTAGACTTGGTTTTTTAAAGATTGGGGATTGGGGTGGAATTAAGGGAAATCTCTTACATGATACATTCCACTTAAGGCAGGCCCCACTTTTCCATTTTGGCTCACCCTGTTTAAAAATCATTTCTCATGTACTTAATAACCCAGTCAGGAATTTTGGAAAGATTCTTTGAAATAGAGACACTGCTGTGATGTAGAGCTGTATTTTCTCACTGGTATCACATGGCCTTGCAGCTTTGAACTCCTGGACAGATTTGTGTGCATTTATGTAAGTGTGCGCAATGAACCTGAAATCGTGTGATGAACAAAGGGCCAATTTATAGGTTTTTTTCCCTCACTTGTGAAAAGCAACATAGCCTCATCCGACTTAATCTTTTTCCCAGAGCTTATGTTATAAGGTGATCAAATGAAGGAAAAACTTGAGTTTATCTAGTGATAAGGGGATCCAGTCCCCCAAGTGATGTTGGAATTAAGCACAAGGTAACATTCTTAGTAATCACATTAGTGAGAATGTGAGGAGTTAAATTGTAGGGGGAGGGGGAGTGGTTACCTTGAGGAGGAACTGAAAAGCACAAAATAGGCTTGACTGTGCAAACTGGTGAGGAATGCATACTGACCTCCAGGCCTTTGGACTTTAACTCTCAATTGAGGCTGAGGTGGGAGAATCTGAGATTAGCCATCCCTGTGACAAATGCTGAGCCCTGAGTTTGACCTGAGACTTCAAGGAATAATATATTCACCTTTCCCTCCTTCTACCAGAAAGAAAACAAGACAGTCTCCTAGAAACCTCCAGATAATGGTATTTTGTCATCTATGTAGATAAGATTTTAGGACATAAAGACCAAAAAATAAAAAAGTCATTCAAAACACAAACCTTGTTCTCTGATGCAAAAATGTCTTGGCCAGAATTCTTTGGAGTTTGGGCAGTTATTTCAGGGTTAGGAGATTGGAAGGAGAGATGGATTACAAAAGGGGAAGAAGCTCTCTTAAAGAAAAGAGATGCTGTCTTTAAAAAACAAAACTGTTTCAAAGCTGTGTAGCACAGAGAACACGATGCATTGGTACATCTCCGAGAGAAATTTCTGTATGAACAAAGGAATTCCACAGGTGGCCCTAGTAGTAATGAACCTGCCTGCCAATGCAGGAGATCTAAGAGACACGGATTCAATCCCTAGGTCAGGAAGATCCCCTGGAGAAAGGCATGGCAACCCACTCCAATGTTGTTGCCTGGAGAATCTAATGGACAGAGCAGCCTGGCAGGCTATAGTTCATAAGGGTCGCACAGAGTCGGATAGGACTGAAGCAATTTAGTACACCAGCATAGTGCCCAAACCATGATGTGAAGCTCTAGGTAGGAGGCAGAGATCTCCTTGAGCACTGTTGCAGCAATACAGATTCTCTAGTCAAGTCTCTACTTAAAGAGACACAGTCTTCTTGTTGGAGGCAGATGAGATGAGAAATGATCTAGAGAGGTAAAAATAGACAAATGTGGCACCCCTTCTTTCTGAGGAATTGACAGCATTTACCCTGTCATGGGAGGTTATGGCTCCCCATGTTGTAGCCAAGCACTAGACACGGACAAGCTGTAGAGAGAGAACCTCAGTTTACCTGTGGAGCCTCCCCAGCAGATTGCAGACCTGTTTTCCAAGCTGCTGGTTTCTGGTGTATAACTGCTAGTGTTTCTTAAGGGTTTCCCCCATTTGATTTAGCTTTGTGAAATATCTTTTATCTTAATCATAACTTGCTTTTCAAACAGTGGTACATGACCTGGTTCAATGTTTGGTTCTGAATTTATAAACTGATGTGTTTAGATATCTTAATGTAACTTGACAAGTCCTCAGTAGGGAGCTGTGAATTTCTGTAACATTTTGATATGTTTTAAAGCACCTGACTTAGATCTTGTTGAATAAAGCACTCTCAAAAAGAATTTTCTGGTGGACGAGTATGCGTGTCTGCTGCATTATAGGAGGGTTGGGGATGGGAATGTGAAGGTGCATCTGGGAGAGGCTTTGATTTTCTTCCTTCAGAGTTTATGGTTTGAATGTGTTTGGACCAGGTTCCAGTTTTCCAAATAGAAAGTGAAATTAGAATATTCCTTAGGAATCTTGAGTTCAGGCCCCTGGTGGAACCAAGAATTGTAGGAATAGCTGGGGACAGCTGTTCAATGAGGCTGGATTTTTGTCCTAAGTCTACCCTGGGTTTTTTGGGGCCAATTCATTGAACCTTTTTCTAGGACTTGTTTCCTCATCAGTAAAATGGTCAAACCACTGTCTTGGGTTGGGGACCTGGGTTTATCTCTGTTGGTGGCAGCCCCCCAGGGGTTGCCAAACCTAATACCTATCAATTAGGGCCCAAGTTCCATCAGATGGTATGAGGGAAGGGAGATGGTTAATTTTATGCACAACTTGGCTAGGTCATGGCACCCAGATATTTGTCAAACACTAGTCTGGGTATTGCTGTGATGATATTTTTAGATGGGATTAACCAGATGGCACAAATGATAAAGAACCCAACTGCCAATGCAGGAGCCATAAGAGAAGCAGGTTTGATCCCTGGGTTGGGAAGATTCCCTGGAGGAGGGCACAGCAACCCACCCCAGTATTCTTGTCTGGAAAATCCCGTGGACAGAGTAGCCTGGCGGGCTACAGTCCATACGGTCACAGAGTCGGACATGACAGAAGTGACTTGGCATGCACACAACATTGGAATCAATAGACTTTGAGTAAAGCAGATCACCGTCTATAATGTGAGCAGGCCTCGTCCAATCAACTGAAGGCCTTAATAGAAAAACACTGAGGGAGAGGGAGAGGGAATTCAGCTGCAACACTGGCTCTTCCCTGATCTCCAGACTGTCAGCCTACTCTTGAGATTTTGGATTCCTCGTCACCCACAATTGTATGAGTCAATTCTTTAAAGTAACTCTCTCTCTCTCTCTCTCTATATATATATATATATGTATGTATGTATATATACATATCTATCTATATATCTTCATCCTGTTGGTTCTGTTTCTCTGCAGAACTCTAACACAGAAAGAGGTTGTGTAGTTGGTTTACAACATTTATTTATTTATTTTTTAAGGGCTTTTTTTTTTTTTAACTTTACAATATTGTATTGGTTTTGCCATATATCAACATGAATCCGCCACAGGTATACACGTGTTCCCCATCCTGAACCCTCCTCCCTCCTCCCTCCCCATACCATCCCTCTGGGTCATCCCAGTGCACCAGCCCCAAGCATCCAGTATTGTGCATCGAACCCGGACTGGCGACTCGTTTCATATATGATATTATACATGTTTCAATGCCATTCTCTCAAATCATCCCACCCTCTCCCTCTCCCACAGAATCCAAAAGACTGTTCTATACATCAGTGTCTCTTTTGCTGTCTTGTATACAGGGTTATTGTTGCCATCTTTCTAAATTCCATATATATGCATATATTTTTTATATATATATATTTTTTATTTATATATATGCATTATATATATAACATATATATAAATATATATAATATTTATATATATATATAAAACTCCATATATATTGGTGTTTTTCTTTCTGGCTTACTTCACTCTGTATAATAGGCTCCAGTTTCATCCACCTCATTAGAACTGATTAAATGTATTCTTCTTAATGGCTGAATAATACTCCATTGTGTATATGTACCACAACTTTCTTATCTATTCATCTGCTACAACATTTAAATATATGATTGACAGTTGTCCTTTTAGGATATCTGGCCATGGAGCATAAAGAATGACCAGCATAATTTGGCCTCTAGAAAAAGATAACAACCAAGACTATATTTTTATCAGTGCCACCGAACAATGCTTGTATATTTAGAGTTTTCACTCCAAGCAGCAGCTTTTTAGGTGCTGAATTAATTAAACTGAGTGAAATAGATAAGAAGACAGCTAACACATATAAAGCAGTGAGGTTTTTGTACTGTACAGTATGTGGATGTAGGCAACATAAACAAAAGATAAATGGTCTTTTTGGGGTCCTACTAAGACCTCAGTACTTTTGCCTGGAAAATCCCATGGACGGAGGAGCCTGGTAGGCTCCAGTCCATGGGGTCGCTAAGAGTCGGACACGACTGAGCTTCACTTTCACTTTTCACTTTCATGCATTGGAGAAGGAAATGGCAACCCACTCCAGTATTCTTGCCTGGAGAATCCCAGGGATGGGGGAGCCTGGTGAGCTTCCGTCTATGGGGTCGCACAGAGTCGGACACGACTGAAGCGACTTAGCAGCAGCACTAAGACCTCAGGTCAGGCAGTAAACTTCATAGAAGTTAGAATGCCCAAAGTCACCCAACAAATAGCTGCTGCCAAAGGAGTTGGCAGTTTTTGTCTTGCTTTATGAAAACAGATTTTATAAAATAATTTGTTGGTATCTATTTTATGTAATGAAGCTATTACTAACTGGAGTTTGCTATGAGAATAAGACTTTACTGTAAAGTTCTGAATACATTCAAGTAGGTTTTCCTGGAACACTTAGATGCAAGCAGACCTACTGAAAATTGAACATGGGTAAAAACTGACAGTGCTCTTTTTGTTTTAAAACCAAACAAAATAGGGGGTGGAGGGAATGCAGGGGAAAAAAAGAGGCAAGCAAACAAAGTAAAATTTTTACTTATTATTGAAGTATGTAGTTGTATAATTATGTAAATTAACTTTATCATAATAGTAACTTATAAATGTATATTTTATAAATACCTAAGTTTAGCAGTTTTAAAACTATGGGCTCATTGGTAGGAGCTGTAAGTCCTGGTTGCTCAGGACAACTCCAACTTATGTCCGTTCAGTCAGTCAGTTCAGTCGCTCAGTCATGTCCGACTCTTTGCGACCCCCATGAATTGCAGCACACCAGGCCTCCCCGTCCATCACCAACCCCCGGAGTTCACGCAAACTCACGTCCATCGAGTCGGTGATGCCATCCAGCCATCTCATCCTCTGTCGTCCCCTTCTCCTCTTGCCCCCAATCCCTCCCAGCATCAGAGACTTTTCCAATGAGTCAACTCTTCGCATGAGGTGGCCAAAGTACTGGACTTTCAGCTTTAGCATCATTACTTCCAAAGAAATCCCAGAGCTGACCTCCTTCAGAATGAACTGGTTGGATCTCCTTGAAGTCCAAGGGACTCTCAAGAGTCTTCTCCAACACCACAGTTCAAAAGCATCAATTCTTGGGCGCTCAGCCTTCTTCACAGTCCAACTCTCACATCCATACATGACCACAGGAAAAACCATAGCCTTGACTAGGCGAACCTTTGTTGGCAAAGTAATGTCTCTGCTTTTGAATATGCTATCTAGGTTGGATATAACTTTCCTTCCAAGGAGTAAGCATCTTTTAATTTCATGGCTGCAGTCACCATCTGCAGTGATTTTGGAGCCCCAAAAAATAAAGTCTGACACTGTTTCCCCATCTATTTACTCTAGTGTAATTATCAACAGCATCCTCTTTTTTTCTCAAAATGTCCCAGTGTGGGGGATAAATATGGTCACTGTGCGCATTGGCCAAAAAGCAGCTTATCACAATTTTAATATGTAAGATGTTTAAGAAAAGTCATAAATTAGAGTTTAAATGTTAAATTTAAACTTTAGAGTAGTGCTGAAATCTAAACCCATGTTTTGGTGGAAGGCAGACTATAACATGGATATTTTATTTATCACTATTTTGATAATGCTGATTTAAATGTTAAGTTGTAAAATTGAACACAATTCATATTCAAACTCGTGACTTTCAATGTCACCCTAACTGTGTCTGCAGAACCATTTAAGGGATCAGGAACACTACTGAGAGAAACCTGGGCTCCCAGAGTGTGCATGCTAAGTCACTTCAGGCATGTGACCTTATGGACTGTAGCCCTCCAGATTTCTCTGTCCATGGGATTCTCCAGGCAAGAATACTAGAGTGGGTTGCCATACCTTCCTGAAGGGGATCTTCCTGACCCAGGGATCGAGCCTGTGTTTCTTACGTCTCCTGCACTGGCAGGTGGATTCTTTACCACTAACGCCAGCTGGGAAGCCCCTCCCAGCGTGTAGTTTGTACAAAAGTTTGGACCAAAGGAACAGGACAAGCATGGGTTGTCTTATTAATGGAAATAATTATGTCTTGCTGCTGCTAAGTCACTTCAGTCGTGTCCGACTCCGCATGACCCCATAGACGTCAGCCCACCAGGCTCTCCCGCCCCTGGGATTCTCCAGGCAAGAAAACTGGAGTGGGTTGCCATTTCCTTCTCCAATGCATGAAAGCGAAAAAGTGAAAGTGAAGTCGCTCAGTCGTGTCCGACTCTTAGCGACCCCATGGACTGCAGCCCACCAGGCTATGTCTTAGAGATGTCTGAAGTGTAATTTCAGGAACAAACTGCTGATGAGAACTCCCACACATATTGAACGTCTGGACTGTAAAAAGCCTGGAATCCAAAACGACCCCAAGGAAAGACTTTTCAAGGCAAGGGACATATTTACAGAAATGTAATGAGTTAAATTGTTTAAGTTCCTTTTCCAAATTTTGGCACTAGCACGAGTCATCACAAAAATTAGTATTAGTAGTCTGACCAGAATCCTTTAGTTAACTAAGCTCAGTCACATCCAACTCTTTGTGACCCCATGGACTGCAGCCTGCCAGGCTCCTCTTTTCATGGAATTCTCCAGGCAAGAATACTAGAGTGTGTAGCTTTTCCTTTCTCCAGGGGATCTTCCCAATCCAGGGATCCAACCTGGGTCTCCTAAACTGCAGGCAGATTCTTTACCATCTGAGCCACCAGGGAAGCCCCTCAGTTAACTCAGCAGAAAGAACAAACTACAACAGCCATGACCCACAGGAAGAAAACAAGTAGAAGCTGAATTTAAAATGATCATAATAGGACTTCTCTGGTGGCCCAATGCAGGGGACATGGCTTCTATCCTCGGTCCTCAAAGATTACACATGCCACAGGGCAACTGAGCCCCTGGTTCACAAATCACACTCTGAACAAGGCTAGAAGCCACATAAACCCAAAGGATCCTAAGAAAACTAAAACTACCTACATTCTAAAATACCCTCAAAGATCCTAAACAAAACCAAACCCTAAATCCTAAACAACACAAAGCATCCTCAAGTTTCTTAAATGATGCTTCAAATCTTAAGCCCCAAATTACCTAAACTAACTCAAACAACTCTACATAACCTAAGGATCATAATAGACTCTAAAAGATCTTAAGCTTCATACCTCCCTAAAGTGCCTTAAAAATTCACATTTGCTTTAAATCTATTTTAATGAATTTAAGTCTATTTTAATAGATCTAAACCCTTTCAGTCCAAAAGGCCATTAAAAAAACTCCAAGAAATCCTAAATATGCTTAAATTCTAGATTCCCTAAATAATTCTAATTGATCCAAAATTATCCTGTGCTTGTTAAGTCACTTCAGTCATGTCCGACTCTTAGTGAGTCCATAGTACTATAGCCTGGCAGGCTCCTCTGTCCATGGGATTTTCCAGGTAATACCGGGGTGGGTTGCCATGCCCTCCTCCAGGGTATCTTCCCGACCCAGGGATCAAACCCCTGTCTCCTGTGTCTCCTGCATTGCAGGTGGATTCTTCACCACTGAGCTACCAGGGAAGCCCCTTTGTAAGCGCTTGCTGTTAGGATACAACCCATCCTTCTCATCTAGGAACCTGGACGCCCCAGGGCCCTAAAAGGTGAGGAGGCTGCAGAACATCCCTCTCTCCTGAGCAAGGGAGTGCCTCTTCTCTACAAGGAAAGTCATGCAGGCATCTGGCTGCATGGCTGACCAGAGGCCCCAGTGGTCCTTTTCACATCAGTGACTCTTTCCATACTGGCTACACATTCCAGCATCTTCAAACTAATGACTTGGTCAGCTTTGACATGCCCTGTCAAGAGCAAATGCTCTATCTCTTGCCCATTTGGAGCTTCTGTTAGGACCAGGAAGATCATTTTGCTCAGGTTCAAATTAATGAAGTGCCTTAAATGTATGCTTTTGACATTATCACTAGATGACACACCATTGTGTTTTAGTTTGGATTCGAACTTAGTTTGGGAGTTGATTCCACAGAGGAGGTGGAATAGGAAAGTGTGATAGGAAAGGAAACGAAAGGAAGGAAGCCAATATAGGGTTTGTTATTAAGTTACCGCTTGGGCAACTATAGCTCAATCCTACTGAAGACCTTTGGGAACATGGTAGAGTGCACCTCAGAGTTCTCCCATTGCAGGGCGAGACAGCCGGGGTATTTAAATACCAACCTTCATGAGGCAATGGTAGAGGGCTGCCCTTGGGGGAGGAGGAAGCCATTCATTGCCTAAGCACATCAGCTTGCAGTGTACACAAGACTCCACCAGACTCTCGTGGCCAAAGAACACAGGTGCTGGCTGTAAATGATCAGGTGTGTGTACACAGAAACAACAAGTGATACGAACAATATCTCCTACATGAAGTCATTGCATCTGTATATGTTAAAAGCAACAATTTGATGTAAATATTAAAGCTATTCCACAGCACAGGTTTGTAAACTTGTTTCTTCGTTCTTCATCTTATAATTTCCTGGATGTCCTAAAAAGAAAGGCTTTTCTCCTTCACTCCAGGAATTTATCTAGGGTCCATATTCCACCGTAATTTCTTCCTTTCAAAATCTTTAAGCACAGTTGCAAGGATCTTTTTCTCCATATAAGATAACATTTATAGGTTCCAGGGATCAGGACCTTGTATTTTGGGCATCATTTTTCAATCTACAGAACTATGGAAAGCCTGAGTTACTTTGGAAACAGTGAAGTTAGACACAAATGTTGCCCATAGTTGGTTGCATGATCCTGTTTAGCAGATTAGAAAATGTATAACTTTGAAGCCTGGAATAATACACAGTCATGAGAAAGTCTGAGAGAAACAAGGCCAAAGCAGGGCTGACCCCAGACCTCCAACTCCTAGGATCCACACTTCTTGAAGCTCATTCCCTTCTTCTAGGCCATCTCAAAGCCACCATATAATTGTGAGTAAAAGCAATTAGTGTTGGGCTTCCCTGGTGGCTCAGACGGTAAAGCGTCTGCCTGCAATGCGGAGACCTGGGTTCGATTCCTGGGTCGGGAAGATCCCCTGGAGAAGGAAATGGCAATCCACTCCAGCACCCTTGCCTGGAAAATCCCATGGATGGAGGAACCTGATAGGCTACAGTCCATGGGGTCTCAAAGAGTCGGACACGACTGAGTGAGTTCACTTCACTTCACTTCACTTCAAAAGCAATTAGTGACCTAAGGAAGCTTTGGTTCTTTAGCTTTGTCATTCATTTAACACTGGAATCAATTAAGATCCCAGACAGAGAAAGATGAGAAAGAGGGTGTTTTTTGGAAAGACAGTGTGTCTCAGGGGAGGAGCCCTTCTCTATGTAAGCCTCAATGCTGAAATTGCCCCTCTATTTTCTTGCTCCTGCCCAGCAGTTAGTTCCAACTTATTTCACTTTGGTGAGATCGGTTCCATTCTCAGATGACAACAGATGGCCCCATCTCAGATCTCCAGCTTAGCTTTTCTTTCTCCAGGTCATTTAGATGTTTGGGGAGGCAGCTTTCAGTTGGTTTTCTGCATTCTGAGAGTGCACAGCTGACAACCCAAAGGTATCTACCAGACAGAAACAATGAGGAGTGCAGGCATTTTGGGGACACACTGCTGATATTTCAGTCACCTGACCATATGAGAGAAAGCCTTTGCCTTGCAGACTTGTGGATTAATTTATGCACCATATGGACCAACCAGGCACCTGTTTCCTGGAACACTGGACTTCCTAGGCTGTGTCTACAAGATGGCTGCTGACTCAGTGGGCATACAGGGAGCTCATGTCAGTCAGTGGTTGGGCAGTGCCCTTCCTGCTGATGCCATTCAGCCTTGTCCCTTTTCTTCTGACTCACTTTTCAACTGTGTTCCTGGGGCTCATTTCAAGAGGCGTATATTGGTGCCTACTTGTGGAATACTTCAGGCCTAGGAGCCTCCAGGGCCCTTTCTGACTCCTCTCAGATTCTGCCCGTTCCCTGCTGTACTTTCCATCTGTGGGCACAGTGCCTACCCTGGACAACTTGGACCCCTGTTGCTTGTCTGTTGTGCAGGCCACTAATGTTAGTTCTCAGGTAGTTTCTTGACTTTGCTGCTTCCTCCACCCTCTTCTGTAGACTCTGCCTGGAGACGGCCTGGGGCTTACCAGGTCAGGAGCTCTCTTTCCTCCATTTCCTCTCATTCCTCCCAGAGACTTCCAAGTGCACTTAGAATGAACTCCTACACAGACCTTCAAGGCCTCCTCAGCAGCCCCTGGCTACGTCCTCAACCTCATCTCACACGCCTGCTCTTCTGCTCCCTTTGCTCATGCTGTCCTCCTCATGCCACCAAACACGTTCTCAACTTGGGCTATTTGAACACACAGGTTTCTCCTCCTGAAGAAGCATCTCAGCTGCATGGTTACCATGGCTAACTGCTGCTGCTAAGTCGCTTCAGTCGTGTCCGATCTGTGCGACCCCATAGACGGAGCTCACCAGCTCCCCCGTCCCTGGGATTCTCCAGGCAAGAATACTGGAGTGGGTTGCCATTTCCTTCTCCAATGCATGAACGTGAAAGGGAAAGGAAGTCGCTCAGTCGTGTCCGACTCTTAGCGACCCCGTGGACTGGAGCCCACCAGGCTCCTCCGTCCATGGGATTTTCCAGGCAAAAGTACTGGGGTGGGGTGCCATTGCCTTCACCATGACTAACTAGTTCATTCTTATTCTAGCTCATTCTCATTTTTCAAGTCTCAACTCAGATGGTTCAGATGGTCCCCTCTGCAAAGAGGCCATCTTGATCACCCTAGTAATGTCTTCCTTCTCCAGTCACTCTTTTCATTATTTAAGAAAGTTTTTTATTAAGATAAATTCTACTTATTAAAGATAAAATGTACCTATCTTAAAAGTACAGCATAGAGAATTTTGACAAAGGTATACATCCATTTGAGGGTCAAAAACCAAGCAATACCCAAATCAAGATCAAAATCAATGGACATGAGTTTGAGCAAATTCTGGGAGATAGGGAAAGATGAGGAAGCCTGGTGTGCTGCAGTCCATGGGGTTGCAAAGAGTCGGACATGAATTAGCAACTGAACAACAACTCCAATCAGGATATAACCTTTCCTCCGTGCTTTGTTATCATACTGTTTCGTCTACTTCACTCTGTAGGGCATTTCTTACTTCTTTGTTGTCTGCCTCCCCTTCTAAAATGGAAGCTCCTTGAAACCAGAGATCTCCTCTGTTACCTTCACTGCTGTATTCCTAAAGGTCAAAACATTCTTCTCTGTGGCACAGAATGGAATTAATGAATGATGTTTTCTATTAGTATGAGCATGGAGTCCCGCCTTCTAATGCTGCAAACTCACCCATGGTATTCTGTGGGATTTGGCATTGCCCTTTCTTTGGTGGAAAGGAATATAAGATGCTGGTACCAAAAACAAAAAAAGGTGCAGGCACTGCTGGAGTGAGTAACACTCTTAGTCCCTGTCTTTGCCAGAGTGAACCTCAGAGCTCTTTCTTCCAACTCACACTCTGCTGCAGCGCTGTCACATTCTGCATCTGCCCAGCCTCAGAGGCCACCTTGGAGAGTCAAGCTTAGGGTCCTCACATGCAGTCCCAAAGCCAACAGTCATTTGTGTTAACCTCAGAAGTTTGGATGATGCCTCGTGTGTGATAGAGGAGTTTTTTCTTTCTTTCTTTTTTTTTTTTTTTTAAGTAGAATATCCTAACAGGCATTGCCCAGGACAGGCTCCTCTGTCTGTGGAATTCTTCAGGCAAGAATATTGAAGTGAGTGGTTGTTGTTCCGTCACTCAGTCATGTCCTACTCTTTGCAACCCCATGGACTGCAGAATGCCAGGCTTCCCCTTCACAATCTCCTGGAGTTTGCTCAAACTCATGTCCATTGAGTTGATGGTGCCATCGACCATCTCCTCTTCTGATGCCCCCTCCTCTTCCCTCAATCTTTCCCAGCATCAGGGTCCCTCCCAATGAGTTGGCTCTTTGCATCAGGTGGCCAAAGTATTGGAGCTTTAGCATCAGTCTTTCCAATGAACCTCAGGGTTCATTTCCTTCAGCACTGACTGGTTTGATTTACTTGCTGTCTAAGGGACTCTCAAGAGTCTTCTCCAACACCACAGTTCAAAAGCATCAATTCTTCAGCGCTCAGCCTTCTTTATGGTTCAACTGTTACATCCATACATGACTACTGAAAAAACCATAGCTTTCACTATACAGACCTTTGCTGGCAAACTGTCATTTCTGCTTTTTAATATGCTGCGTAAGTTTGTCATAGCTTTTCTTCCAAGGAGCAAGTGTCTTTTAATTTTATGGCTGTAGTCACCATTTGTAGTGATTTTGGAGCCCAAGAAAACAAAGTTTGTCACAGTTTCCATTTTTTTCCCCATCTATTTGCCATGAAGGGATGGGACTGGATGCCATCATGTTTGTTTTTTGAATGTTGAGTTTTAAGCCAGCTATTTCACTCTCCTCTTTCACCTTCATCAAGAAGCTCTTTAGTTCTTCTTTGCTTTCGGCCATTAGGGTGACATTATATGTATATCTGAAGTTATTTCTCCCTGGAATCTTGATTTCAGCTTGTGAGTTACCCAGCCCTGTATTTAGCGTGATGACCCTGGATCATCAAAAAAGCAAGAGAATTCCAGAAAAACATCTATTTCTGCTTTATTGACTATGCCAAAGCCTTTGACTGTGTGGATCACAATAAACTATGGAAAATTCTGAAAGAGATGGGAATACCAGACCACCTGACCTGCCTCTTGAGAAACTTATATGCAGGTCAGGAAGCAACAGTTAGAACTGGACATGGAACAACAGACTGGTTCCAAATAGGAAAAGAAGAACATCAAAGCTGTATATTGTCACCCTGTTTATTTAACTTATCTGCAGAGTACATCATGAGAAACGCTGGACTGGAATAAGCACAAGCTGGAATCAAGATTGCGGGGAGAAATATCAATAACCTCAGATATGCAGATGACACCACCCTTATGGCAGAAAGTGAAGAGGAACTAAAAAGCCTCTTGATGAAAGTGAAAGAGGAGAGTGAAAAAGCTGGCTTAAAGCTCAACATTCAGAAAACGAAGATCATGGCATCTGGTCCCATCACTTCATGAGAAATAAATGGGGAGACAGTGGAAACAGTGTCAGAATTTATTTTGGGGGGCTCCAAAAAACTGGTGATTGCAGCCATGAAATTAAAAGACGCTTACTCCTTGGAAGGAAAGTTATGATCAACCTAGATAGCATGTTAAAAAGCAGAGACATTACTTTCCCAACAAAGGTTCGTCTAGTCAAGGTTATGGTTTTTCCAGTGGTCATGTATGGATGTGAGAGTTGGACTGTGGAGAAGGCTGAGCGCCCAAGAATTGATGCTTTTGAACTGTGGTGTTGGAGAAGACTCTTGAGAGTCCCTTGGACTGCAAGGAGATCCAACCAGTCCATTCTGAAGGAGATCAGCCCTGGGAATTCTTTGGAAGGAATGATGCTAAAGCTGAAAGTCCAGTACTTTGGCCACCTCATGCGAAGGGTTGGCTCATTGGAAAAGACTCTGATGCTGGGAGGGATTGGGGGCAGGAGGAGAAGGGGACACCAGAGGATGAGATGGCTGGATGGCATCACTGACTCGATGGACGTGAGTCTGGGTGAACTCTGGGAGTTGGTGATGGACAGGGAGGCCTGGTGTGCTGAGATTCATGGGGTCACAAAGAGTCGGACACAACTGAGCAACTGAACTGAACTGAACTGAACTGAACTGAACCCTGCCCAGAAGTTAAATAAGCAGGGTGACTATACAGCCTTGTCAGAGTCTTTTCCCAATTTTGAGCCTGTCCATTGTTCCAAATCTGGTTCTGACTGTTGCTTCTTCTCCTACATACAGGTTTCTCAGGAGCCAAGTAGGATGGTCTGGTACTCCCATCTCTTGAAGCCTGGCATTCTGCAGTCCATAGGATCGCAAAGAGTTGGACACAACTGAGTTTGAACTGAAAAGTCAAAGACTTCAGTGTAGTCAATGAAGCAGATGCTTTTCTGGAATTCTCTTGCTTTTTCTACTGTCCAGTGGATGTTGGCAATTTGATATCTGGTTCTCTGCCCTTTCTAAACCCAGCTTGTACATGTGGAAGTTCTTGGTTCATGTACTATTGAAGCCTAGCTTGAAGGATTTTGAGCATTACCTTGCTAACATGTGAAATGAGTGCAGTTGTATGGTAGCTTGAACATTCTCTGGAGTGGGTAACCATTTCCTTCTCCGGGGATCTTCCCTACCGTTGGCCTCAAACTCAGGTTTCCCAAATTGCCAGTAGATTCTTTTTTTTTTTTCCTTTTCTTTTTTTTTTAAATTTTATTTTATTTAACTTTACAATATTGTATTGGGTTTGCCATATATCAGCATGAATCTGCCACAGGTATACATGTGTTCCTCATCCTGAACCCCTCTCCCTCTTCCCTCCCCATACCATCCCTCTGGGTTGTCCCAGTGCACCAGCCCCAAGCATCCAGTATCGTGCATCGAACCTGGACTGGCGACTCATTTCATATATGATATTATACATATTTCAATGCCATTCTCCCAAATCATCCCACCCTCTCCCTCTCCCAGAGTCCAAAAGACTGTTCTATACATCAGTGCCTCTTTTGCTGTCTCATATACGGGGTTATTGTTACCATCTTTCTAAATTCCATATACATGCGTTAGTATACTGTATTGGTGTTTCTTTACTGTCTAAGCTACCAGGGAAGCCCCTGAAATCATTAAAAAAGATCATTTAAAAATCTATCTCCAGGAGGTGGTAGATGTGGAGGCAGCAGGTGAGGGCAATGCCCCCTTGTGTTACCTTCTAGCTCTGGAACTCCCTTAGAATTGCATGGTCATTGCCCCATCCGGGTATTAGCAGAGATTAACACCCAGACTTTTCGTCTCCCCAGGCCTAGCGCTGAGAAGGATTTGGAATTAAGACAGGCCCATCTTTCAAACTGGATGAGTCTGATGGCTAAGGAGCAAAGCAAACTTGGCAGAAAGGCGTTCAGGTCGTGAGTGCCGTCAAGTTTGGCCCTTGCTGATCAGGGCCGGTTGGTTTATGGCGCCCCTTGGTGGTCCCGACGCCGTAGTACATCTACTTCCACACTCCTGAGCAGTGGCTTCCAAGGTGAGGTAGGACAAGGCTATAACCTCCATTTTAATTGAAATAATTGAATTATTTAAATTCTTAAAATAGTGACACTTTGATCTTTGTGCTCTTTCTTGGTTTGTATGTCAGCTCCATAGCTTGTTGCACAAGTAAAGCAGAAGGGACACTCTGAGAGTACGTGAGAGCTTCATGCCTTGAAGAGGCTGCTGGTGACGCCCTCCCTGGGCTCAGTGTTTGGGACATCAAAGCTTTTGACACGTCCTGGTGTGTCCTGATGCTTTCTGAGCCAGACTGCTCTGGTTCGAATCCTCACTCTGCTATTTTGAGCCCTGGCTTACTCACGGTCTACTTTCATTTCTTCATCATTTGAATGGGAATAATATTAAGGCCCATCTCATGGTGATACTACAGGAATTCAACATCTTTAGAACATTTAGGAAAGTGTCTTGGTAAGGATGATATAAGTGACAGGAAGTATTACTTTGTTTTACTGAGCACGTGTGCTTGCTAAGTCACTTTAGTCATGTCTGACTCTGTGAAGCTATGGACTGTAGCCTGCCGTCCTCCTCTTTCCTTGGGATTCTTCAGGTAAGATTACTGGAGTGGATTGCTGAGGCCCTCCTCTAGTTTTACTGAAGCCCTCATCAAAAAAAACCTAAAAAGCTTTAAAAAAAAATCACTGCAATAAATACATAAATAAATAAATCAGATAGTATGAATAATGCAAGTGCAAGAGGTCACTAACATTAGTATTTAAAGGTATTTTTAAAGTATTTAAGAGCACAAAAAACCTAAAAGGCTTAAAAATTACTGCCAAAAAACATAGATCTTAGATAACATGAATAATGAAAGTGCAAGAGGCCACTAACAATATTCAAAAGTACATTTATGTAATTTACAAATAAGAATTAGCATATATTAAGAATGCATATAATAAGAATTAGCATATATTAAGAATGGAAAAGAAATGCAAAAAAGCAATATGGCTGTCTGGGGAGGCCTTACAGTTAGCTGTGAAAAGAAGAGAAGCGAAAAGCAAAGGAGAAAAGGAAAGATATAAATATCTGAATGCAGAGTTCCAAAGAATAGCAAAAAGAGATAAGAAAGCCTTCTTCAGGGATCAGTGCAAAGAAATAGAGGAAAACAACAGAATGGGAAAGACTAGAGATCTCTTCAAGAAAATTAGAGATACCAAGGGAACATTTCATGCAAAGATGGGCTCGATAAAGGACAGAGATGGTTTGGACCTAACAGAAGCAGAAGATATTAAGAAGAGGTGGCAAGAATACACAGAAGAACTGTACAAAAAAGAGCTTCACGACCCAGATAATCACGATGGTGTGATCACTGACCTAGAGCCAGACGTCCTGGAATGTGAAGTCAAGTGGGCCTTAGAAAGCATCACTATGAACAAAGCTAGTGGAGGTGATGGAATTCCAGTGGAGCTATTCCAAATCCTGAAAGATGATGCTGTGAAAAATGCTGCCCTCAATATGCCAGCAAATTTGGAAAACTCAGCAGTGGCCACAGGACTGGAAAAGGTCAGTTTTCATTCCAATCCCAAAGAAAGGCAATGCCAAAGAATGTTCAAACTACCGCACAATTGCACTCATCTCACACGCTAGTAAAGTAATGCTTAAAATTCTCCAAGCCAGGCTTCAGCAATATGTGAACCGTGAACTTCCTGATGTTCAAGCTGGTTTTAGAAAAGGCAGAGGAACCAGAGATCAAATTGCCAACATCCGCTGGATCATGGAAAAAGAAAGAGAGTTCCAGAAAAGCATCTATTTCTGCTTTATTAACTATGCCAAAGCCTTTGACTGTGTGGATCACAATAAACTATGGAAAATTCTGAAAGAGATGGAAATACCAGACCACCTGATCTGCCTCTTGAGAAATTTGTATGCAGGTCAGGAAGCAACAGTTAAAACTGGACATGGAACAACAGACTGGTTCCAAATAGGAAAAGGAGTTCGTTAAGGCTGTATATTGTCATCCTGTTTATTTAACTTATCTGCAGAGTACATCATGAGAAACGCTGGACTGGAAGAAACACAAGCTGGAATCAAGATTGCTGGGAGAAATATCAATAACCTCAGATATGCAGATGACACCACCCTTATGGCAGAAAGTGAAGAGGAACTAAAAGCCTCTTGATGAAAGTGAAAGAGGAGAGTGAAAAAGTTGGCTTAAAGCTCAACATTCAGAAAACGAAGATCATGGCATCTGGTCCCATCACTTCATGAGAAATAGATGGGGAAACAGTGGAAACAGTGTCAGACTTTATTTTTCTGGGCTCCAAAATCACTACAGATGGTGACTGCAGCCATGAAATTAAAAGACGCTTACTCCTTGGAAGGAAAGTTATGACCAACCTAGATAGCATATTCAAAAGCAGAGACATTACTTTGCCAACAAAGGTTCGTCTAGTCAAGGCTATGGTTTTCCAGTGGTCATGAATGGATGTGAGAGTTGGACTGTGAAGAAGGCTGAGTGCCCAAGAATTGATGCTTTTGAACTGTGGTGTTGGAGAAGACTCTTGAGAGTCCCTTGGACTGCAAGGAGATCCAACCAGTCCATTCTGAAGGAGATCAGCCCTGGGATTTCTTTGGAAGGAATGATGCTAAAGCTGAAAGTCTTTGGCCACCTCATGCAAAGAGTTGACTCATTGGAGAAGACTCTGATGCTGGGAGGGATTGGGGGCAGGAGGAGAAGGGGATGACAGAGGATGAGATGGCTGGATGGCATCACTGACTCAATGGACATGAGTCTGAGTGAAGTCTGGGAGTTGGTGATGGACAGGGAGGCCTGGTGTGCTGCGATTCATGGGGTCGCAAAGAGTCGGACACGTCTGAGCGACTGATCTGATCTGATCTGAAGAATACTCACTGAGTGTATATCTAATCAGAAAATTTTAGAATCCACTGGTTCTGAACCTGGGTGGAAACACATGATTCCAGTGGAAATGTTGGCTTCACCTAATGTATCTTCCTCAATTTTGCCCTTTGGGGTGGCAAAGGCTTTAGTGTCATGTTTCATATGAAGATACTGAAGCACAGAGAGGTCAGCAACCTTATCCCGAGTTGCTTGGTGTGATCACCAGCTGAGCTAAGCCTCTTCACTCCAAGTAGCTGGTGTTCACACATGCCTAGATGCTCTTCATGACTTCTAACCTCTTGTAGATCTCTTTCTTCACAAGAGGTACAAATGGAAGCCCACCAACCTTTGCAACTCACTCTCTACCTCTGCCTGCTCCCACTTCCTTCTGTGAAGAATAATTAAGTTTGAGACCAGGAGAGTTTGGGGCTGGGCTCTGGTCTGAACTTTACTGGTTCTGCCATGTCCGGGGTGGAAAATATCTTGCATGGTCTCTGTCCTGGTCAGGGCCACTTTCACGGGCTTTCTCTGCCATTTTGGACCACGAGGTGGCTCTTGTGGTTCTCAGGCCATGTCCAGAGCTGCTGACAAGTAGTGTGTAGTTGTACATGAGTAATAAAGAACTCCATCATAAGAAAAGCTTGTGTCCAAGGCCATCTCCTACCAAAGGTATTTCTGAAAAGCTAACAGTCATGATGATTTTATAGAATGTTGTTTGGATTTCAGCCTACATTTCTGGTTCAGGAGTTCATTCACGTGTATAAAGGACTGGTTGAACATCTGTCACATGCCTGACAATATTCTGGTGAAGATACATAAGACGGATAAAGGCCTTGCTTGCTCAGAGCTTATGTTCTAGTGGAGGAGGGAGAAACAGAAACGTGACCTTGGGCTTGAACATGAGACTTGCTTTGGCCAATGGAATGTATGTGTGGTTGAACCACACTAACTCTGTTTTGTCAGTCCCATCTTAGGCCCACATCATAACCCCCACCCCTTTCTGTGTGACTGAGCTTCAGCCTGCTCTCAAGGAATGTGCCCAAGCCAAATAAGTTGCCTATCATCTTTTAACCTTGCGTTCATCTGATATGAAAATTGGAAGAATGCCTTTTGCTGATGCAGATGGTAAATGGTCATAAGACCCCCAGGGAGAAGAAAAAGTCCTAATTCCTGTCATTGCTGACTTGCTTCTTGCTTGGTAGTCAGATTCTGTTTTTAGATTCAGGCTCTTTAAATCCCTATATACCCATTTTGGTTTTGGTCAGTGATTCCTGTATAATGTTACAAACCTCCATAGTTCACATAGTTCTTTAGGCACTCTGTCTACCAGATCTAATTCCTTGAATCTTTTCATCACCTCCACTGTATAATCATAAGGGATTTGATTTAGATTGTACCTCAATGGTCAAGTGGTTTTCCCTACTTTCTTTAATTTAAGCCTGTATTTTGCAGTAAGGGCTTCCCAGGTGGCTCAGTAGTAAAAAAAAAAAAAAAAACAAAAAACCTGCCTGCAAATGCAAGAGCCTTAGGAGATGAGAGTTCAAACCCTGGATGGGGAAGATCCCCTGGAGGAGGAAATGGCAACCCACTCCAGTATTCTTGCCTGAAGGATTCCATGGACAGACCATGGGTCGCAAAGAGTCGGACACTACTGAGTGACTAAGGAGCTCATGATCTGAGCTACAGTCAGCTCCCTCTCTTGTTTATACTGACTATATAGAGCTTCTCCACCTTCAGCTGCAAAAAATATCATCAGTCTGATTTCAGTATTGACCATTTGTGATGACCATGTGTAGAGTTTCTCTTGTGTTATTGGCAAAGGGTGTTTGCTATGACCAGTGTGTTCTCTGAACGAAACTCTGTTAGTCTTTGCCCTGGTTCATTCTGTACTCCAAGGCCAAACTTGCCTGTTATTCCAGGTATCTCTTGACTTCTTACTTTTGCATTCCAATCCCCTATGATGAAAAGGACATCTTTTTTGGGTGTTAGTTCTAGAAGGTCTTGTAAGTCTTCATAGAACTGGTAACTTCAGCTTCTTCAGCATTAGTAATTGGGGCGTAGACTTGGATGTTGAATGGTTTGCCTTGGAAATAACAAAGATCATTTTGTTGTTTTTGAGATTGCACTTAGGTATTGCATTTTGGACTCTTTTATTGACTATGAGGGCTACTCCATTTATTCTAAGGGATTCTTACCCACAGTAGTAGATATAACGGTCATCTGAATTATATTCGCCCATTCCGGTCCATTTTACTTCACTGATTCCTAAGATATCTATTTTCACTCTTGCTTGACTGTGTCCAAATTACCTTGATTCATGGACCTAACATTCCTGGTTCCTATGCAATATTGTTCTTTACAGCATCAGACTTTACTTTCACCACCAGACATGTCCATAACTGAGCATCATTTCCACTTCAGCCCAGCTATGTCATTCTTTCTGAAGTTATTAGTAATTGCCCTCTGCTCTTCCCCAGTAAGCATATTGGACACTTTCTGACTTGAGGGGCTCATCTTCCTGTGTCATATCTTTTTGCCTTTCATACTGTTCATGGGGTTCTCCCAGCAAGAATACTGGAGCAGTTTGCCATTTCCTCCTCCCATGGACCATGTTATGTTAGAACTCTCCACTATGAGCCATCTGTCTTGGGTAGCCCTACACGGCATTCATAACTTAATTGAGTTATACAAGCCCCTTCACCATGATGAGGCTGTGATTCACGAAGCAGTTTGTAACATTGTACAGGAGTCAGTGACCAAAACCATCCCAAAGAAAAAGAAATTCAAGATAAAGTGGTTGTCTGAGGAAGCTTTACAAATAGCTGAGGAAAGAAGATATGCAAAAAACAAGGGAGACAGGGAAAGGTATACCCAACTGAATGCAGAGTTCCAGAGAATAGCAAGGAGAGATAAGAAGCTTTCTTTAATGAACAGTGCAAAGAAATAGAGGAAAACAATAGAATGGGAAAGATTAGAGATCTCTTCAGGAAAATTGGAGATAAAAAAGGAACGTTTCATGTAAGAATGGGCACAATAAAGGACAGAAGTGATAAGGACTTAACAGAAGCAGAAGAGATTAAGAAGAGGTGGCAAGAATATACAGAACTATACAGAAAAAGTCTGGAAACCATGACCGTGTGGTCATTTACTGGGAGTCAGACATCCTGGAATATGAAGTAAAGTGGGCCTTAAGAAGCATTACTATGAACAAAGCTAATGGAGATGATGGATTCCAGCTGAGCTATTTCATCCTAAAATATGATGCTGTTAAAATACTGCACTCAAATGCCAGCAACCTTGGAAAGCTCAGCAGTTGCCAGAGGACAGTCAGTTTTCATTCTAGTTCCAAAGAAGGGCAGTGCCATTCTGTTTGGTTCACACCACCATACAATTGCACTCATTTCACATGCTAGCAAGATTATGCTCAAAATCCTTTAAACTAGGCTTTAGCAGTCCCTGAACCAAGAACTTTCAGATATACAAGCAGGATTTAGAAAAGGCAGAGGAACTAGAGATCAAATTGCCAATATTCGTTGGATCTTAGAGAAAGCAAGGGAATTCCAGAAAGACATCTGCTTCTGCTTCACTGACTACACTAAAACCTTTGACTCTGTGGATCACAACAAACTGTGGAAAATTCTTAAAGAAATGGGAGTACCAGACCACTTACCTGTCTCCTGAGAATCCTGTATGCAGGTCAAGAAGCAACCATTAGAGCCAAACACAGAACAATGGAGTAGTTCAAAATTGGGAAAAGAGTACCACAAGGCTGTATATTGTCACCCTATTTATTTAACTTCTATGCAGAGTACATTGGAGAAGGCAATGGCAACCCACTCCAGTACTCTTGCCTGGAAAATCCCATGGACGGAGGAGCCTGGTAGGCTGCAGTCCATAGGGTTGCAGAGTTGGACACGACTGAGCAACTTCACTTTCACTTTTCACTTTCATGCATTGGAGGAGGAAATGACAACCCACTCCAGTGTTCTTGCCTGGAGAATCCCAAGGATGGTGGAGCCTGGTGGGCTACCATCTGTGGGGTCGCACAGAGTAGGACACAACTGAAGTGACTTAGCAGCAGCAGTAGCAGGAGAGTACATCATGCAAAATGCTGGACTGGATAAATTACAAGCTGGAATCAAGGTTATTGAGAGAAATATAATAACCTCAGATATGCAGATAATATCACTTTAATGGGAGAAAGTGATGAAGGTGAAAGAAGATCGTGAAAAAGCTGGCTTGAAACTCAGGTTTCAAAAAACTAAAGTCATGGCATCTGGTCCCATCACTTCATGGCAAATAGTAGGTGAAAAGGTGGAAATGGTGACAAACTTTATTTTCTTGGTTTCCAAAATCACTGCAGATGCTAACTGCAGGCATGAAATTAAAAGATGCTTGCTGAAGGAAAGCTGTGACAAACCTAGACAGCATATTAAAAAGCAGAGAAATCAACTGCCATCAAAGGTCTGATAATCAAAGCTATGGTTTTTCTAGTAATCATGTATGGTTGTGAGAGTTTGACCATAAAGAAGATTGAGTGCTAAAGAATTGATGCTTTTGAATTGTGGTGCTGGAGAAGACTTTTGAGAGTCCCCTGGACAGCAAAGAGATCAAACCAGTCAATCTAAAGGAAATCAACTCTGAATATTCATTGGAACGACTGATTCTGAAGCTGAAGGTCCAATACTTTGGCCACCTGATGCAGAGACTCAACTCATTGGAAAAGACCTTGATGCTGGGAAAGATTGAAGGCAAAAGGAGAAGAGGGCAGCAGCAGATGAGATGGTTATATAGCATTTTGATTCAGTGGACATGAATTTGATTAAACTCCAGGAGACAGTGAAGGACAGAGAAGCCCTGTGTGCTGCAGTCCATGGGGTCACAAAGAGTCAGACAACTTAGCAACTGAACAGCAACATACCCTTTTTGGTGTATTGAAGTGCAGCAGCAAATGCCTCTGGATCATCTGCCCAATCCTGCCTGTAGGTAAGTTACCAAAGATAAACTTCATAATTTCACTTTATGAATTTGCCTGTTTTGTTTTTTTTTTTGCTGTCTCAAAGTTCCTTTTCAGTTCACAGGATATTATTCTAAATCTCTGTTTTCTGACAAAAGAGATGGTGTGTCAATTTTGAGCATAGGTCTTAAGAGATCTTACACATTTCTGCTTACTCTTATTGCTTCTCCACCATTGCTGTGAGAAAAACATATGTGTCTGGTTCTAGCAGGATGATGAGAGACATCTGGAGCTGAGATGCTCCCCCAAGCAACCCATAGCCCTGCCCTGAGGAACACAGCTGTGCCCAGCTGAGCCTAGCCAATCTGCAGATGTGGATGATAATATAGGATTGTGATTTTAAGCCATGGAGTTTTGAGATAGTTTGTTACACAGCAATAGCTGACTGATACAGGTGCTCTGGAGGGAAAAAAAAGCTGAGATAAAGAAGCACCCTAAGAAACATACTTAGGCAGGATGGTATGGAAAATTCTGGAATGGAGCTAATACTTAGGCTGAGACCTGAAGGTTAAGAAGAAGCTCCCACATGATAATGAGAGAGGAGTATGAGGAAACAAAGTTCCTGAGGCTGGAAATAACTTGTGTTTTAGCAGAAGACCTGGGTGGCTGAAGCAGAGTTATTCCAGGAAAAGGGGAAAATGAAGCTAGAGAGAGGTACAGAGCTTTGCAGGCCAGTATTTGAATTTTATTCTCAGTACAGTGGGGAGATTTGAAAAGGTTTTAAGGAGGAGAGGGAGAGAAGAAGAAGAAGAAGAAAAGAGGAAGGAGGGGAGGAGATGAGAAGAGAGGAGAGAGAATTGCTTTTATGGTTTTAATTGTCCATCTTTGTCCTTGTGCAAACAGAAGCAAGAATGCCAGTTGGGAGACTGTTGAAGATATCCAGGTGAGATAATGGAAGAGCCCGGGCCAGGTGGTGACATTGGCAGGACTGAGAAATGAGTGGGTTAATACTGCATTTTAGAATAGATTTCATAGGACCAAGCCTTCTGGTTTGGGGTATGATGGAGAACTATCATCAGCGACTAATTCCCCACCCCTGGAAAACTATTCCTGGAAATCCAGAGGGAAAAAAAAAAAAAAGACAGATGATGGGTATGTCCATGGCATTTGAGTAAGAGTGTAGAAGTAATAGAAGCAATGTAGTAACTAATATTGGAGAAGGCAATGGCACCCCACTCCAGTACTCTTGCCTGGGAAATCCCATGGATGGAGGAGCCTGGTAGGCTACAGTCCATGGGGTCGCGAAGAGTCGGACACGACTGAGTGACTTCACTTTCACTTTTCACTTTCATGTTTGTTGAGCATTTACTATTTTCTACATACTTCCCTAAGCTTTTGACATCTTACACCAACCTATGAGGTAGGTTCTTATCTCCACTTTACAAATGAAACAGATCCCATGAGGGTCAGTGACTTGTTCAAGGGCACACATAGCTGGTAAGAGGAACACAGGGATCTGGGGTTTGGCATAATCTCTCTTTTGGCTACACTCCAGGGGAGGATCCCAGGAAAATGGTGTTGGACTTTGCCTTTGCAAGTCTTTCAGAGATCCCTCATTCAGATCTAAGCAATGTCCCCCATGTGGTGAAAAGCTTTTTTGTCTTCTTAGGTCTATACCTAAGACTAGAGCTGACACCTGTCTTTGAAGACTGGTAAAGTCTGCAGGGTTTTCAGGATTGATTAGCCATTCTGTAGTGGGCAGAGGGAGACATGTTGGATGCAAATCTGGTTGAGCTGATCCTCCTGGACTCCCAGCAGCTCCAGCCCCACTAGTTCATTCAGTATCTTAAGAAGATGCCCCGATGAGGCAGGAAACTCCTTCAAAGTAACTGCAAGCCCTTCTCAGCAAAAGAGCCCCATCTACCTTTCAGCCAAGCCTGTTCGAGGACTCATGTGAACTGGAAATGGCTAAATTAGGGGAAGAATGTGCCTTGAACTTTGTTCTCTTCTCTGAGAGGATTTGATAAATGGAAATAGAGAGAAGAAGCCAGGGGACCGAGCAGGGAGTGGTTACAGGGCTTGGTTCTATGACCTATAAGCTGAACACAAGATTGTTGACACCAGGCTCTCCAAACCTCTTGACAGGGCACCTGGGACCAGAAATGCCGTCTGCACCTGGTTCTGCTTTGGGTGGAGACTGTGTCAGTGCAGAGCCAAGTGGAGTCTCCTGCCCGCATACCAGGGCCATGACCTTCACTTGAAGACTCCAGCAGCAAGAGATGATTCTCCAATTTTGTTGATGAAAAAATTTTAAATGCGATAATTTATTTTATTTATTTTTGGCTGTGCTGTGTCTTCGTTGCTGTATACGGGCTTTTCTCTAGTTTCAAAGAGCGGGGACTGCTCTCTAGTTGTGGTGCTCGGGCTTCTCATTCCAGTGGCTTCTCTTGTTCCGGAGCATGAGCTCTAGGTGCACAGGCTTCCGTAGTTGTGGCCAACAGACTTAGTCACCCCATGGCATGTGGGATCTTCCTGGACCAGGGATGGAGCTGATGTCACTCACATTGCAAGGTAGATTCTTAACCACTGGGCAACCAGGGAAGCCCCTCAAATGTATTAACAGGGGGCAACAGGGGGACTTCCCTGGTGGTCCAGTGACAAAGACTCCATGCTCCCAATGCAGGGGGCCCAGGTTTGACGCCTGTTCAGGGATCCTCCTTGCCGCAATGAAGAGCATACTCAAACTAAAGGTTGTGTGTGCTGCAGATAAGACCCAGAGCAGCCAAATAAATAAATAAAGGAAGCAGAGAGACATGGAGGTTAAAGTATGACCTTTGAACCTAGACTGATGAAGTAGGTCCCTTGCTCACTACCAGTCATGCCTAATCCCTAAGCTTCAGTCTCCCCTTCTGTAAAATGGGGATAATTATAGAGCCTGTCTAATATGGCTGTGAGGGTTAAACAAGCCATAGGAATAGAGCTTGGTGCATACTAACCATAATTTGATTTGTATATCTTCATTTTACATGTTAAAGCTTTTTATTCAAATTGTCGTGGATTAGTAGAAGCAACACAGAAGGCAATGGCACCCCACTCCAGTACTCTTGCCTGGAAAATCCCATGGATGGAGGAGCCTGGTAGGCTGCAGTCCATGGGGTCGCTAAGAGTCGGATGACTGAGCGACTTCACTTTCACTTTTCACTTTCGTGCATTGGAGAAGGAAATTGCAACCCACTCCAGTGTTCTTGCCTGGAGAATCCCAGGGTCGGGGGAGCCTGGCTGGCTGTCGTCTATGGGGTTGCACAGAGTCGGACATGACTGAAGTGACTCAGCAGCAACAGCAGCAGCAGTAGAAGCAAGTAAAATGTATAAGAGGATGGGTAGATACAAGAGAAATTGTGTAATTTAATTAAGACCTAAAATAAATAAACAAAATAAGTTTTCCATATATCTACTCCTTAAGAACTCCCAAGTGGAGAAGGCAGTAGCCACGTGGAGAAGGCAGTAGCCACGTGCCGCAGGCCCTGTGCTTTCCCTGGAAGAACAGCAGACATCTAGGGTTTTTTTGGTTTTTTTGCCTCACCTCTTGAGATCTTAGTACACCAACAGGGATTGAACCCTGGCCCTCGGCAGTGAAAGCACAGAGTCCTAACCACTGGACTGCCAGGGAATTTTCAGTCAAGGGTTCTCTTGGGGCTTTCCTTTTTTCTGCATTCCAGGGCTTTACCCTCATCAGCATCAATAGCACCACCCAACAAGGAGACACTAATTGCAGAGGAACCGCTTGAAGCCTTTCAGGCCCTCTCCTTGGGTAGCCTCTTCAATGTTGGGCTGCTAGCTTCAAACTCTCTAGAAGAAATCAATCGATGCCTCAATCTTGGTCCTTCAGTATTTTCATCCTTATAGAATCTGGAGTTGGAGGGGCTTGGGGCTCATCTGGTGGGTCCCTGAGGGAGGCAGGATGCTCTGCAGTGGGAGCCCCAGGTTTGAGGATGACTCCCCACCACTGTCCTGGCCCTCCCCCTTCCCTAGAACCCCTTCTCTGCCTCCCATGAAACCTTTTTCCTGTACCCATCAGATCCCAGCTGTGCCCTCTGGGCTGCCCAGGGCCCAGGTAGCTCCTCTGGATCCCTAGTCTTATCCTCGGGCTTCCCTGCGGATGGAAAGATAGCCCTTGGAGCCAGGGTCCAGGCATCCAAGTTCTCAGGCCCAAACTGAGGAAGGAAAAGTGGTCCTACACTTTCTGTATGTGTTTCCCCCTCCCCAGCCCCCACCTCCAAAGGCAGACACAAGCCTCAGCCCCTTAACACAGAGGACCAGCCACTTACTTTGCCAGGGCCCAGTGTAAAATGATGATATGGGCCCTTGTTAAAAATTATTGAAATTTTCTAATGTACAAACTTCCAATTATAAAATAAGCCCTAGGATGTGACTATGAAGGCATAGTGACTATAGCTAATAATAGTGTATTGTACATTTGAAAGTTGCTAAGAATGAAATTCCCCTCATGGTTTATTTATTTTATAACTGCAAGTTTGTACCTTTTGATCCCCTTCACACATTTTACATCCATTCCCCCTTCCTCTGATAATGACCAATCTGTTCTCTGATCGGTGAGCTTGTCCTTTTTTTTTTTTTTTAAGTTTAAAATTTTTAAATTTTACTTATTTACCTTTGGCTGTGCTGAGTCTCCATTGCTGCACATGGGCTTTCTCTGGTTGCAGCAAGTGGGGCTACTCTTGGTTTCTGTGCACAGGTTCTCGTTGTGGTGACTTCTCTTGTTGCAGCGTGCGGGCTCAGTAGTTGCGGTGCGTGAGCCTAGTTGTCTCTTGACATGTGGGATCTTCCTGGACCAGGAATTGAACCCGTGTCTCCTGCATTGGCAGGTGGATTCTTAACCAATGGGCCATCAGGGGGTTCCTTGTTTTTTATTTTTTAATTCCACATGTAAGTGAGATCATAAGGTATTTGTCTTTCTCTGTCTATTTCACTTAGCATAATGTCCTCAAGGTCCATCCATGTTATCTCAAATGGCAAGATTTAATTCATTTTTATCGATGGACACTAAGAGTGAAGATCTTAGACATTCTCATTCCCCCCAAAAAGTGTAGCTATGTGTGGTGATGGGTGTTAACGAGACTTATTGTGGGGATCATTTTACAATATATACAAATATCAAATCATTGTGTTATACTCCTGAAAACAATAGAATTGACTTTTATATCTCACGTTAAAAAAAAAGAATTTCAAAGCAGTGATACCAGAGCATTGAATCAAGCATAGGGCCCTTCTGATGGCTGCGCAGGCCACACGCCCATGAAGCTGACGCTGGTGACAGAGGTGTGCTCTGCTTATTGCACTTTCCTGAGACTTCTGAAGCTATTTCTCTCTGTTTTTGTTTTTCCTCAGAGATATAATCCACATAGTCTAAAATTCATTCCTTCAAAGTGTACACATAGTTCAGTGATTTACAGTATATTTGTGAAGCTATACAACACTATCTAATTCCAGAACATTTTCATCACCTTAAAAAGAAACCCCATGCCTACTAACAGTCACTCCCCATTCTTCCCTCCCTCAGCCCCTGGATATCATCAATATAATTTCTGCCTTTATGGATTCCCATATTCTGGACATTTCATATAAATGGAATCATATAATGTGGACTTTTGTGTCTGGTTTCTTTCATTTAGCATAATATTTTAAAGATTCATTCATTTTCATTCCCTTTTATGGCTGAATAATATTCTGTTATAAGGATAGACCATATTTTATGTATCATTTGTTTGTTTTAATATTTCTTTTTGAAAATTGATCTCTACGTGATGCAGTGAGTACAAATAATTATCCCATAGTCAAAGATTTACATACTTCCTCCTTTTTCAGTTCAATTCAGTTGCTCAGTCATGTCCTACTCTTTGCAACCCCATGAACCACAGCACGCCAGGCCTGCCTGTCCATCACCAACTCCCGGAGTCTACCCAAACCCATGTCCATTGAGTCAGTGATGCCATCCAACCATTTCATCCTCTGTCATCTCCTTCTCCTCCTGCCCTCAATCTTTCCCAGCATCAGGGCCTTTTCAAATGAGTGAGCTCTTTGCATCAGGTGGCCAAAGTATTGGAGCTTCAGCTTCAACAGTGAAGCTAGTGAACACCTAGGACTGATCTCCTTTAGGATGGACTGGTTGGATCTCCTTGCAGTCCAAGGGACTCTCAAGAGTCTTCTCCAACACCACAGTTCAAAACCATCAATTCTTTGGCCCTCAGCTTTCTTTATAGTCCAACTCTCACATCCATACATGACCACTGGAAAAACTTAAAATTCAAGCATCTTAAGTGTGCACTTGATCAGTTTTTACCTGTGTCTATGCCTGAGTAACCACCATCCAGATGCAGATATAGAGCATCTCTTCCTCCCATTAGGATGTTTCAAGCCTCCTCCAAGGGCCCCCTCCCCCACCCACAAAGCTGCTATGCCAATTTCTACCATCTTAATTTTGCCTATCCTTGAACTTCATAGACATGGAACCATACGATAAGTATTTTTTTGCATCTGGCTTCTTTTGCTCAGCAAGAAGTCAGTGAGATTCATTCACACTATATGTGGCAATAGTTCTTTTTGGTTGTTGTACCATTTAACTATTCTGTTTAGCAATACTATCCATGGACATTTGGGTTATTTCCAATTTGTAACTACTCTGATAAAACTGTCATGACTACTTTTGTCATTTGGTGGCCATAAAGCCTCACTTCTGTTGTGTATTTACCAAGAAGTGAAATTGTTAGGCTTTAAAACAGGTGCATGCTTAGTTTGAATAGATTCTGTCCAAGAGTTTTCCAGAGTGGATCATGCCAGTTCCACTGACAGTTTAGTTGCTCTTTCTCTTCATTGACATTCAATAATGTCAGTCAGTCTAGTACATGATAGTATCTCATCGTAGTTTTAATTTGCATTTTCCTGATGACGAATGAGATCGAGTGCCTTCTTATGTCCTTGTTGGCCATTGGATAGCCACCCATCACTTTTTTTTCATTGAACACTTTTGAATCATATTTTTCTTTAGAGTCTGACAAAAGGATGACAAAGAGATAATGCCTTTTTTTTCCCCTCTGTGTGTGTTTATTTATTTATTTTTGGCTGCACTGGGTCTTTGTTGCTTCTCACAGGTTTTCTCTAGCTGCAGCAAGCAGGGGCTACTCTTTGCAGTAGTGTGTGGGCTTCTCATTGCGGTGGCTTTTCTTGTTGTGGTGCACAGTCTCTAGGCACATGGGCTTCAGTATTTGCAGCATGTGGGCTCCAGTATTGTGATGCATGGGCTTAGTTGCTCCATGGCATGTGGAATCTCCCCAGACCAGAGATAGAATGTCCCTTGCATTGGCAGGTGGATTCTTATCTGCTGTGCCACCAGGGAAGTCCAGGATAATGCCTTTATTTCCTCTGAGTTTTCTTAAAAATTCACTCATGTTAATTCATATTTAATTACACAAGTTTATATGAATGCATTTTCATTGTTTCCTCATAGCCTTGCTAAGAGTGTCTATCATCAGTCCTCTAAATTGATGAGGGGAAAACTATCTTATCAATAGTTTAATGTAATGTGCATTTCTGTGATTGTTATGAAATCAAGCATTTTTTCCTATGTTTATTGGCCACTTGTATTTCTTTTGTGTGCCTTTTCATATCCTTCATCAATTTTCCTATTGGCTTGTCTATCTTTTCCTCATTGATTATGGAAGTTGTTTCTATAATCCATATAATCCATAATAATCTGTAAAATCTGTTATCTGTTATATATTGCAAATACTTTATTTGCTGCTTGTATTTTTTCAAGACTTGATTGTTTAGAAAAGTTTTATATTTACAAAAAAGTGAGAAGACAGCTCCCATCTAATGCATACCCAATGTCCTCTATTATTAACATCTTACATTAATGTGGTACTTTTATAACAACTAATGAGCCAATATTGAAGCATTATTTAGTTGTTTGGTTTTTTAGGCTTCTCTTGGCTGTGACAGTTTCTCAGAATTTTCTTGTTTTTAACCATCTTGATGGCTTTGAAGAGTACTGGTCAGATATTTTGTAGAATGTACCTCTATTGAGTTTGTCTTTGTGTTTTTCTCATAATTAGACTTGAGTTATGAATTTTGGAGAGGAAGACCACAGAGGTAAAATGCCGTTTCCTTCACGTCATGTCAGTAGTACATACTATCAACATGATTTATCATTGTTGATGTTGACTGTAATCACCTGGCTGAGGTGACATTTATCAGGTTTCTCCCTACAAAGTTACATTTCCCATCTTTCCATACTGTCATCTTTGGAAAGATATCACTAATGCAACTCACACTTAAGGAGTAAAGGCTATGCTCCAGTCTCTTGAGGGCAGAGTATCTGCATAAATTATTTGAAATTCTTCTACCTAGGAGATCTGTCTCTTCCCCGCTATATATTATGTATTCAATCATTTATATTAGTATAGATTCATGGGCATTTATTTTGTTCACATTATAAATCCAATATCATTTTTTTTGTTGTTGCTCAAATTGTCTTAACCTTGGCCCCTGGGAGCTCTTTCAGCACTCCTGTATCAGACAAATATGTATATTATCACCGTGCTTATTTAACTTCTATGTAGAATACACCAGGTGAAATGCCAGATTGGATGAATAACAAGCTGGAATCAAGATTGGTGGGAGAAATTTCAACAACCTCAGATATGCTGATGATACCATTCTAATGGCAGAAAGTGATGAGGTACTAAATAACCTCTTGGTTAAGGTTAAAGAAGAGAGTGAAAAAGCTGGCTTGAAACTCAATATTAAAAAAAAAAAAAAAAACTAAGTTCATGGCATCTGGTCCCATAGTGTTTAAACTATTAGTCACTCATTTGTGTTCAACTCTTCGTGACCCTATGGACTGTTGCCCACCAGGCTCCTCTATCCATGGAATTCTCCAGTCAAGAATACTGGAGTGGGTAGCCATTTTCTTCTCCAGGGGATCTTTCCAACCCAAGAATCCAACCCAGGTCTCCTGCATTACCAGCAGATTCTTTACTGAGTCACCAGGGAAGCCCTAACTTCATGGCAGATAGAAAGGGAAAAGTGTGGAAGCAGTGACAGACTTTATTTTCTTGGGCTCCAAAAATCACTGTGGATGGTAACTGCAAACATGAAATTAAAAGAAATTTGCTTCTTGGAAGGAAAGCTACAACAAACCTAGACAGTATATTAAAAGCAGAGACATCACTTTGCCAACAAAGGTCCATTTAGTCAAAGCTATGGTTTGTCCAGTAGTCATGTACAGATGTGAGAGCTGGACCATAAAGAAGGCTGAGTGCCAAAGAATTGATGCTTTCAAATTGTGGTGTTGGAGAAGACTCTTGAGAGTCCTTTGGACTGCAAGGAAATCAAACCTGTCAATTCTAAATGAAATCAACTCTGAATATTCATTGGAAGGACCGATGCTGAAGCTGAAGCTCCAATACTTTGGCCATCTGATATGAAGAACTGACTCACTGGAAAAGACCTTGATGCTGGGGAAGACTGAAGGCAAAAGGAGAAGGGGGTCTCAGAGAATGAGATGGTTAGATAGCATCACTGGCTCGATGGATATGAATCTGAGCAAACTTATGGAGATAGTATAAGACAGAGGATGTGGTCCACTGGAGAAGGGAATTGCAAACCACTTCAGCATTACTGCCTTGAGAATCCCATGAGCAGTATGAAAAGGCAAAAAGATATGACACTGAAAGATGACCCCCCCCCCTCCACCCAGGATGGTAGGTGCCCAATATGCTACTGGGGAAAGTCAGAGAAATAGCTCCAGGTTGGATGAAGAGGCGGAACCAAAGTGGAAATGATGCCCAGTCATGGATGTGTCTGGTGGTGAAAGTAAAGTCCAATTCTGTAAAGAGCAATATTGCATAGGAACCTGGAATTCTAGGTTCATGAATCAAGGTAAATTGGAAGTGGTCAGACAGAAGATGGCAAGAGTGAATATCAACATTTTAGGAATCAGTGAACTAAAATGGATAGGAGTTGGCAAATTTAATTCAGATGACCACTCTATCTACTAGTGTGGGCAAGAATCCCTTAGAAGAAATGGAGTAGCCCTCATAGTCAAACAGAATCCAAAATGCAGTACTTGGGTGCAATATCAAAAACAACAGAATGATCTCAGTTTGTTTCCAAGGCAAACCATTTAGCATCACAGTAATCCCAGTCTATGCCCCAACCACTAATGCCAAATAAGCTGAAGTCAACCAGTTCTATGAAGACCTACAAGATTTTCTAGAACTAACACTCAAAAAAGATGTCCTTTTCATCATAGGGTACTGAAATCCAAAAGTAGGAAGTCAAGAGATACCTGGAATAACAGGCAAGTTTGGCCTTGGAGTACAAAATGAACCAGGGCAAAGGCTAACAGAGTTTTGCCAAGAGAATGCACTGGTCATAGCAAACACCCTTTTCCAACAATGCAAGAGACAACTCTACTCATGGACATCACCAGATGGTCAACACTAAAATCAGATTGATGATATTCTTTGCAGCCAAAGATGGAGAAGCTCTATTACAGTCAGCATAAACAAGACTGGGAGCTGACTGTGTTTCAGATCATCAACTCCTTATTGCAAAATTCAGACTTAAATTGAAGAAAGTAGGGAAAACTGTTAGGCCATTCAGATATGATCTAAATTAAATCCCTAAATGATTATGCAGTAGAAGTGACAAATAGAGTCAATGGATTAAGTATGGTAGTCAGAGTGCCTGAAGAACTATGGATGGAGGTTTGTAACATTGTACAGGGGGTGGTGACCAAAACCATCCCCAAGAAAAAGAAATGAAACAAGGCAAAATAGTTGTTGGAGGAGGCCTTACAAATAGCTGAGAAAAGAAGGGAAGTGAAAGTCATAGGAGGAGGGAGAAAATATACCCAACTGAATGCAGAGTTCCAAAGAATAGAAAGGAGAGATAAGAAAGCCTTCTTCAGTGAACACTGCAAAGAAATAGGGGAAAACAATAGAATGGGAAAGACTAGAGATCTCTTCAAGAAAATTAGAGATACAAGGGAGCATATCATGCAAAGATGGGCACAATAAAGGACAGAAATGGTAAGGACCTAACAGAAGCAGAAAATATTAAGAAGAGGTGGCAAGAATACACAGAAGAACTGTACAAAAAAAGAGGTTTTAATGACCTGGATAGCCACGATAGTGTTGTCAGTAACCTAGAGCCAGACATCCTGGAATGTGAAGTAAAGTGGGCCTTAGGAAGCATTTCTAAGGAGATGGAGGTGATGGAATTCCAGCTGAGTTTTTTCAAATCCTGAAAGATGATGCTGTGAAAGGGCTGCACTCAATATGCCAGCAAACTTGGAAAACTCAGCAGTGGCCACAGGACTGGAAAAGGTCAGTTTTCATTCCAATCCCAAAGAAGGACGATGCCAACAAAGGTTCCAACCGCAACACAATTGCTGTCATTTCACTTGCTAGCAAGGTAATTCTCAAAATTCTTCAAGCTATGTTTCAACAGTACACGAACCAAGAACTTTCAGATGTACATGCTGGATTTAGAAAAGGCAGAGGAACCAGAGGTCAAATTGCCAACGTCCATTGGATTGTTGAGAAAGCAAGGGAATCCCATAGAAACATCTACTTCTGCTTCACTGACTATACACTAAAGCCTTTGACTGTGTGGATCACAAGAAACTATGGAAAATTCTTAAAGAGGTGGAAATATCAGACTACTTTACCTGCCTCCTGAGAATCCTATATGCAAGAAAAGAAGCAACAGTTAGAACAAGACATGGAACAATGGACTGGATCAAATTTGGGAAAGGAGTATGACAAGGCTATATATTGTCAACCTGCTTATTCAACTTCTATACAGAATAGATCATGCAAAATGCTGGGCTGGATGAATCACAAACTGGAACCAAGATTTCTGGGAGAAATAACAATAACCTCAGCAAGAATACACAGATGAACTGTACAAAAAAGAGCTTCATGACCCAGATAATCACGATGCTGTGATCACTGACCTAGAGCCAGACATCCTGGAATGTGAAGTCAAGTGGGCCTTAGAAAGCATCACTACGAACAAAGCTTGTGGAGGTGATGGAGTTCCAGTGGAGCTATTCCAAATCCTGAAAGATGATGCTGTGAAAGTGCTGCACTCAATATGCCAGCAAATTTGGAAAACTCAGCAGTGGCCACAGGACTGGAAAAGGTCAGTTTTCATTCCAATCCCAAAGAAAGGCAATGCCAAAGAATGCTCAAACTACAGCACAATTGCACTCATCTCACATGCTAGTAAAGTAATGCTCAAAATTCTCCAAGCCAGGCTTCAGCAATACGTGAACCATGAACTTCCTGATGTTCAAGCTGGTTTTAGAAAAGGCAGAGGAACCAGAGATCAAATTGCCAACATCTGCTGGATCATCGAAAAAGCAAGAGAGTTCCAGAAAAACATCTATTTCTGCTTTATTGACTATGCCAAAGCCTTTGGCTGTGTGGATCACAATAAACTGTGGAAAATTCTGAAAGAGATGGGAATACCAGACCACCTGATCTGCCTCTTGAGAAATCTGTATGCAGGTCAGGAAGCAACAGTTAGAACTGGACATGGAACAACAGACTGGTTCCAAATAGGAAAAGGAGTACATCAAGGCTGTATATTGTCACCCTGTATATTTAACTTATATGCAGGGTACATCATGAGAAACGCTGGACTGGAAAAAGCACAAGCTGGAATCAAGATTGCTGGGAGAAATATCAATAACCTCAGATATGCAGATGACACCACCCTTATGGCAGAAAGTGAAGAGGAACTAAAAAGCCTCTTGATGAAAGTGAAAGAGGAGAGTGAAAAAGCTGGCTTAAAGCTCAACATTCAGAAAACGAAGACCATAGCATCTAGTCCCATCACTTCATGGGAAATAGATGGGGAAACAATGGAAACAGTGTCAGACTTTATTTTTCTGGGCTCCAAAATCACTGCAGATGGTGACTGCAGCTATGATATTAAAAGACACTTACTCCTTGGAAGGAAAGTTATGACCAACCTAGATAGCATATTAAAAAGCAGAGACATTACTTTGCCAACAAAGGTTCGCCTAGTCAAGGCTATGGTTTTTCCTGTGGTCATGTATGGATGTGAGAGCTGGACTGTGAAGAAGGCTGAGCGCCCAAGAATTGATGCTTTTGAACTGTGGTGTTGGAGAAGACTCTTGAGAGTCCCTTGGACTGCAAGGAGATTCAACCAGTCCATTCTGAAGGAGATCAGCCCTGGGATTTCTTTGGAAGGAATGATGCTAAAGCTGAAAGTCCAGTACTTTGGCCACCTCATGCGAAGAATTGACTCATTGGAGAAGACTCTGATGCTGGGAGGGATTGAGGGCAAGAGGAGAAGGGTACGACACAGGATGAGATGGCTGGATGGCATCACTGACTCAATGGATGTGAGTCTGAGTGACCTCTAGGAGTTGGTGATGGACAGGGAAGTCTGGTGTGCTGCGATTCATGGGGTTGCAAAGAGTCAGACACGACTGAGCCACTGATCTGATCTGATGCAGGTAATACCACCTTAAAGGTAGAAAGTAAAGACAAACTAAAGAATCTCTTGATGAAGGTAAAAGAAGAGAGTGAAAAAGCTGGTTTAAAGCAGTATTCAAAAAACTAAGGTCATAGAATCAGATCCAATCACTTCATGGCAAATAGGTGGGGAGGAAAGGGCAACACTGACAGACTTTATTTTCTTGGGCTCCAAAATCACTGCAGATGGTGACTGCAGCCATGAAATTAAAAGATGCTTACTCCTTGGAAGGAAAGCTATGACAGATCAGATCAGATCAGATCAGTCACTCAGTCGTGTCCGACTCTTTCACCCCATGAACCGCAGACGCCAGCCTCCCTGTCCATCACCAGCTCCAGGAGGTCCTAGACTCTACCCATCAGTCAGTGATCCATCCACCATCTCTCCTCTTCTCCCCTCTCCTCTTCCTCATCCTCCCGCTCAATCTTCTCCATGTCAACTCTTCGCATGGTGGCCAAAATACTAGTTTCACTTTACATCATTCCTTCCATCGCTTCTCCTTCATGACTATTGATCTTCTTCATCCAAACTCCAATCTTCTCCACACCACATTCAACATCAATTCTTTCGCTCACCTTCTTCCTCCACTCTCACTCCATACATGACACAAAACATACCTTGACGCCTTCTTTCTATTATTCCTTCTTCTTTTCTGCTACATCACCTCTATGATTGGCCCAGAAAATCTCACTTTTCCATTTCTCCTCTTTTCCTTAGTGTGGCAGTCCTGTTTTTTCTTGTTGGCTTTCACTTTTCCTCTCCACTTTCACTTTCATCGACTTTTTTCCTCTTTCTTTCTCCTGTGGTGTATTTCTGGGTTTATTTCTCACACTTTTCAACTTTGTTTCTTCCATCACTTTCTCTGATGTACTCTGCTTATAAATAAACATGGTGACAATATCACCTTGACGACTCTTTTCTTTGGAGTCTTTCTCTTCTTGCTTCCTGACCTGCATACAGATTTCTCAGGCAATCAGGTGGTCTGGTATTTCCATCTCTTTCAATTTTCATTATTTGATCTACACAGTCAAAACTTTGCATAGTCAATAAACAGAAATAGATGTTTTTCTGACTCTCTTCTTTTTCGTTCCAGCGATGTTGGCAATTTGATCTCTGTTCCTCTCCTTTTCTAAAACCAGCTTGAACAGCCATGAAATTAAAAGATGCTTACTCCTTGGAAGGAAAGCTATGACAGACCTAGACAATTAAAAAGCAGAGACATCAATTGCCGTCAAAGGTCTGTATAGTCAAAGCTATGGTTTTTCCAGTAATCATGTATGCATGTGAGAGTTGGACCATAAAGAAGACTGAGCACTGAAGAATTGATACTTTCAAATTCTGATGCTGGAGAAGATTCGAGAGTCCCTTGGACAACAAGGAGATCAAATCAGTCAATACTAAAGGAAACCAGTCCTGAATGTTCTTTGGAAGGACTGATACTGAAGCTGAAACTCCAATGCTTTGGCCAACTGATGGGAAGAGCTGACTTACTGGAAAAGACCCTGATGCTGGGAAAGATTGAGGGCAGGAGGAGAAGAAAGATGATAGAAGATGAAATGGTTGAATGGCATCAGTGACTCAGTGGACATGAGTTTGAGCAAACTCCAGGAGATAGTGAAGGATAAGAAGCATGGTGTGCTGCAGTTCATGGGGTCACAAGAGTCAGATGCAACTGAGTGACTGAACAACAACAAAAATTCTGGTGCTTTCAAGACAAAGTGATGGTGGAAGGAAAGAGATTCAGGGGAGGTGAAATTCCTGAGACAGACAATTAGAGAGGCGTTTAGGACCCCACTGTGAGGGTTCTAGTCCCTGCTGCTGCTGCTGCTAGTCGCTTCAGTCGTTCCACTCTGTGCGCCCCGCGGGCTCACCAGTCCCCTGTCCCTGGGTCTCCAGGCGACATTGGTGGGTTGCCATTTCCTCTCCATGCATGAGCGATGTGCCACTCAGTCGGTCCGACTCTGCCACCCCATGGACAGGCACCAGGCTCTTCCGTCCATGGGATTTTCCAGGCAAAAGTACTGGGCAGATATCTGTTAAGACTGGGTCAGCAGTTGTGTAGAGGAATGTAAGGTGACCAAAACTTATCATTGGATTTGGAGACACTCAGTCTGCAGTGGCAACCCCCTCCAGTACTCTTGCCTGGAAAATCCCATGGACAGAGGAGCCTGGAAGGCTGCAGTCCATGGGGTCGCTGAGGGTTGGACACAACTGAGCAACTTCACTTTCACTTTTCACTTTCATGCATTGGAGGAGGAAATGGCAACCCACTCCAGTGTTCTTGCCTGGAGAATTCCAGGGACAGGGGAGCCTGGTGGGCTGCCGTCTATGGGGTCGCACAGAGTCAGACACGACTGAAGTGACTTAGTAGTAGTAGTAGTAGTAGTAGTCTGCTATCACAGATACACATGACAATAAATAATTACACCAGAAAACCACAAGGAGATTGGTTATCTTATCCAGAATCTTAAGACAGGTCCTATCTGAGGTGGTTCTGAGATGTGAGTAGGAATTCTGCAGAGGGTAATAGAGGGCTTGAGAGGGCTGGGCAATATGGTTGTGTTGTAAAGCATGGGTTACGGAAGGTGAGCTTAGAGAACAAAAAAGGACCATGTTGTGAAGGACCTTGTGCACTTTGTTGAGGTACCATGACCTTCTTCTGTGCAAGGCAGAATGCTCTTAAAGAAAGAATCTATCATTCTCTGTTAGATCCAGAATAGATTGTAGTTATCACTTCATTCTGCTTTCCTTAAAGAATCTGAAGTGTTTACAACATGGATTGTTTCTGATGCCCCTGAAGAATGTTCTTAAAAACCTGCCATATCCTTTTTCAACAATTTTGTACTTTGTCTTTGTGTGTGTGTGTGTGTGTGTGTGTGTGTGTGTGTGTGGTGCCGATAAACTCTTGAGTACCTGAACTTTTGTGTGAGTGGGAAAGCAAAGAAATTCATCCTGTATATCTTTGAGCCACTTACATATATTGTTGCTATGACACTGACAGAGATATCAAAGTTATTTTAAGACATGGCAGAGTCTCCTAAGTGGGTGTGGGAGTAGTAGGAAGTAGGAAACTGGGTTTCCAGGGGCAAGACAGAATAATTCATTCATTCACTCATTCAACTGATGCACTCAGTTCTGTGCTAGGTGCTGTGTGGAATACAAAAGGAGCAGAAACTTCAACTCTTATCCCTGAGGAATCCATATTTGACTTGGGAATACATGGAAGAAGAAGGCAATGTCAGTAAAATAAGACAGTGAGGTCTGATCTACAGAGATATGTTAAAGACATTTCCGTGAGATACAGGAAATCTTTGTGGATTCACAGTGTTGCTAGTTTTGAAGTGATAGACATAAATGGGGGAAGTGCAACCAGGGAGAATTCCATGCTTAAGGTAGGGCCGTGATGACGATATGGATCATATGGATCATATGGATGATCTCATGTTGGAAGCCATCAGGATAAGCACCCCCAATCCAGGAACCTGAGGCCATAAACAGAATCTTTGCTGGCATACATAGGAATTGCCCAGCAGACCAACACTCCCACACACGCCCAGAGATCCTATTGCTTCTTGTCTTAGTTTGTACAGCTAAAACAAAGTACCATAGACTAGGTGGTTTATAAACAACACAACTTTACTTCTCAGAGTTCTAGAGTCTGAGAAATCTAGGATAAAGGCATTGGGAGATTTGGCGTCTGCTGATGTCAGAGGCAATTCCTTATTTTTAGACAGCTGTCTTCCCTCTGTATCCTCACACAGAGGAGGAAGGAAGGAGTTCTCAGGGGCCTTCTTTGTAAGGGAAGCCCTCTCCCTTCCCTCCCCTCCCTTCACTCGCTTCCCTGACAGCTCAGTTGGTAAAGAATCCACCTGCAATGCAGGAGACCTGGATTTGATCCCTGGGTTGGGAAGATCCCCTGGAGAAGGGAAAGGCTACCCATTCCAGTATTCTGGCCTGGAGAATTCCATGGACTGTATAAGTCAATGGAGTTGCAAGAGCTGGACATGACTGAGCGACTTTCACTCTCCTCACTCCCTCACTCCTTTGTTAGGGTGAAGCCTTTATAACCCATTCATCTCTCAAAGGCTCCACTTCCTAATATTATCACGTTAGGGAGGGTAGGATTTTGACATATGAAGTTTGGGGAGACACACGCATTCAGTCTATTGCACATCTCGTTCCCCACCTCCAAGCACTTGGGCCTTGCAAATTTGGGCCAAATGAGACAGTAGACTCTGGAACTAATAGATATATCTTCGTTACTTTTAACACCCACTCAAGATGAGGTGATAAATCACCTCTTTCCTGAAGGATCTCCATAATTAGAAGTTGAAGCTAGTCTTATATTTTTCAGTGCTTGCTGCTAAGTTGCTTCAGTCATGTCCGACTCTGTGCGACCCCATAGACGGCAACCCACCAGGCTCCCCCGTCCCTGGGATTCTCCAAGCAAGAACATTGGAGTGGGTTGCCATTTCCTTCTCCAATGCATGAAAGTGCTTAGATGTATATTCTTTTGCTAAACAAAAGCATCTTCCCCCTCAGACATTTGCCCTAGTTTTTATGTGATTGTCCACTCACTTGTTGATGGACATTTAAGTTTCCTCCAGGTTTGGGCTATGGGCTATTCTGAAGAGGGCTGCTATCGACATTTGAAATATGCAAGTTTTTTTTGAGGACATATGTTTTCATTTCTCTTGTATATATATACCTAGGAGTGGAATTGCTGGGTCAATATGTTGAACTATTAGAAACTTCCCAACAGTTTATCAAAGTGATTGAACAATTTTTCACTCTCAGGAGCAGAGTAAGAAAGCTAGGAGTGGGTTTTGATGTGCCTCCTAGGTGGTACTAGTGGTAAAGGACTCACATGCCAATGCAGGAGATGTAAGAGAGGCGGGTTCAGTCTCTGGGTTAGGAAGATGCCCTGGAGGAGGGCATGTCAACCCACTCTAATATTCTTGCCTGGTGAACTCCATGGGCAGAGAAACCTGGCAGGCTGCAGTTCATAGGGTTGCAAAGAATCAGACACAACTGAAGCAACTTAGCACACACATACTCCCACTTAATCTTAGGTCTCCGAACTTCCCTGGTGGTCCAGTGGCTAGGACTCTGCACCCCTAATGCCAGGGGGTCACAAGTTTGATCCCTGGTCAGGGAACTAGATTCCTCATGCTACGGCTAAGAGTTTGAGTGCCACAACTAAAAAAATCCCGTGTGTCACAATGAAGACCTGAGATAGCCAAATAAATGAATAAAAATATATTTTTAAAAAAATCCTTCAGATTTCAGCACAAATATTAACCTTCAATTTTAATACCCAGTTTCCCTTTACTCATGTCAAATTGATTAGCCATATTCATTGTTTAAGTCTGTCTCCAATATTGACCTATGCTAAACTAACTGTGGTCTCTATCATTGTAGCCCCAAGGCCAAGCACACAGGAGTAGCTCAGTAAATGTTTGTTTCCTAACAGATTGGCCAATGGGTAGAGTCCAGTTGTTTGCCAGCTTAGCTGCTCTCCTTTTGGTCTGCACATAAGGTTGTTATGTCCTGTTTTCTAGTGGTCATCCTCTTTCATTTCTAGCCATTCCCCTTTTAGAGTTATATCAAGCTGTCTGTGGTGCCCTTGTCACCACTTTCTAGCCCTTTAAGTCATTGGGCATGCTATTTCTTCTTAGCAGGAGCACCCTTCCGTGCTCCATTGTCTTACTTTCTAATGACCTCTACCTAAATCTCACCTCTAATCTCCCCAGGAGCAGCTAATCTGCTCTACTTTAAGCCTCCGTAGCAGCCTCCCTAGCCCCTTTGAGCCTATGATGTTTCCCCATCACTGTGACTGTGAACATTTCAAAGCAATATATCCTAAGATTTGGGGGAATCTCATTATAGCACAGGTTTCCCCCATAGAATTCAGTAAAGATTAATTAGAAAGAATAAATGACCACCCTCTGGGGACAGCTATTTTTAAAACTAGTGAAATAAACTCTACCCCTAAATGAAATGACTGTAGTATAATAAGACTGAGTGACAGAAGGCATAAATTTGCCTGAATCTTGTTTAGACTGGCAGCCAGATACATGTACTACCGTGACAACATTTCTGGGGGTTCCAGCATTTCCCCTGGGAGGAGAAACATGCGAGGCAGGTGGTGAGGACAAGGGAATCAGACAGGGGAGGACAGGCAGGTTCAAGATGGAACACCTCAGACTCACCATGTGCCAGACTTAACCTTTTTCCTTTTGCAGTTCTGGTTGCCTGCAGCCCATTCCCTGCCCAGCAACTAGAGTCATATTTCTAAATAGAAGCCTGAGGTAGTACTCAAGCTTGATACAGTATTCCTAATACTCTTCACTGCTTGCCCTTACCTACACTCTTCTCAAAGCATAGTCCATGGACCAGTGGTGTTGCATCACTGGGATCTGCTAGAGCTGCAGAATTTTGAGCCCACCCACCCAAACCTGCTGAAGCAGAGCCTGCATTTTACCAAAATTCCCAGTAAAGCTTAAGAAAGTGCTGCCCTGTGGGACCAACAGAATGAAAGAACATTGTCGGTCTTGCCCTTCTCATTTTCTAGCCTTATGGCGTCACTCTTCACCACACACCTCCACATCACTATTGAGCTGAACAACTTTGCAACTCCTTGAATGTACCTTGGTGGTTTTGATTTTGTTTTTTAGAGATAATACTGCACTTCCCTATCTTCTTCACCTAGGTATACTCATTCATCTTTTCAGACTTGCCCTGTCTGGAAACCTTTCTTGCTAGTGCCCATGGGTAGACAGAACTTTCCCATACTGCTCAGTCATTATCCACTTCCTCAACAGACTGAAACCTGGAAGGCAGCAGAGGCAGTTCTTTCACTGTGGTATCTGCAGAGCCCTGGGGATGGTCAGGCATGTGACAGAGAGTCAGTGAAGATTTATTGCTAACTGATCCTAAACTCCAGTGGAGGCCCAGGTGCCATCTCTCTTCTGCTCTGGACTGGCTCTTCCCAAGCCCATGTACCACTGGGGGTCCATCTGCATGCGAGGAGAGAGATCTAGAAGGCAATCCTCAATCATCTACAGCCCTCAACTTGAAATGACTTCATCTCTGACTTGAGAGGGCTACAAAATTGCCTATGGAATGAATTAATATGTGTAAAGTTTATAAATTTAAATTAGTTGTCCTGGAACCAGTCACAAATCTTCTCCCTCCATAGTCAGCTGCTAGTTTGAGACTAGCCAGGTATACTAATCATGTTTTTGAAAAATTCTGCATATTTTGATGTTTTGATATCCTAAAAATACTTTTCTGGCTGGGGAAAGACTGCCTTCTCAGGACCAGCCAATTTTTAAAGATAGCAAAGGCTTAGCTGAGAGAAGTGGAACCTTCTCTCTATCAGACCTGCGCATTCCTACTTTAAAGAGTTGGGAGCCAGAAAACTAGAGAGAGCAACAATATAAGCCCAAAGTCCACTGAAATTATTCAGGCTAGCCAATCCTTATCTGTTTACTATATCCTGCTTTGTCCTTCCTGAGGAAACCCTAATCGAAGTTTCTGACTTGGGCTCTCCCTTTGCTCTTGCTTCTGCTTCCTAACCAGTCTGGTGTTCATTCTGTGACCCTCTGGTGCTGGCAACGTGTGTCTCTCATTTCTAGGGAAATTGTGATTCATGACATTGACTTCTTGCTATTGTCACTCAGTCATCTTCATAAATTAAGACGTGGGCACAGAAGACCAGGTCACTATTGGTAAATGGTACAAACCATTTACCCAACTCCCAGAGAGCTGGCCTAGCAGTTTATCTGTGGTTATATGTGTTTGTGCTCGTGCCACCAGAAAGTAAAGACCCAATAGCAGGGATATTGCCTTACTTGCCCACCATTATAGCCCCAGCACAGAGTGGACCGACACGTAGTAGTAACTCAACAACTGTTTGTTGAAGGAAGGCATGCCCAAGATAAGGCATGAAAGGACATTAGCTAAAACAGTGAGTGTAATTTAGGAGCTGAGCGAGTGCCCAGAGGAAAATTACCTGTAATTCTAAGTAAAAGTCATCTGCTAAGGCAGAGGGCCAACGGCCTTGAAATGTAGATGTGGAACTCCACAGTCAGGTCCTGTCCTGAGAGAGCATCTGGCCGCTGGACTTATGGAGACCCCATCTGCACTGGCCAGTCTCTTAGCTGAGAGCGAGCAGTTCACTGACCACCCTAAGTCTGAAACTCCAGATGGGACATTTCAGAACCTGCTCTGATGACAATAAGTCCAGAAAAGCCCGTTAAGTGTGAGTGGGGGGCGGGGTGCTCTCTCCACTTTGGCTGTGCTGTGTAGGCCAAAATCTGAGGGAAACCTACCGACTCTTTGCCTCTTGCTCATCTCTATTTTATTTTTCCTCAGGGGAGCAGAGGTGATGATGATGTTTGGTTTAGGCACGAATAAAGATAGATAAAATGAGTTTTACAAGATGCTAAAAGGGTTCTGGAACCAATTCCAATGTGTGTGTGCTGGGGCATGGGGTGGATAACCTCACACATCTGAGCAATTCTCCAACACCAACTGGGTGTTTTGGACATAATTCAGCTCAATTTTGACAGTATCTGCCTGGATATAGTGTCAGATCCCACAGGTTAAGGGTTCATTCTATAAGACTGCCTGCTCTCCACCCCCATTTCAGATACAAGTCCCAAGTCCAAAATGTCATCTGTGCTTCTGACTGACCAACAATAGATCTGAGTTTCCAAAGACCTACTCCTTGAACTCAACTTATTTACATAAGTGGCTCATGATATTAAAAAGCAAATACATCACTTTGCCAACAAAGGTCTGTATAGTCAAAGCTATGGCTTTTCCAGTAGTCATGTATGGATGTGAGAGTTGGACCATAAAGGCTGAGCACTGAAGAATTGATGCTTTTGAATTGTGGTGCTGGAGAAGACTCTGAGAGTCCCTTGGAGAGCAAGGAGATCAAATAAGTCAGTCTTAAAAGAAATCAACCCTGAATATTCATTGGAAGGACTAACTCTGAAGCTAAAGCTTTGGCCACCTGATACAAAGAGCTGACTCATTGGAAAAGACCCTGATGCTGGGAAAGACTGAGGGCAGAAGAGGATGGGCAGCAGAGGATAACATAGTTAGAGAGCATCACTGACTCAATGGACATGAATTCCAAAAACTCCAGGAGATAGTTAAGTACAGGGAAACCTGGTATGCTGAAGTCCATGGGGTTGCAGAGTTAGACATGTCTTGCTGCTACTGCTAAGTCGCTTCAGTCGTGTCCGACTCTGTGCGACCCCACAGACAGCAGTCCAACCAGGCTTCCCTGTCGCTGGGATTCTCAAGGCAAGAACACTGGAGTGGGTTGCCATTTCCTTCTCCAATGCATGAAAGTGAAAAGTGAAAGTGAAGTTGCTCAGTCGTGTCTGATTCTTAGCGACCCCATGGACTGTAGCCCACCAGGCTCCTCCATCCATGGGATTTTCCAGGCAAGAGTACTGGAGTGGGTTGCCATTTCCTTCTCCAGGGGATCTTCCCGACCCAGGAATCGAACCCGGGTCTCCCGCATTGCTGCAAAACAACAAAATGGCTCACAGAACTCAGAAAAACATTTTACTTGCTAGATTAACAGTTTATTACAAAACAATATGACTCAAAAACAGTCAGATGGAAGAGATAGGTAGGAAAAGGGATGGGGAAGGGTGTGGAGTGTTCATGCCCCTCTAAGTGCATCACAGTCTTTACATCTCCACATGCTCACTACTGGGAAGCTCCAAACTATCCTTTGGGGTTTTTATGGAGGATTCATTACATAGGGAATGTTGATTAAATCACTGGCATTTGGTCATTAATTGAACCTCCAGCACCCTCCTCTCCCCAGAAATTAAGGGTTGGGACTGAAAGCTCCAAACCTTAATTCATGGTTGTTCCCCTTGGCAACCAGTCCCCATCCTTGGGTGCTCTCCAAAAGTCACTGCTGCTGCTGCTGCTGCTGCTGCTCGCTTCAGTCGTGTCCAACTCTGTGTGACCCCATAGACGGCAGCCCACCAGGCTCCGCAGTCTTTGGGATTCTCCAGGCAAGAACACTGGAGTGGGTTGCCATTTCCTTCTCCAATGCGTGAAAGTGACAAGTGAAAGTAAAGTCACTCAGTCGTGTCCGACCCTCAGCGACCCCATGGACTGCAGCCTTCCAGGCTCCTTCGTCTATGGGATTTCCCAGGCAAGAGTACTGGAGTGGCGTACCATTGCCTTCTCCGCCAAAAGTCACTACATTAATATAAATCCAGTAGTTGTAGAAAGGCACTTGTCATTAATATCAAGACACCTTTGTGGCTCTCAAGTGATTTTAGGAACTAGGGGAAAGGACCAAATATGACAAAATTGTTCTAATCCCATTGGAAATTTTTCTAGTGACTTACGAAGTTCCAATGTTTTGGGGATCTGTGAATGAGTGACCATGGATGAAGACCAAATATATAAGAGAAATGTATTTGGTCATCTGAATGACCAAATATATTGATACACAAGAGGCAACAGGCCCCAAATGCACTAAGTGCATGTCACTAAATTGAGATTTAATACCTAAATTGATTACAATTTCAACCTCTCCCCAGAGTGGAATCTTAAGCCAGTCAGTCTGGAATTACTTGGTGAAGTGAAGTGAAAATCATTCAGTCACGTCTGACTCTTTGCGACCCTATGGACTATACAGTCCATGGAATTCTCCAGGCCAGAATACTGGAGTGGATAGCTTTTCCCTTCTCCAGAGGATCTTACCACCCCAGGGATGGTGGATTCTTTACCAGCTGAGTCACTAGGGAAGCCCAAGAATACTGGAGTGGGTAGCCTATCCCTTCTCTAGCAGATCTTCCTGACCCAGGAATCGAACCAGGGTCTCCTGCATTGCAGGTGGTTTCTTTACCAACTGAGCTATCAGGGAAGCACCACAAATCACCTAGTAAGCACTAGTAAATATAATCTGCCTGTTAGGCCCCTGCTGTCTCTTAAAGGAAGGCAGTCTTACACACACAGTCCATTCTTTGCTGGTTACTTCCTTTTTCCACCCTCTTCTGTCTATAGAAGTCTGCCATGGAGAAGGAAATGGCAACTCACTCCAGTATTCTTGCTTGGGAAATCCTATGGACCGAGGAGCCTGACAGGCTACAGTCCATATGGTCGCAAACAGTCGGACACAACCTAGCGACTAAATAAGTCACTGTATAAAAATTTTATATATTAAAAAATAAAAAAATATAAAAGTCTTTCACTTTGTACAGGTCTTTGGAGCTCCTTTCTATCTGCTAGCTTGGATACTGCCTGATTCAAATTTATTTTTGCTCAAATAAACTCAAAATTTTAAACATACTTCAGTTTATCTTTTAATAATATATTTCTTATAAATCACAGCACTGCAGATGTTATAAAGCTCTATCATTTTGTTCTTGAGTGGCAAGTAAACTTGAGTTAAAACAGCCAGTTAAAAAAATTAGAAAACTGAATTACGGATTTGGAAATTCAAGGAGAAATTCAAGTGTTCAAGGAGAACACAACTACAGATCCTGCCTAACCAGGACCCTTCCCTGGGTCCCTTCCCTCTGCTTAGTCCTTGAACATCTCTTTCCTTGGTGTTGAACCTTGTTGATTGAGCCTAGAGCCTTGCTGGATACTGATGTCACCTCTGCTGAGCTTTAAGTAAGTAATTCTTCCTGGGGATAGTGTCGACTGAAAAAAAATGTATAACATGAAAGTTGTGAGTGAAGTTTTATTTAGGACAAAATGAGGACTACAGCCCAGGAGACAGCATTGCAGAGAGCTCTGAGGAATTGCTCCAAAGACACAGTGGGGGAGGCCGGTATATAGGTGAACTGGTTTGCTGCTAGTCATGAGGAGCAGATGTCACCGTTAACGATTTTAGAGCTTTTCTAGATATGAGGAGATGGAAGAACTGGGCTCATAAAATCTGAAAATATCTATTTGAAGCCCTGTTCTGCCAGTTTCTCCCAGAGGGTAGAGTGCCTCATTCCTGATCTCCCCACTGAACTCCTTTCAGTGTGTGTTGAAGATAGTGACTGCAGCCGCTAGAGAGTTAATCCTTGTAGAGGCAGATGGCAAGTGACAATTTTTAGCTAACAGCAGTTCCCCTGCCCCCTGCCCCCAAATCTTTCACCCTCACACCTCCATTTATTCAGGGACACCAGCTGTGTTAGGTCCTCTGGTCCTGATTTGTTTCCAGCTTCCTCGAGTTCCTTTCTGGCCTTCTGCCAACTTCCCAGTACAATTCAAGGCCAAGCCTATGGGAGTTAAAACAATTTGTATTGTTTAAGAAGGCAATGCTTTCCTACAAAAAGATGTGGAAATTCCAAGGGAAGATCAGGGAGGGGTGGAGGGGGGTTGAGTGAATGAATGAAGATAAGAAATTCACAGACGGAAGCATCTTGGGGATTCAGGGACATTAGGTATTGGAGGGTAACCTTTTTCTGGGTGGTCAGCTTTGGCCTGGAGGCAGCTGCCAAGAAGATCCTTTTGGGAGTAGGGTGGTTAGTCTGAGGCCTCTCGTGGGTCCAGGTGAAGGCTCCCATTTGCCAAGGGAAACAGCTGAGTCTGTTTTTCTGGAGCAGGTTTTTGATAGGATTGGCTGCTGCTGCTCTGCTAAGTCACTTCAGTCGTGTCCGCTCCGTGACCCCATAGATGTCAGCCCAACGGCTCTCCGCTCCAGGCGAAAACTGGAGTGGGGTTCCTTCTCCAATCGAAGCGGAAAGTGGTCCAGTCGTGTCCGACTCTAGCGACCCCATGGACTGCAGCCACAGGCCTCCTCCATGGGATTTTCCAGGCAAGAGTACTGGGTGGGGTGCCATTGCCTTCTCCAAGGACTGGCTAAGAGATGTCAAAGATCTATCATCTTATTTACATTTTGCAGGTCTGTTTTTCCCAGTAGCATAGGAGTTTGGCTCCCTTCTCTTCTACCTGTGAGGCTGGGTGCCCAATTCAAACAGAGACTTCTATGGGCACTGAGGATAAGATAAGGACAAACCCTCTGCTGTGCCTGACTGCATGACCTTCAGGCAAAAAATGTGGACATGCAGCCACTGACTTGAGCTGGGATTATCAGAGGTCTGCTCTTCAACTGAGCAGCACCTGAGCTTTCAGTTGGGGAAATGAAAAAGCCATCATGCCATATCTGTGTAAGTTTTCTTGACTACTCGCCTGGCATACGTAGTATGCCCATGTGTTATCTCTATCTGCATATAGGCACATGGGCCCCACTGTCAGTATTTCAAGTTGAGATCCTGGCAGACTCCAGAGTGTGCCACATAGCAGCAGTGTGGGTATTAATATCTTAAGGTATCCTTGTCCAGCCATATACAGCACATGAAGAAAAGGTAGAGATGAAAGATGTGACCAAACTGAAAGTGCAAAGTTAACGCCAGGGGTCCACTTCCCAAAGTCAGTCACTTGTTATCAGAAAGCTTGAGGTAGAGAGTAGGGGCAACTCAAGACAAACTCATGGCCACTACCTGGGACATACCTCGTTAGGACCAGAGGGTGGGGTTTCTCAACATTGCCAGTCATATCCTAAGCCAGGTGGGGTGTGAGGGCTCCGGGAAGATGCTGATCATCTGCCCAGACAGCTCAGAGGAAAGGAGACTGTTACTGAGCATCGGCAGCAGAACACTGGAGTGGGGTTTCCTTCTCCGGGTGAAAGTGAGTGAGTCGCTGAGTCGTCTGCTCGGCCCTGGCTGTGTCCGTCCATGGGATTTCAAATACTGGGGTGGGGTGCATTGCTTCCCCGAAAAAAAGGAGAAGAATAGGCTATTTACACTGTGTGCTTGATTTCTACTTCTTTTGATTTTTACGACCTGGAGAGCATTCTTGCTGGGATGCAGATACTTTTATTTCCTATTTTACTGAAGATCAATAAAAAGGCCAAGACCAAACATCACACTGTGCCTTCTGCCAATTAGGGAGTGTGGAGTTGTGCAAACAAACCACCCTCTGAGCAGAAGCCCCCACACACTCTGGCTTTCCAGATGTTTTGGGCCACAGACTAGGTGTAGGATGGAAATTGCTAACATTTTTACAATTTTCAAATAGTCTTTATGCTCAGAAATTAGTTGGGAAGCTTTAGGTGTGTTGTGTGCAAAGTAGAAAAGATGCTCAAGCACCATTTGGAGAAAAGGCAGTTGCTGTAACTTAAATGACAAAGAGACTTTTAAAGTTAGCACAGTATACTGCAGGGGGTAGAATGAGAATTGCTCCAGCTATTTAGGAACATAATATAGTCATGTCTAGAAAAATTTTAATTATACATAGCTTTGTTCTGGAAATGTTGCATGTATAAATCTACTCCACAGAAATAAAAGTAACAGATTGCAAAGTTGTCTGTACATTGATGTTTATTGTTTGCAGTGGCAAAAAATAGAAGACAACCTGAAGGTCCATCAACAAGGAAATGATTAAATCAATCAGGGTCTAGTCCATGGTATAGAATATCATGCCACATCCTAAAGGACAAGTTAACTAACTAGGTGGCTGTTGCACTACAGTAAAGGTGATAACACAGTAAGACAAACTGCAGAAGAATAAATGTGAGTTGTATGATTACAGTATTTTTAAAAAGCGATCAAACAAAAAACTCTCTATATGAGTACAATGAAAGCATGGAGGCTACATCTCAGGCAGGAAGGAGAGTGCGTTGGGGAAGGCAGCAGGAGGCAAAAACCCCTAAATCATATAAAAATGAAAAAAGCATAGAACAAAGTTGAGCAAAAATTTAGAATATAAATGATCACATAAATTATCATTGCAAATATGTACATTTGTATATGCAAATAGTAAGGACTAGGAGGTTATAGGGCAAAATGAGAACTCTGACAATCAGATGCTGGAACCGTGGGAATGTTTGGTTTTGGATTTCTGTTGTAATTTTAGTGTCATTTTTTACAATAAACATATTTTTAAAATGAATGCTTAGAAGGGACAAGAAATCAATGGTTGGTGATATTATTCACTTTTAAAATGACTCCATCAAGAATAACTCAGAAATCCTTCACAATGTCTTATACATAGTAGGCACTTGACCAACCTTTGCTAAAGTGAAAAACTAGACTCACAAAGCCTTGACTGGATCTCATAATTCATAAACATGAGCAAGGATGTTCAAATACATATGGATCAATTTAAAGTTCCAATAATAAATTTGCCATTTAAATCACTATATACTAATTCACTACACACCCACCTAAATCTGGTTTCTGGAACTATTAATGAAATGAGGAAAGACAGGAATTATAGAAAATGTACTACGTCATGGCTGAATGTTTTCACATAAGAAATGAAGTCATTTTACTTACGAGGCTGTGTGAGCCCTTATAATTAAACTCCGGAGAGCCAGGACTTGAAATTTTAACATCAGCCTCTAAGTACTTTGTTGTTATTGCTATTGTTATTATTAAAATATTGACATGTAGGAAATAACCTGTATGTGATCTGGACTTTAGTCTTAGTTTCTGATCTAGAACTCACCAGGACTATGAAAGATGAGCATAGTGCCAGCAGCATGAAAGCCACAGAGGTGGGAATTCCTCAGGAACTCCTGCATAGGAACTCCCTGCGCTGTTAGGGCAGGGAGGCAGGTATCCCTCACACCCAGGGGAAGGTGCTCCACTGGGCTGTCTGGCCTCCAAGTCCTTCTCTGGCTTTCTATGTAAAAACCTTCCAACTGTATCCTTGAGAAGAACACTGATTAGCAGTGGAGATCAGAACAAGAGGTACCATTATCAACACTCACATTGTAGAATACTTTGGATAAAATTGTCTGACAATGCACATTTTTTCACCCATACAGACAATTGATAATATTCAGCAACTTCTATCACCAAATATGGTTCAACAACTCCTGAGGGTGGGGGCTGGGTACTCTGAGCATATCCTCAGAGAGCCTCTGGGGGCATCTTTTAGAGTATTAGATTCATTATTTTTATTTAAACTGTACTGATATTTTGTAATATAAATATAGTTTAACTAATGATAATTCCTAATTATGGCATGTATGAATTCATTACTTGATCTTCTTAAAGATATACTTTATTTTTAACCTTTCTACTGAGGAATTGTGTTTTTGAAGCTGTAAGTGGCTCATAGAAATGATGGCCCCTCACCAAAGTGGCAGGAAAAGAATGACCAGAGATTGTATGGAGCACCTGAATAAAGGGAATATATTTAAAGATGCTTGTATGCATGTGTACCTAAAAACATGCACACAGGGTTGGAGGAACATTAGAAAGGAAATTTATCACTTAGAAATAGTTTCTTAAATACATTAACTACTTCAGAGATGCGAGTAGCAAATACTTTTACTTCTTGTGAAAAAACATCTTTGTGCCATAGATCTAGACTACTCCAGGAATCCAGTTGGTAATACTTCCTTACTAGGCAATATGGACATTTGTCTAGATTTTATTTATATTTTAGCTTAATTCCTTTATTATATCTTACTTTAATTAAACTAATTAACTTCCATGTAATAAGTTATCAAAAACATGGCCATCAGCATCAGTCATTTCGTATTTCCAAAAGTAGAACTGTACAGAGCAGGAAATCTGGGTTAGATAAGCCAGGGTTGAATTATGGCTGATACTTTCTAACTGCTTTACTGTTTTACTTCTTGGAGCCTCAATTTTCTCATCTATACCAAGAGAATAACACCTATTACACCTACCTTAGAGAGTTGTCGGCAAGCATTGTGAAGTACTTGGTATGGTCCCTGGCACATTCTTTTATCTGCTTACCAAACATTTATTGCATAATATGGTAGGCCAGATGCTACACCAGAGTTGAGAATGCAATGATGAACAAGCCAACTTTAGGTAGAGCCTGGAGAGGATTAATACCCACACATTTATCAAATATAATCAAACACCTGAGTGAATACTTGGGAGTGCTATTTAAAGCACTTAAGAATCAATCACTGCTCTTTGGTACCTTCAGAACACGTGGGGTTTGGGATTAGAGGAGAAGAACTGAAATAACTTGCTTATGGTTTGCTTGTCTATTGATCTCTGTGGCTGCCAACCTGCCTGCAAGCTTATTTCACAATAAACCAAATGAAAACCAGCAGGCAGAGCATCATGGGCTGGTCCAGAGTGACCCTAAATCCTGCTCCCCTTTCCAACCAAAAGTCACAGTGCTTGCTGGAGCAGAGCTCCCTGATCAGCTGCCACAGGACCCGCTGGTAAAGCTTGTTGTCTTGTTTCTCACGGGACAGTTCCTCTTGATTCGCCGCCTGGGTGGCATTAATGCAGCTGGTGACAAACTTTTCCTTCGTGACATTGGCCTCGGAGCAGCCGTTGTAATGGATGCCGTCAGGAAACTGCCAATAGTTGGCCTCATAGTACCTATTGCCCTCCACTCCAAAGTCGATATCCAGCTTTCGGCCTTGCTTGATGAAGGCCCCTGGGCGGATTTCTGCAGTGCGGGCCTCCGTGACCTGGGAGGTACTTGGCAAGACCTTCCGGTTCCACTTGATTCTGTGCTTTATGCCTCTCGCCTTGACTGAGGAGAGTTGGCTAAAGAGCAGGACACAGACGATAGCCAACCAGCATCCACCCAGATGTTTCCTCATTGTGTTGAAATCTGCAACAGAAAAGACTGGAGCAGTTAACTTCCTCAGTGGAGTTCTGAGTCTCCCATGTCCCCTCCTGTGTGCAGGAGATTGTTTGAGAAGAATGTCATTCTTGCACCCTTTACATTTTTCCTGAAACATAACTGTTTTCCCAGGCTGGAATCATAATCCAAGCCCCGTGTCTGCTCTTTGCGACCCAAACCCCACAACCCAAGCCTCCCTGTTTATCACCAACTCCCAGAGCTTGGTCTGCATAGGGTTAAGCCAAAACCAAGTTTCTTGCTCTGGCCTGGAATTATGCCATTCAGGATGGTGATCTTGGTTTTCTCAGACAGATCAGAAATTGCAACAGGCAATTTGATTATTCATGGATGTCTTTTCTAATCACATCCTGGGGAGAGTGGGGTCCCACCCTCCTCCCTCAACCAGCTTCTTATTGCACATTACCATGCCAGCTGCTGACAAGGTATGTTAATATCCTCACTTTATAAAAGTTGTATTAGGTTTCAGAAGTTAGGTAATTTGCCTGAGGCCACACAACAGCAGGGAATGGAGGGTGGATTTGAATCCAGCTCTGTGATGCTTTTCCCAGGTACCCAAGGGCCATGTCCCATTACCCTTTTGAGCTGCTGAAAGGGAAGGTGCTTTTGAGTCACGGGCGTGAGGTTAAGTGAATAGCAGTTCTGATGGCCTCTCAGTTAAGTGAACAGCAGGGCCTGTGAAGAATTTCAGAGGAAATGAAGTAAGAGGAAGGACAAGAGGGCTTGGGGAAGCACCAAGAGTCAGGCTGGCCCCAGGACATCTGAAAGACTGCTGATGACCTCAGGAAATATCCCTCCCCCTTAAGGCCCCCCAGTCTGGTAGTTAGTCACAACTGGTTCCTGAAACTACAATAGCTATTGTGGAATTCCATCTCTTAAGGTCAAATATTCAGGGCATTCAGCACCTGGACCTTTGTCTTTGTGGATCAGGAATACATAGAGAGTTACAATAGCAGAGCCTGCTTAGACCGTCTTCTAGAAGATTTCCTGAGTTCACCAGTGCCAGAGCTGAAGGAGGTTGAAAAGTTTATCTTGCTTAGGCCCTAATATACCCTCCCTGCAGTATTCCTTAAAATGATTAGTACTTCTTTGTTCAAAATGTTCAACTCTAGTGTGGCACAGGTTCTTATGCAGAAAAATAGCCAAAATGCAAGCTAACTGCATGCACATCCACGCTTCTCTGGACTCCTGCAAAGAGGTCTCTGCTGACCTCTCTTTACATGCAGACATCACCTAGTCACTGTCCCAGGGCGGGCATGAGTGTGCCAGGCAGCAGCCTGAGCACCCAGCCTTCCAGCATCCCACTCATCATTGCCCACCAATCACAGTGAGCTCAGACAAGCTTTCTCCAAAGGGATCCAAGTGTGAAGAAAACATTCATTAATCGCCTAAACCTATTTCATCAGCCCATCCCCCTTGGTAGGAGAAGCCTTAAATAAGAAGAATAGCCTAAATTATGCATGCATCAAATTAAAAAATAAAAGCATAGAGACCTTGAGAAATAAATTAGTCTTCAGAGGCAAGGGCTTAAAAACAAAAGAAAATACTAACCAGCCAACCCTTAAGCTAGCATTTTATTATAGCATCAAAACATAGACAGGAACCCCAGTGATGTTTGAATCTTCTCTCAAGTGTCCCCAGACTTGGGACCCATCCCAGGAGGTGAGAGTCAAGAAATCACTGCATGGTTTGTAGTGATATTAAAAATGAACAGCCCTGGCCACAGAAATGGTTATCACACATAAACTCTGCTCCTCACATACCTTAGGATCTCTCTGATGCACCTCTGGAGCCACGGGCACACTGTCCTCTTGTGCACCTTCTGCACATACTCCTGGACCTGCCTAGCTATGTAGGAGCTGAAGGGGGAGGTGCATTCCTGCTGCTTTCCAAATATGGGAACCTTTCTCTCCTGGCAGGACCAATCAGGGGTTCCCAAGTACTTCTTCGCCTTGAGACGGATGGACCCTTTCATTACTCTTTACTAATAAACACCAATAAACACCATGTGAAGAACTTGGTGAAGTCCAGAAAGACATGAGAGGTGCTTTTTATTTATCTTATTTATTAAAAATATTTTAAACTCACTATTTCTGTTTGATTAAGGAGGATATAAATGAACAGTTAGATGAAGAGGGACGCAGGGCATGTCTGGAAGGTTTCCAAGCACAAGAGTTCCCATGGAGTGTGGGGTATATCACTCTTCCTAAATGTGAATTCACCAACCTGGAAGCTCTTTGAAACCCATGCCAGAATCAGGTGACAAATCAAATATTATAACGAAAGATGTTCCTCTCACTCCTATCACTCAGGAAGTTACAGGGTTTTAGAAGCTCTGTGCCAGGAACTGGAGATGAAGATCAAACATATATTTCTTACTATATCAAAATGTCACAGCTGTACAGATAAGTGGCTGTATCAGTTCAAGGAGTCTGGTTAGGGCTATTTTAAGACTGGTATTTGGAGAGGTGACTTTTAGATTGAAAAGAAAAAGTGTTAGAAGGAAAATGCTTTTCCTTCAGTATTTATAAGAAGGTGTTTTATTTATTTAATTTTAATTTTATTTATTTTATTTTTTAACACCAAAAACATTTTGCATTGGGGTATTAATTATGTTATTACCATATGTTCTATAATTATTAGTTATGTTATTAACAATGTTCTGTAACTTTGAGCAGAGTTCCATGTGCTATCACAATAATAGGCCTTTGTTGTTTATCTATTTTAAATATAGCAGTGTGTACATGACCTTCCCAAAGTCCCTAACTATCCCTTCCCCCTAGCAACCATAAGTTCCTAAGTCTGTGAGTCTATAAGAGGGCGCTTTAAACAAGCCTTGTTGGTTATGCATACTGTCCTTCACCTAAAGACCAGTTTCAGAAGTCAAGATGCCTTTGCTAGGCAGCCTCTGTGGGAAGGATCAGGTTGGGAAGTGGGTGAGATACCCATTGAACCTCATGACCCACAGCCTGGACCTACAGGGAATGAGAGAGCTTCTTCAGAGTAGCTTCCTTGGAAAGCAGGGCTAATGTTGGGTAGAGACAAATGAGAGCGTTGCCAAACTGGTTGCTGATGCTGCTGCTGCTGTGTCACTTCAGTCGTGTCCGACTCTGTGCGCCCCACAGACGGAGCTCCCAGGCTCCCCCGTCCCTGGGATTCTCCAGGCAAGATACTGGAGTGGGTTGCCATTTCCTTCTCCAATGCATGGTGAAAAGTGAAAGTGAAGTCGCTCAGTCGTGTCCGACTCGCGACCCCATGGACTGGAGCCTACCAGGATCCTCCGTCCATGGGATTTCGGTGGAAAACAAATGAGAGGACTTGCCACTTGGGTTGCTAGGAATGGTTAAACCAATGAATTATTCCAAAGGCCAATGAGTTGAATACTTATAGAAACCCAAGGGACAGAGACAAAGGAAGATGAAACCCACATTGTTCAAAGATGGTGTGGGTTGAGAGTAGGTTTCCTCAGAGTGCCTCTCTCTTGTGGTGCCCAGGCCTAACGGGGAGAGACCTGGAAGATCTGAAACCCACACTGTTCAAAGATGGTGTGGGTTGAGAGTGGATTTCCTCAGAGTGCCTCTCTCTTGTGGTGCCCAAGCCTAGTGGGGAGAGACTTGGAAGATCTGCCTCATGTGGTACAAGGGGTTGTGCATGGTTATCAGGTGAACACACAGAAAGGACTTACTTAAGTGTTCCTGTTACAATCATTACTGCAACACCAAATCAAAAGTGACTTCTGGAGGTGAGACCGTAATGAGATTTACCTGTAAATAGAATACCATTTTCACCCTGAATATGACCCTATCAATGGTCCCCAAAATTCACTTCAAAGCCCTTTTTTGAACCATATTAAGTGGTTTCTTCTGGAATGACCAGCAGATGATGCCAGAAGAGTTTACAAAGACATTTCACCCTGGAGGTGGGAAACCCCAAATCAAATGCTGTCCCTGCAGGGCTTCTGCGCTAGGTGGATTTTTGGCCTCCACATGGACTTTTCTTTCTTCTCTGCCTTTAAATTTTATTCATTTTTCCTCTCTTAAAAAAGAATCTTTTTCATTTTCTTTCTAGAATCATAGATATTTTGGTTTTGTGGACATACGCACACACACTCATTATCAGTAGTGGAAAATTAGCATAAACTATTTGTGAAATGCAGAAGAGAAGAAGAAAAAGACTTAATACTTCACTATCCAGAGACAAATGTCAGTACTTGTTTGTTCAACATAATAGATGCTTAGGGTAATAATTGGGTTTGGGATGTTCAGTGCTGGAAAGGACTCAGAATCCTCTAGTCCAACTCCTTCACACTATAATGTCATGGGGCCCAGATAGTCCCAAGGTCACCCACCCAGGAGGCTGTGTTGCCCCCGCGGGCCCATTGCCTTGTTCTGAACTTTGTGTTCTGTCCACCCTGCCTGTCCCCATCTGGCACAACCACTTCCAGGGCCCCTCCCCTCCAGGCCTTCTCCATTCCCCTTCTTTCTTTTCCCTTTCAGGGGAGGACTTTGCCCAGAGGGTAGTGGGAGGTTGGTTTAGAGCTGATGAGGCTGCAAATTCTTCTTGTCAGCGAACAAAAGGCTGTTCTTGGAGGCATAGAGGAGTGTAGAGGGCTGTGAAACGTTTGAGAAGATTGGAGGAGCCCTGGAAGCTGAAAATGAAGCAAGAAAACTGTTAACCAGATGCAGGGAGTGCAGAACTGCTCTGATCCGGCCCCACACCCAGCAGATGAACAAACAGCTAAGGAATTAGTGAGAGAACATTAGTTTCTTCAAATGAGCTGAAAGGCCAGGGCTGGGTAAATTGTGTCTTCCAGCCTTGAAAATTATATTAAGACAATAATAGAATTTTGATCATTTTTGAGAAACCTTGGAGAATGAGACTGATTCCACCGAGTTGGGTGCTCCATGACACAAAGACTGTGATGTATTTCTTTCCAACATTGTTGTCAGCCAAAATCTGGGCTTTCTCTTCCCACCAAAGCTGAATAAAAAGTGTGGAGACAGAGTTTGAAGGTAATAGAAAGTTGATTTTAATTCTCAGCCGATGGCGAGAGGTACGCAGTAGGCTCATGCCTCAAGACTTCGCTCCCCACTCTATCAGGAGTCTAGGGGTTTATATAAGATGAGGGATTGCGGTCAAGAGTCAATGATGAGGAGCAAAGGTGTTAGGATCTTGCCAAAACTAGTCATAGGCTGGCAGCAGTAACCCAGTAATTGAATCCGGCAGCTCTGTGGCTCTGTGGCCTTCCTTCTCATATGTAACTACATGGGGAAAGGAGTGTTATAAGGGTAAGCAAAGGATAATAGGTACAAAATGTAATTCCTGCAGAATTAGGGGGCCAAAAAGCAAACTTAGTTGCAGACATGCAGAGTTAGGAGCAGTTAAAATTAAAAAGAAACTAGGAATGTTCAGGCCTGCTCACTGTTCTGTTTATCTTTTTTGTTCTCAGGAAAGGGAAAGAAAAAACTCTTTCCTCTTTTTCTTTTTCACTGAAACAATATGAATAATTAAAAATTATGTGGATTAAAAAAAAGCAAAACAGGGAAAGACTGAGTTTTAGAATGCATGAAGGGATCATTATTAGATCACATTGTATGTTTGTTAGATCTTGGACCTTTTTAAAAACATTTAGAAATAAATAAAGTGATCATTAAGATAGAAGATGCCATGGCAAAATCACTGTATACAGAAAGGTTAGTGTGTGGGAAGATTACCAACCATATCTTGGCTTCTTGAAATTTATCAAGTGTCTGTTATGTGGGAGAGCATAGAGATGAATAAGGCAGCTAAAGTAGCTCATGACCTAATGATAAAGAATTGAAATGTGTTGTAGAAAAAAATACTTATTAGATTGCTGTGTAGTTGTCTAAACAGCCATACTCAATTTTTTTCTTTTTATTAAAGTCTACTATACACACAGGGGGCTTCCCTGGTAGCTCAGCTGGTAAAGAATCCACCTGCAATATGGGAGACCTGGGTTTGTTCCCTGGGTTGGGATGATCTCCTGGAGAAGGGAATGGCTACCCACTCCAGTATTCTGGCCTGGAGAATTCCATGGATTATACAGTCCATGGGGTAGCAAAGAGTCAGACACATCTGAGCAACTTTCACTTTCAGTTTAATACACACAGAAAGCTGAACATATCCTAAGTAAACAGCATTGTGTATTCTTACAAACTGAATACACCCATGTAATGAGCACCATGATTAATAAGATGAACATGACAAAGTCCAAAGCCTTTTATCTTCCCATCCGGTCACTGCCCCTTCCTTATACTGACCACTGTGCTGACTCCTTATACCACAGACTAGTTTTGCCTGCTTTTGTACTTCATATAAGTAGAATTATTGCAGAGTTGGACATGACTGAGCACACACGAGTGTGAAAAACATGTTCACAAATAACAAAATAGAGAACTATTGAAGATTTAGAACAGGGTAATAGCATGAACTCTGTGTTTTAAGTTGATCCAGAAAGGACTGGAGTGTGAAGGCAGATGGGCTTTAGGAAGCATTGCTACAAACAAAGCTAGTGGAAGTGATGGAATTCCAGCTGAGCTATTTCAAGATGCTGTCAAAGTGCTGCACTCAACATGTCAGCAAATTTGGAAAGCTCAGCAGGCCACAGGACTAGAAAAGGTCAGTTTTCATCCCAAAGTCAAAGAAGGGATATGCTAAAGAATATTCAAACTACCTTACAGCTGCACTCATTTCACATGCTAGGAAGGTTATGCTCAAAAACCTTCAAGCTAGGCTTCAGCAGTATGTCAACTGAGAACTTCAAGATGTACAAGCTGTGCTTAGAAAAGGCAGAGGAACCAGAGATCAAATTGTGGACATTCATTGGATCATAGAGAAAGCAAGAGAATTCCAGAAAAACATCTACTTCTGCTTCATTGACCATACTAAAGCCTTTGACTGTGTGGGTCACAACAAACTGTGGACAATTCTTAAAGAGATAGGAGTACTAGATTACCTTACCTGTCTTCTGATAAACCTGTATACAGGTCAAGAAGCAACAGTTAGAACTGGACATGGATGGAACAACTGACTGGTTCCAAACTGGGAAAGGAATACGACAAGGCTATATATTGTCACCCTGCTTATTTAACTTCTATGCAGAGTACATCATGCAAAATGCCAGGCTGGATGAAGCACAAGCTAGAATTAAGATTGCCAGGAGAAATATCAACAACCCCAGATTTGCTGATGATACCACTCTAATGGGAGAGAGTGAAGAGCCTCTTGATGAGGAAGAAGAGAGTGAAAAAGGCTTGAAACTCAACATTCAAAAAACTAAGATCATGGCATCTGGTCCCATCACTTCACAGCAAATAGATGGGGAAAATGTGGATGAAGTGACAGATTTTATTTTCTTGGCTTCCAAAAATCACTGCAGATAGTGACTACAGACATGAAGTTAAAAAATGCTTGCTCCTTGGAAGAAAAGCTGTGACAAACCTATGCAGCATAGTAAAAAGCAGAGACATCACTTTACCGACAAAGGTCTATAGTCAAAGCTATGGTTTTTTCAGTAGTCATGTATGCTATGCTATGCTATGCATCACTTCAGTCATATCCACTCTTGTGACCTCAGGCAGCCCCTCCCTGGGATTCTCCGCAAGAACACTGGAGTGGGTGTAGTCATGTATAGATGTGAGAATTTGACCATAAAGAAGATTGAGTACTGAAGAATTGATGCTTTTGAATTGTGGTGCTGGAGAAGACTCTTGAGAGTCCCTCGGACAGCAAGGAGATCAAACCTGTCAATCCTAAAGGAAATCAACCCTGAATATTCACTGGAAGGACTGATGCTGAAGCTTCAGTACATTGATTACCCTATGTGAAGAACTGATTCATTGGAAAAGACTCTGATGCTAGGAAAGATTGGAGGCAAAAGGAGAAGGGGGTGACAGAGGATGAGATGGTTGAATGGCATCATTGACTCAAGGGACATGAACCTGAGCAAACTCTGGGAAATAGTGAAAGACAGAGAAGCATGGCATGCTATAGTCTATGGGGTCATAAAGAATTGGATACAGTTTTGTGATTAGTGAACAACAGCAACAGAACATACTGGAGTGGGAAACAGCTGAAGCTTCTAACCAAAGATTCAAAGAAGGGCAGAGAATGCTGGAAGAGGATACCGTGTTGAAGTTCCTCATTTAGTTTCCCACCACTTTTCCAATGTCTCTTATGTTCTTGTAAAGCATAATAATTAAAGCATAATTTGATCTGTGGTTTTCTTCTCTCTCTCCTATCAAATATGCAGGGAAATGTCTCCAGGCAAGAACACTGGAGTGGGTTGCCATTTCCTTCTCCAAGCATGAAAGTGAATCCCAGTCACGACTAGCGATCCCATGGACTGCAGCCCACCGGGCTCCTCCGTCCGTGGGATTTTCCAGGCAAAGTACTGGATTCCATTGCCTTCTCCTTCTTCTCTCCCTACATCATCCCCTTATCCTTTCACACTGTTACCTGGAACAGGTGAGAGGGATCATGCATTGTGTCAGGGTAATGAAACTTCCATTTATCCACAGTGCCCCTCATTTTCAGGGGAAGCCTTAGGGATGCTGCCAAAACAGCTAGTGTGAACTCAAGACCTGGGTTTTTAATTCCACCGTGCCAATCTCTGCCTTTAGTGACTTCAGTTATCATCAGAGGAGAGCTTAGCCTTCTTTGTCATGTAAGTAGCTTTTTTGTCTCAGAAAACAGATGATATATTTACTGAGCATCCTTGGGGCAGGTGGAAGTTCACCCTGAGAGTCAGCTTTCACAACTGTGTAAGAGGTATCACTCATTGCCCCCCACCAGTCAGTCAGTACAGTTGCTCAGTTGTGTCACTCTGCGACCCCATGAATCGCAGCACGCCAGGCCTCCCTGTCCATCACCAACTCCCGGAGTTCACTCAAACTTACGTCTATTGAGTCAATGATGCCATCCAGCCATCTCATCCTCTGTCATCCCCTTCTCCTCCTGCCCCCAACCCCTCCCAGCATCAGAGTCTTTTCCAATGAGTCAACTCTTCGCATGAGGTGGCCAAAGTACTGGATTTTCAGCTTTAGCATCATTCCTTCCAAAGAAATTCCAGGGCTGATCTCCTTCAGAATGGACTGATTGGCTCTCCTTGCAGTCCAAGGGACTCTCAAGAGTCTTCTCCAACACCACAGTTCAAAAGCATCAATTCTTTGGTGCTCAGCTTTCTTCACAGTCCAACTCTCAAATCCATACATGACCACAGGAAAAACAATAGCCTTGACTAGATGGACCTTTGTTGGCAAAGTAATGTCTCTGCTTTTCAATATGCTATCTATGTTGGTCATAACTTTCCTTCCAAGGAATAAGCGTCTTTTAATCTCATGGCTGCAATCACCATCTGTAGTGATTTTGGAGCCCCCCAAAATAAAGTCTAACACTGTTTCCACTGTTTCCCCATTTATTTCCCATGAAGTGATGGGACCAGATGCCATGATCTTCATTTTCTGAATGTTGAGCTTTAAGCCAACTTTTCCACTCTCCTCTTTCACTTTCATCAAGAGGCTTTTTAGTTCCTCTTCACTTTCTGCCATGAGGGTGGTGTCATCTGCATATCTGAGGTTATTGATATTTCTCCCGGCAATCTTGATTCTAGCTTGTGCTTCTTCCAGCCCAGAGTTTCTCATGATGTACTCTGCATATAAGTTAAATAAGCAGGGTGACAATATACCGCCTTGATGTACTCCTTTTCCTATCTGGAACCAGTCTGTTGTTCCATGTCCAGTTCTAACTGTTGCTTCCTGACCTGCATATAGCTTTCTCAAGAGGCAGATCAGGTGGTCTGGTATTCCCATCTCTTTCAGAATTTTCCACAGTTTATTGTGATCCACACAGCCAAAGGCTTTGGCATAGTCAATAAAGCAGAAATCGATGTTTTTCTGGAACTCTCTTGCTTTTTCGATGATCCAGCAGGATGTTGGCAATTTTATCTCTGGTTCCTCTGCCTTTTCTAAAACCAGCTTGAACATCTGGAAGTTCACAGTGCATGTATTGCTGAAGCCTGGCTTGGAGAATTTTGAGCATTACTTTACGCATATGAGATGAGTGCAACTGTGTGGTAGTTTGAGCATTCTTTGGCATTGCCTTTCTTTGGGATTGGAATGAAAACTGACCTTTTCCAGTCCTGTGGCCACTGCTGAGTTTTCCAAGTTTGCTGGGGCTTATCAAACATTGCTTGGTGCTGTTGGAATCACAGAGTTCACTACAAATCTTACAAATCTCTCATCTGAAATACAAAAAGATTTGCATTCAATTCTACGATTCCAACAGTGTCAAGCAATGTTATAGTCCATGGGGCCACAAAAGGATCAGATACGACTTAGCTACTAAACAACTAAACAAGCTAAGCTCTAAATGCAGCTTTGAGTGCATCAGTCAGTCAGTTCAGTCGCTCAGTCATGTCAGACTCTTTGCGACCCTATGAATCGCAGCATACCAGGCCTCCCCATCCATCACCAACTCCCGGAGTTCACCCAGACTCACGTCTGTTGAGTCAGTGATGCCATCCAGCCATCTCATCCTCTGTCATCCCCTTCTCCTCCTGCCCCCAATCCCTCCCAGCATCAGAGTCTTCTCCAATGAGTCAACTCTTCGCATGAGGTGGCCAAAGTACTGGACTTTCAGCTTTAGCATCATTCCTTCCAAAGAAATCCCAGGGCTGATCTCCTTCAGAATGGACTGGTTGGACCTCCTTGCAGTCCAAGGGACTCTCAAGCGTCTTCTCCAACACCACAGTTCAAAAGCATCAATTCTTCAGCGCTCAGCCTTCTTCACAGTCCAGCTCTCACATCCATACATGACCACAGGAAAAACCATAGCCTTGACTAGACGGACCTTTGTTGGCAAAGTAATGTCTCTGATTTTCAATATGCTATCTAGATTGGTCATAACTTTCCTTCCAAGGAGTAAGCGTCTTTTAATTTGAGTGCATGGGCATTTGTTAATCTGTTAATTACTGGCCTGTTAGAAATATTAATGAAGGATTTACTAATATGAAGGCAACTAACAAAGGCTGAACAACAGGACATTTCCAAATAGGAAAAGGAGTATGTCAAGGCTGTATATTGTCACCCTGCTTATTTAACTTTTATACAGAATACATCATGAGAAACTGGAATCAAGATTGCCGGGAGAAATATCAACAACCTCAGATATGCAGATGACACCACCCTTATGGCAGAAAGTGAAGAGGAACTAAAAGCCTCTTGATGAAAGTGAAAGAGGAGAGTGAAAAAGTTGGCTTAAAGCTCAACATTCAGAAAATGGAGATCATGGCATCTGGTCCCATCACTTCATGGGAAATAGATGGAGAAACAGTGGAAACAGTGTCAGACTATAATTTTTGGGGCTCCAAAATCACTGCAGATGGTGACTGCAGCCATGAAATTAAAAGACGCTTACTCCTTGAAAGAAAAGTTATGACCAACCTTGATAGCATATTGAAAAGCAAAGACATTGCTTTTCCAACCAAGGTCTGTCTAGTCAAGGCTATGGTTTTTCCAGTGGTCATGTATGGATGTGAGAGTTGGACTGTGAAGAAAGCTGAGTGCTGAAGAATTGATGCTTTTGAACTGTGGTGTTGGAGAAGACTCTTGAGAGTCCCTTGGACTGCAAAGAGGTCCAACCAGTCCATTCTGAAGGAGATCAGTCCTGGGATGTTCATTGGAAGGACTGATGCTGAAGCTGAAACTCTAATACTTTGGCCACCTCATGCGAAGAGTTGACTCATTGGAAAAGACTCTGATGCTGGGAAGGATTGGGGGCAGGAGGAGAAGGGGATGACAGAGGATGAGATGGCTGGATGGCATCACGGATTCAATGGATATGAGTTTGTGTAAACTCCGGGAGTTGGAGGCCTGGCGTGCTGCATTTCATGCGGTCGCAAAGAGCCAGACATGACTGAGCGACTGAACTGAACTGAACTGAACAAAGGCTGAAGAGGTTGGTTCCAGAGGCTGGGTCTGTGATGGCCTTCAGCCAGGAGAAAATTGAAGCATCATTAGGACAATTCATATTCAGTGGGAAAATTGGTGGTCAAGCTGCAGAGCCAAACAAATTAACCATGCAGGGAGAGGTCACTTGATGTCAGTGGCTTTACTGGGATGAGATTCACCAGCAGGTGGGAATGCTTTTCCAACATTATAAACAAATGCTTTTATTGAAGCACAACATGCATGTGGAAAAATGTACATTCCATAATTGCAGGGTTCAATAAATTTTCACAAAGTAAACAACCTTATGTAGTCTGCAGAATATTCTAAACTCTTACACCCACACCCACCCACCCATCCAACAGTATGCTATCCTGACTTCTAATGCTCAAGCTAGTTTCACCTGCTTTTGTATTTTGCACAACTGGAATCATGCAATAAGTGCTCTTTTGTTGCTGGCTTTTTTGCTCATCATTATGTTTGTGAGATTCATCAGTGTTGTCCTAGAAGTGTTATTTTTCAGTTCTCATTCCTGCATGATATATGGTTATATGAGTAAACACAGTTTATCTCTTCACCTCTTGATGGATATTTTGGTTGATTCTCACTTGGACCTATTATAAATGCAGGTGCTTTGAAAATTCTTATGTACATCTCTTGGTAAACATAGCTTTCATTCTTGTTGGGCAAAACCCTCAGGGGCAGAGAGGCTTGGTCATCAGATACGTGTCTTTCCAGCTTTCATTTTTACTAAAACTGCAGCTAAGCAGTTTTCCAAAGTTGTTCAACAAATTTAGATACATCTGCATGAGAGGTCTCCAAGGTTCCTCATGTGTCTGCTGCATGCTGGCCCCACTGTACAGGAGATTTCTTTTAATTCTTCCCACCATTGTGGGAATGGTGCTCAATGGAGAAGTTTTGCTGCATTGTTTAAATAAACAGTAACAACAGCTTGTTAAGTTGTAGCAGAGTGAACAAAGTATAAAGGTTAGGGGAGATTAGGTCTAACTTTGTCCTGCTAGTTGCAGGGGTTCTTAAACTGGCAAGGGGCAGTCCATGGATAGAATTTGGAAGATACATGAACTTAGGAAAACCATCACATCTTTATTTCCACTAACCTCTACCTGAAGGAAATGGCATCCCACTCCAGTACTCTTGTCTGGAAAATCCCATGGATGGAGGAGCCTGGTAGGCTACAGTCCACGGGGTCGCTAAGAGTCGGACACGACTGAGCTACTTCACTTTCACTTTTCACTTCCATGCATTGGAGAAGGAAATGGCAACCCACTCCAGTGTTCTTGCCTGGAGAATCCCAGGGACCAGGGAGCCTGGTGGGCTTCCGTCTCTGGGGTCGCACAGAGTCGGACACGACTGAAGTGACTTAGCAGCAGCAGCAGCAGCTACCTGAAATGCAGATTTTCCTCCATGAAAAAATGCAGGTAGCAGACACAGTATCATTAGCTATACCTGTGACCATAACCGACTAGAATCACAGATGTTTTCAGGTTACATTACAGGAAGGGTGACCAACTGTCCCACTTTGTTAGGGAGTGAGGAGGCTCCTAGGACATGGGATTTTTCAGTGCTAAAACGAGAAGCATGAGGCACACCAGAACAAGTTGATGACCCTGATTCCAGGTTTAGCAAATCTCAAAATATCGTCTCTACGTACACTTATCACTTGAGGTCATTAGGCCTGCTAGTAGATCTTATTTAGTGACTTTATAGATATTTACATTTAATCAGTGTAAAAATGTTTTGATAACTCTATTTCAGCATAATTGGTTTCCTATGTAACTTCTATATTTTATGAATTTAAAAACATTATTCTGAGTAAGGTCCATAGGCTTCATCAGACTCACAAAGAGGTCTGGCAGGGAAAGATATTTCAGCTGGGTCTTGATGCATAAACAGGAGTTTGTCAGATGGAGAGGAGGTCAGGTGGAGGGAACAACATAAGAAAAGAAACAGAAGGCTTCCCTGGTGGCTCAGTGGTAAAGAGTCCACCAGCCAGTACAGGAGACACAAGGTCAATCCCTGATCCAGAGGATCCAACGTGCTGTGGAGCACTTAAGCCCATGCGCCACAACTACTGGGCCTGTGCCCTAAAGCCTGGGAGCTGCAACTGAGACCATGTGCCTCAACTCCTGAACCCTGCCGAGCCCTAGAACTTGTGCTCTGCAACAAGAGAAGCCACTGCAAGGAGAAGCCCGTGCACTGCAACCAGAGAGTCTCCTCCTGCTCTCCACAATTGTAGAGAAAAGCCTGTACAGTCAAAAATAAATTAAAATAAAAAAATTTTTAAAGGAAAGGAAGGGAAGCATCTTAGGAGTGCCTCTAAGGTACAATAAGGTAAGAATTCATGATGTGTTTGAATACAGTTTTTAAAATTAGGCTTGGGGAAGTGACGGTAGTTGGTTGTGATTGGTAATATTTGTAATCCACGAAACAGCCCCTTGGCTCACTTTCTATGATGCTAGGTACCAGGCAAGGGTTATCAGAGTGTAGAGGAAGTGGTGATCATTTGGGGGGAGGTCTGCAGAGATAACTGTTTAGAAGGAAAACAATGAGACTAGTTTTGGCAAGGAAGTGAGGATGGGCAAGATAGTGTCTTATTTTATTTTTAATTTTTTTTTGATAGTGTCTTATTTTAGGTGTGCTTATGACACCACCCTTATGGCAGAAAGTGAAGAGGAACTAAAAAGCTTCTTGATGAAAGTGAAAGACGAGAGTGAAAAAGTTGGCTTAAAACTCAACATTCAGAAAACGAAGATCATGGCATCTGGTCCCATCACTTCATGGGAAATAGATGTGGAAACAGTGTCAGACTTTATTTTTTGGGCTCCAAAATCACTGCAGATGGTGACTGCAGCCATGAAATTAAAAGACGCTTTAGTCCTTGGAAGGAAAGTTATGACCAACCTAGGTAGCATATGAAAAGCAGAGACATTACTTTGCCAACCAAGGTCCGTCTAGTCAAGGCTATGGTTTTTCCTGTGGTCATGTATGGATGTGAGAGCTGGACTGTGAAGAAAGCTGAGCACCAAAGAATTGATGCTTTTGAACTGTGGTGTTGGAGAAGACTCTTGAGAGTCCCTTGGACTGCAAGGAGATCCAACCAGTCCCTTCTAAAGGAGATCAGCCCTGGGATTTCTTTGGAAGGAATGATGCTAAAGCTGAAACTCCAGTATTTTGGCCACCTCATGTGAAGAGTTGACTCATTGGAAAAGACCCTGATGCTGGGAAGGATTGTGGGCAGGAGGAGAAGGGGACGACAGAGGATGAGATGGCTGGATGGCATCACTAACTCGATGGACATGTGTGTTTGAGTGAACTCCAGGAGTTGGTGATGGACAGGGAGGCCTGGCGTGCTGCGATTCATGGGGTAGCAAAGAGTCGGGCACGACTGAGCGACTGAACTGAACTGAATGGAGGGCCAGATTGCCACTGAGAGGGCTGTAGGAAGGAAGGCACAGAGAGGGATAATTGACATCTTTAGTGTTCTGCTGGATTTCTTTCACAATTGTTTCTGAGCTGCAAATTTTTCCATATGACTCAGTTTTGTGGTCTGTAGGAAAGGCTAACACTGAACAGTGCATTCTCCTTTCTAGCCCTGAATGGTGGTCATTGTAAGGGCAACGATTCATCCTGCAGATATGTCTCTACTAGCAGTTCACAGACCACATCCACCTCTACCATAGATGTCCTTGATTTCAAGGGTTAATTGTTGGAAAAGGTCTTCTCAGCCATTCACTTTAGCTGCCATATGGAAACATTAAAAATTTTTCAACTACATGAACCAATGCACCTCTTGCATCTTTTCTGATCTTGTGACCTCAAGTGGTCAGGAGAATTGAAGAACCAAAGAACTGACGCTTTTGAACTGTGGTGTTGGAGAAGACTATTGAGAGTCCCCTGAACTGCAAGGAGATCCAACCAGTCCATCCTAAAGGAAATCAGTCCTGAATATTCATTAGAAGGACTGATGCTGAAGCTGAAATTTCAATACTTTGGCCACCTGATGCAAAGAACTGACTCCTTGGAAAAGACCCTGGTGCTGGGAAAGATTGAAGGCAGAAGGAGAAGGGGACGACAGAGGATGAGATGGTTGGATGGCATCACCAACTCGATGGACATGAGTTTGAATAAGCTCCAGGAGTTGGTGATGGACAGGGAAGCCTGGCGAGCTGTAGTCCATGGGGTCGCAGAGAGTTGGACACGATTGAGCAACTAACTGAACTGAACTGACCTCAAGTGGAAGTGACATGTAGGTATGAAATACACACAGGGAAGGAGAATCAGATATAAACTTGGGAGGAAAAACCAAATGAAATGAGCACCAATAGAGGAAAAGTCAAAACATCACATGCTTTATTCAGATGGGTTCTTAAATGATATAGCAAAGCCCCTGAACAAGGAAAGCAGGTCAAAGTAAATAAAACATGGAGGTACGGAAGGATGGGTCCTTAATCATCTCTGTAACTTCTCTACTAGGTGGAAAAGAAACAACAGGGCTACCTCTGCTGGGCAGATTGAGAAGTCCAGAGAAATGCCATCTTTGGGGAAAAGGGTAAAGTTTCCACCAGGTGGATGAAAGTTGTTGCAATAGTTTGCTGTAGGAGTGACTTGTAATCTAATAGAAAAGGCAGTCATCACAAAACTGGTGCATGAAACAACTTCCAGGTCCTCCAATCGTTTATCAAAGATCATAGTTTTTCTTGAGGAAATTTTAGTATTTAATGTTGAGTAAAGGGGGTTGAGCTTTTGCCACATTATTTACCTGGTAACAGGTTTATTTTACCTCATAACAATTCTGTCACCTCTTGACACCAGCATGTCCTCTAATATAACATATTGCAGGAGAGGCAAGCAGGTTTTAAATTCAACCACTTTGTGGTTCAATATTGTGGTGCTCAGCTTTTTAGAGGCAGAGAATTTTGTATAACATTTTTCTGCTTTCATTGAATAGGCTTTGATTCTATGGCTAGAAAAGGCTTTAGACTCAAGGCTTTTAGGAGAAAAACAAGTGGGCTGAAATATTCTTATAACAGATTAAATTTCAAACAAATGCTCAAATCTCTCTCTACCCATTCATCACTTCTATTCTTAAGCAGGTAATTCTATGTTTAATTTTTTTTCATTTAAATAAAAATGAAAAATATATTTATATTTCATTTAAATATAATTCAAATACCATGAAATCCCCCATTGCACACCGTACAATTCAGTGATATGTAGTCTACTCATAAAGTTGTTCGTTGTCACTATCTCTTATTCCAGAATATTTGTGTCAGACCAGAAGAAAAGCTCACATTCATTCAAAGTCACTTCTCATTACCCCTTCTTTCCAATTGCTGGCAGTGAATAGTCTACTTTCTGTCTCTGTGGATTTGACTGCTCTGGATATTTTGTATAAATGGGATCATGCAATATTTACCCTTTCGTGTCTGACTTTTTTTCACTTTAGCATCACGTTTTTAAAGACCATTTATATTATGGCACAGATCAGAACTTCATTCAGTTTTTTGTGGTTTACACTTGTTACTCTGGAGGGCATAAATGCTCCTCAATTTGATGTTATGGTTTGATCATTGCAAACTAGGAGACACTGAATAAGATAATGTCTCTGTTGTTCAAGTACCCTTCAGGTGATTTTGTCAAAAGCAAGGCTGTCGCTTTCACAGGGCATTTTCCATAACTTGGCGGGACAGAGCCAAACAACCCAACCTGGTTTATTTATTAAGATCATCTTCTGGTAGGTTCTGAGGAATGTGGCTGCCCTAGCTGTGGGAGTCAGATGTGCAGCAGAGCCAGAGTGGGCCTTCTCCTTTGGTGGCAGTGAAAAATCATTCTCCTAAAATTCTCAAAGCTGAGAATTCTGATACATTAACCAGGGGAATCTGGGCTTGACTGAGTATATCCTCATTCATCAAAGGTCCAAAGATGTTTCTTGAGGAAACATTAGCTTTGCCTGATGGCTTTAATTGGAGGTGGGAAAACTTTCTTTTGGACTTTCCTGATGGCTCAGCAATAAAGAATCTGCTTGCCAATGCCGGAGACACAGTTTTGATCCATAGATTGGGAAGATCCCCTGAAGAAGGAAATGGCAGCCACTCTTGCCTGAAAAATCCCATGGACAGAGTACCCTGGTGGGCTATAGTCCATGGGGCCACAAAGAGACACAGCTTAGCAACTAAATGATAACAGCAACAGCCCTCCTGGGCTAGTCTGGTCCACAACAATAGCCTCAGTGTTTGCCTGATGCCATGGAAAGAGTGAACGCAGGATGTTTTGTCACCTCCTGGAAGACAGTATAAAGAAGGCAATGGCACCCCACTCCAGTACTCTTGCCTGGAAAATGCCATGGACAGAGGAGTCTGGTGGGCTGCAGTCCATGGGGTCACGAAGAGTCAGACACGACTGAGCGATTTCCTTTTCACTTTTCACTTTCATTCATTGGAGAAGGAATTGGCAACCCACTCCAGTGTTCTTGCCTGGAGAATCCCAGGGACGGGGAAGCCTGGTGGGCTGCCGTCTATGGGGTCGCACAGAGTCGGACATGACTGAAGCGACTTAGCAGCAGCAGCAGGAAGGCAGTATAGAGAAAAGATTCTTCAGATTGGTTGGAGAGAAAAGACATGGTTGGAGAGAAAAGGCCTCCTTGGAGGGCTGGAATAAAAGGAGATTCAGAGACATGCAGGGGGATGGGGGAAACATGGTTGGACAAAGAAGAGAGTGTCTCCTTTCTTACTGAGTTCCTGGTCTAGACAATGGGAAGATCACCTGGGTGGGCCTGGAATCTGTGGGGTTCTCCTTGCACATTGAAGCTGGGGCCTTGGGAAAATGAGCTGGGCCTAAATGAAACCTGAGTGGGAGCATTCCATATGTGGGCAGATACCATGAGCAGGGTGATGGGCGAGCCTAGCATTCAGAATTTGACAGCGTGAGGGGATAGAATCTTGCCAACTTTCTATAGTACCCCTTAAATTATAGCTAACACTCAGTTTTATGTCAGTTAACTCATAATCAGCGTAACTCTAACCCAGGTGTGTTTGCAGTGTATTTGTGTGTGGGAGGAACATTATCTGGCTTAGAGTTTTAGCTCTTCATAAACATGAGCCAAACTAAACAAATCTGTTTGGTTATGAAGCTCTTTGTGTGAGCCATGGGGGCATGGTGGCTGGGTTTCAAGGTCTGTATCCAAAATGGAAGCATTTCTGTTTGCTCTGCAATGGCCACTATGAGATAGGTACCCTTGGCAATCCTAAGTGGATTGGTGGGCAGTGGCTCAGTCTATTGAAGGAATAGCGTGATCCTGATAAGGGAATAGGATGTGACTGTGAGGCTGCCATTAAGGTTGTTGTCTTAGTCCTGGGACTGCCTTTGAGCTCTTTTGAGACTGACGCTAACATACTGCTATGACATTTCTTGATAGGTGTTGGAGTCATAGTCCTTAATACCTCAAAATGACTGTATTTGGAGTTAGGGCCTTTAAAGAGTTAAAGTTAGGTTAAAATGAAGCCATTAGGGTGAGCCTTAATCCAATTTGAGGAGTGGTGTCCTTACCTCAAATCCAATTTGAGGAGTGGTGACTTCACTTTCACTTTTCACTTTCATGCATTGGAGAAGGAAATGGCAACCCACTCCAGTTGTCTTGCCTGGAGAATCCCAGGGACGGGGGAGCCTGGTGGGCTGCCGTCTATGGAGTCTCACAGAATTGAACACGACTGAAGCGACTTAGCAGCAGCAGTAGCAGTCCTCACCTCAAATCCAAATTGAGGAGTGGGCTACTATTCCCTTCTCCAGGGATCTTCCTGACCCAGGGATCAAACCCTGGTCTCCTGCATTGCACGCGTATTCTTTACCGGCTGAGCCACATGGGAAGCCCAGTCCTTATAAAAGGGCTTCCCCAGTGGCTCAGCGGTAAAGAATCCATCTGCAATGCAGGGGATACAGGACACAGGGGCTCGATCCCTGGGTCAGGAAGATTTCCTAGAAGAGGAAACAGCAAACCACAGTATTCTTGCCTGAAAAACCCCATGAACAGAGGAGCCTGGAGGGCTATAGTCCATAGGGTCTCAAAGAGTCGTACATGACAGCATGAACTGGTCCTTATAAAAAGAGATTAGGACACAGACACAAACAGGGAAGACTGTGGGAAGACATAGAGAGGCCATCTACAAGCCAGAGAAGAAACCAACCCTGATGATACCTTAATCTCAGACTTCCAGTCTCCAGAAGAATGAGAAAGTAAATATCTGTTGTTTAAGCCATTCAATCTGTGGCACTTTTTTTTTTTTTTTTAATGGCAATCCCAGCAAACTAATCAAGATGGTATATTCAACAAGAAAGTCAATGAAACAAGGGCCTGTAAGGTTTTCTTAAATGATTAGGTTGAGTAAGAGTGCTAAAGAATCAGATCAGATCAGTCGCTCAGTCGTGTCCGACTCATTGTGACCCCATGAATCGCAGCATGCCAGGCTTCCCTGTCCATCACCAACTCCCGGAGATCACTCAGACTCACATCCATCGAGTCAGTGATGCCACCCAGCCATCTCATCCTCTGTCGTCCCCTTCTCCTCCTGCCCCCAATCCCTCCCAACATCAGAGTCTTCTCCAATGAGTCAACTCTTCGCATGAGGTGGCCAAAATACTGGAGTTTCAACTTTAGCATCATTCCTTCCAAAGAAATCCCAGGGCTGATCTCCTTCAGAATGGACTGGTTGGATCTCCTTGCAGTCCAAGGGACTCTCAAGAGTCTTCTCCAACACCACAGTTCAAAAGCATCAATTCTTGGGCGCTCAGCCTTCTTCACAGTCCAGCTCTCACATCCATACATGACCACAGGAAAGACCATAGCCTTGACTAGGTGAACCTTTGTTGGCAAAGTAATGTCTCTGCTTTTGAATATGCTATCTAGGTTGGTCATAACTTTCCTTCCAAGGAGTAAGCGTCTTTTAATTTCATGGCTGCAGTCACCATCTGCAGTGATTTTGGAGCCCAGAAAAATAAAGTCTGACACTGTTTCCACTGTTTCCCCATCTATTTCCCATGAAGTGATGGGACCAGATGCCATGATCTTCGTTTTCTGAATGTTGAGCTTTAAGCCAACTTTTTCACTCTCCTCTTTCACTTTCATCAAGAGGCTTTTTAGTTCCTCTTCACTTTCTGCCATAAGGGTGGTGTCATCTGCATATCTGAGGTTATTGATATTTCTCCCAGCAATCTTGATTCCAACTTGTGTTTCTTCCAGTCCAGCGTTTCTCATGATGTACTCTGCATATAAGTTAAATAAACAGGGTGGCAATATACAGCCTTGACGTACTCCTTTTCCTATTTGGAACCAGTCTGTTGGTCCATGTCCAGTTCTAACTGTTGCTTCCTGACCTGCATACAGCTTTCTCAAGAGGCAGGTCAGGTGGTCTGGTATTCCCATCTCTTTCAGAATTTTCCACAGTTTATTGTGATCTACACAGTCAAAGGCTTTGGCATAGTCAATAAAGCAGAAATAGATGTTTTTCTGGAACTCTCTTGCTTTTCCCATGATCCAGCAGATGTTGGCAATTTGATCTCTGGTTCCTCTGCCTTTTCTAAAACCAGCTTGAACATCAGGAAGTTCACGGTTCACATATTGCTGAAGCCTGGCTTGGAGAATTTTGAGCATTACTTTACTAGCGTGTGAGATGAGTGCAATTGTGCGGTAGTTTGAGCATTCTTTGGCATTGCCTTTCTTTGGGATTGGGATGAAAACTGACCTTTTCCAATCTTGTGGCCACTGCTGAGTTTTCCAAATTTTCTGGCATATTGAGGGCAGCACTTTCACAGCATCATCTTTCAGGATTTGGAATAGCTCCACTGGAATTCCATCACCTCCACTAGCTTTGTTCGTAGTGATGCTTTCTAAGGCCCACTTGACTTCACATTCCAGGATGTCTGGCTCTAGGTCAGTGATCACACCATCATGATTATCTGGGTCGTGAAGATCTTTTTTGTACATTTCTTCTGTGTATTCTTGCCACCTCTTCTTAATATCTTCTGCTTCTGTTAGGTCCATACCATTTCTGTCCTTTATCGAGCCCATCTTTGCATGAAATGTTCCTTTGGTATCTCTGATTTTCTTGAAGAGATCCCTAGTCTTACCCATTCTGTTGTTTTCCTCTATTTCTTTGCATTGATTGCTGAAGAAGGCTTTCTTATCTCTTCTTGCTATTCTTTGGAACTCTGCATTCAGATGCTTATATCTTTCCTTTTCTCCTTTGCTTTTCACTTCTCTTCTTTTCACAGCTATTTGTAAGGCCTCCCCAGACAGCCATTTTGCTTTTTTGCATTTCTTTTCCATGGGGATGGTCTTGATCCCTGTCTCCTGTACAATGTCACGAACCTCAGTCCATAGTTCATCAGGCACTCTATCTATCAGATCTAGGCCCTTAAATCTATTTCTCACTTCCACTGTATAACCGTAAGGGATTTGATTTAGGTCATACCTGAATGGTCTTGTGGTTTTCCCTACTTTCTTCAATTTGAGTCTGAATTTGGCAATAAGGAGTTCATGGTCTGAGCCACAGTCAGCTCCTGGTCTTGTTCTTGCTGATTGTATAGAGCTTCTCCATCTTTGGCTGCAAAGAATATAATCGATCTGATTTCGGTGTTGACCATCTGGTGATGTCCATGTATAGAGTCTTCTCTTGTGTTGTTGGAAGAGGGTATTTGCTATGACCAGTGCATTTTCTTGGAAAAACTCTATTAGTCTTTGCCCTGCTTCATTCCGTATTCCAAGGCCAAATTTGCCTGTTACTCCAGGTGTTTCTTGACTTCCTACTTTTGCATTCCAGTCCCCTATAATGAAAAGGACATCTTTTTTGGGTGTTAGTTCTAAAAGGTCTTGTAGGTCTTCATAGAACCGTTCAACTTCAGCTTCTTCAGCGTTACTGGTTGGGGCATAGACTTGGATTACTGAGACATTGAATGGTTTGCCTTGGAAACGAACAGAGATCATTCTGTCATTTTTGAGATTGCATCCAAGTACTGCATTTCGAACTCTTTTGTTGACCATGATGGCCACTCCATTTCTTCTGAGGGATTCCTGACCGTAGTAGTAGATATAATGGTCCTCTGAGTTAAATTCACCCATTCCAGTCCATTTGAGTTCGCTGATTCCTAGAATGTCAACATTCACTCTTGCCATCTCTTGTTTGACCACTTCCAATTTGCCTTGATTCATGGACCTGACATTCCAGGTTCCTATGCAATATTGCTCTTTACAGCATCGGACTTTGCCTCTATCACCAGACACATCCACAGCTGGGTATTCTTTTTGCTTTGGTTCCATCCCTTCATTATTTCTGGAGTTATTTCTCCACTGATCTCCAGTAGCATATTGGGCCCCTACTGACCTGGGGAGTTTCTCTTTCAGTATCCTATCATTTTGCCTTTTCATACTGTTCATGGGGTTCTCAAGGCAAGAATACTGAAGTGGTTTGCCATTCCTTTCTCCAGCGGACCACACCCTGTCAGATATCTCCACCATGACCTGCCCATCCTGGGTTGCCCCACGGGCATGGCTTAGTTTCACTGAGTTAGACAAGGCTGTGGTCTTAGTGTGATTAGAATGACTAGTTTTCTGTGAGTATGATTTCAGTGTGTCTGCCCTCTGATGCCCTCCTGCAACACCCACTGTCCCACTTGAGTTTCTCTTACCTTGGGCGTGGGGTATCCCTTCCCGGCTGCTCCAGCAAAGCACAGCCATCGCACCTTACCTTGGACAAGGGGTCTCTCCTCACCGCCGCCCTTCCTGACCTTGGTCGTGCGGTAGCTCCTCTCGGCCGAGCTCTTAGTGCGCCAGTCGCAACCCGGCGAGGCGCTCTTAGTGCGCCGAGGCGCTCTTAAAGAATAGAGTTACTGAAAACTTTTATCTTTACTCGATATAAAGATTAAGATAATGAACTTGCTTTTGTTTGTTTATTGTTTGTTTTTAAGAGAAGGAAGGAGGAAAGGGGCAGATTTGCCAGGACAGTTAGGGCGAAAGAAGCCTTCCGCCCCAATCACCCTGGTGGCCTCCAGCCTAGCGGCTCTGGCACGAGGTGACATGTATGTGTTCTAGGGCTTAGGGAAGTATGGTTTGATTAGAGAGGGCTACTAATCTATGAGCCCTGGCTACAGGTCACTTCTGAAATAATATGAGAGAAGTGTGTATGGGACAATGAGTGATGGAGGAATCAAGTAGGGTAGGAGGGATTTTAGGCTGAATTTGCTTTTAGGATTTCTGACCCTTCCTTCAGGTTCCCCTTGGATTCAACTGAGTCCCCTCAAGCTGGAGCCCTGCAGAAGACCAGGGGGCGCCCTTGACAGAGGCCATGAGTTAGTTGTGCACAGTGCCTGAGGTGTGGGACCTTTGAGCCAAAACCTTAAATATAAACACAAACCAAGGCAAAGAGTTTCCACAATGTGCTTCGGTGAACAGACTATTTGTGTGGGCTTCCCTGGTGGCTCAGACAGTAAAGAATCGGCCTGCAACATGAGAGAGCAGGATTTGATCCCTGGCTCCAGAAGATCCCCGGGTCCAGAAGATCCCCTGGAGGAGGGTATGGCAAGCCACTCCAGTATTCTTGCCTGGAGAATTCCATGGACAGAGGAGCCTGGCAGCTATAGTCCATAAGTTTGCAAAGAGTCAGACATGACTGAGCAACTAACATTTTCACTCACTATTTGTATGACCTTGAAAAACTGACAGAGTGTCTCTGGATTTGATATTTCCCATGGGCAGCTAACTAATTCAGCTTGTTTCTGAGATAATACACAAGCTGACTTCACTGCTGCTGGCAGGAGGTTGATTCTTTTAACTCAGGCCGGGTAAGAGGAATGTGCTCTCAGAGCACGAGGGGCAACACTTAGGGCTAAATCAAGAGAGGGTAAAGACTCTCTATTGGCTACTCCCCACCTCCCCCCAGCTCCTGAGACTTCAATGCTTCTTCAAAGTCTTGGCCACGGTTGGAAGAGATGACTTACGCTTCTAGGTCCTTGTTTCTTGGTGTGGTCCTGGGACCACTGGGACCACACATCACCTGGGAGCTTACAGAAATGACAAATCTCCAAGCTCACATCAAACATACGCCCTCAGAACTGCATTTTGACAGGGTTCTCAGGTGATTTGTGTGCACATCTGAATTTGAGAAGTGCTGCATTTGTGTCCTGGGTACTATTCCAAGTTTAGCTGAATCTCTCACTAGTGGTGGGCCTCAGGACTCACCTGTGCTTCCAGTTTTCCAGGCAGCAGGTATTAACTATTTCTTTACATCTCCTTTGCTCTTCATCCCTAGAGCGCTCAGCTCTCTCCTCCCCAGGGAGCATTCCAGTCAGATTTTTAGTCTCCTAACTGCTCTATTTTTCAGGGCCAGGTTGCCTTCTATTTCATGTACATCTTCCTGTAGAGCAGTGGAGCTCCATTTGCAATCTCCATATCAACAGCACCATTGTCAGGGAGTGTGTTAGAAATGTAAATTCTCTGGTCCTACCCTGCACTCTGGAATCAGAAACTCTGTGGTGGGATGCAGCAACTTGTGTTGAACTTCAGGTGGTACTGATAGAGGTACCAGTGTGAAATCCTGAGGGAGTAGTTCCAGTAAAGTTTCACAGAACCAGCATGGCACCACCTGGGAACCTGTGAGAAATGCAGAATCTTGGGCCCCTGTCAGGCACACATTCAAGTTTGAGGAGCACTGCTCCAGGGAAAGAACAGAACACCAGCTCTCCAGGAAAGGAAAATTGTAGCAAGGCAGAGTTGAAGCTCATAGCTGGATGTGTGTAGCAGAAGGTGTGGCTTCTTGGAGAACAGGGGTAGGCCTCCCAGGAGTGGGGCAAAGGATGGGTTTAGCTCCTCCAATTAATGCAGGAGAAGCTAAATCCTCCAGGAGTTTCAAAGAGCCAGAGAGGAACTGACCATTCTCAAGTGGAAATGAACTATGTAGGTCAGTTGCTTAGACCAATGGAAGGTCAGGGCCTGAGCCTGGGGAAGCTCAGGTTCTGGCCATATTAAGGCTCCCACTAGAGTGAGAAGCAATACAGACCTAAAATTTCTTCCAAAGGTAGAGGACACTTCTTTGGCTTTAATTCCAGAGAGAGAGGAAGGGAAAGAAAGTTTGACACCTGACACTTCTCCAGAAAAACCTTCTGTGAGAGTTAGACTCTGTTATTTAAAATTGATATTTTAATTTTTTAGTAAAAATCCTTTAACACAAGGATCCAGATTGGAAAAGAAGTAGTAAAACTCTCACTGTTTGCAGATGATGTGATCCTCTACATAGGAAACTCTAAAGAGGCCACCCAAAAATTACTAGAGCTAATCAATGAATATAGTAAAGTCACAGGATATAAAATTAATACACAGAAATCCCTTGCATTCCTATACACTAACAATGAAAAATCAGAAAGAGAAATTATGGAAACAATCCCATTCACCATTGCAACAACAACAACAAAAATACTTAGGAATAAATTTACCAAAGAGACAAAAACAAAAACAAAACCTGTATGCAGAAAACTATAAGATACTTGAGAAAGAAATCAAAGACAACACAAATAGATGCAGAGATATACCATGTTCTTGGATTGGAAGAATCAATATAGTGAAAATGAGTATATTACCCAAAGCAATCTATAGATTCAATGCAATTCCTATCAAACTAATAATGGTATTTTTCACAGAACTAGGACAAATACTTTCACAATTTGTATAGAAACACAAAAGACCCCAAATAGCCAAAGCAATCTTGAGAAAGAAGAATGACACTGGAGGAATCAACCTTCCTGACTTCAGACTATACTAAAAAGCTAAGGTCATCAAGACAGTATGGTACTGTCACAGAAATGGAAATATAGACCAATGGACCAATATAGAAAGCCTGGAGATAAATCTATGCACCTATGAGGACCTTATCTTTGACAAAGAGGCAAAAATATACAATGGAGAAAAGATAGCCTCTTCAATAACTGGTACTGGGAAAACTGGTCAGCTACATGTAAAAGAATGAAATTAGAACATTTCCTAACACCATACACAAAAATAAACTCAAAATGGGTGAAAGACCTAAATGTAAGATCAGAAACTATAAGACTCTTAGAGGAAAACATAGGAACTTCCACAGTAAGTTCCTCTTTGACCCCTTCCTAGAATAATGGAAATAAAAACAAAAATAAATAAGTGGGACCTAATTAAACTCAAAAGCTTTTTCACAATGAAGGAAACCATAAGCAAGGTGAAAAGACAACTCTCAGAATGGGAGAAATTAATAGCAAATGAAACAACTGAAGGGAATTAATCTCCAAAATATATAAGCAGCTCAATAACAAACAACAACCAAATTTTAAAAATGGGCAGAAGACCCAAACAGACATTTCTCCAAAGATGACAGATGACTAATAATCAGATGAAAAGATACTCAACATCACTCATTTTAGAGAAATGCAAATAAAACTACAATGAGATATCATCTCATACTGGTCAGAATGGCCATCATCAGAAAGTTTACAAAAAATAAATGCTGGAGAGGATGTGGAGAAAAGGGAACCCTCTGACACTGTTGGTTAGAATGCAAATTGATACAGCCACCATGGAGAACAGTATGGAGCTTCCTTAAAAGACTAGAAATAAAGTTACCATGGTTGAGTGAAAGTTGCTCAGTCATGTGCAACTCTTTGCAACTCCATGGACTATATACAGTCCATGGAATTCTCCAGGCCAGAATACTGGAGTGGGTAGCCATTCCCTTCTCCAGGGGGTCTTCCCAGCCCAGGGATCAAACCCAGGTCTCCCGCATTCCAGGTGGATTCTTTACCAGCAGAGCCACAAGGGAAGCCCAAAGTTACCATATGACCCAGCAATCTTACTACTGGGCATATATACCCTGAGGAAACCAGAACTGAAAAAGATGTATATACCTCAATGTTTATTGCAGCACAATTTACAATACCTAGGACATGGAAACAACCTAGATGTCCAACCATAGACAGATGAATGGATAATGAAGTTGTGGTACATATATACAATGGAATATTACTCAGCTATAAAAAGGAACACATTTGAGTCTGTTCTAATGAGGTGGATGAACCTAGAGCCTATTATACAGAGTGAAATAAGTTAGAAAGAGAAAGACAAATATCATGCATTAACACATATATATGGAATCTAGAAAGACAGTACTGATGGTCCTACTTGCAGGGCAGCAAAGGAAACACATTTTGGACACAGTAAGGGAAGGAGAGTGTGAGATGATATGAGAGAACTGTATGGAAACATATACCATATGTAAAACAGAGAGCCAGTGAGAGTTCAATGTATGATGCAGGGAAACCAAAGCTAGTGCTCTGTGACAACCTAGAGGGGTGGGTGGGGAGGGAGGTGGTAGAGGGGGTTCAAGAGGGAAGGGGCCATATGTATGCATGCATGCTAAGTCACGTCAATTGTGTCCGACTCTTTGCAACCGTATGGACTGTGGCCTGCCAGGCTGCTGTCCATGGAGATTCTCCAGGCAAGAATACTGGAGTGGGTTGCCATGCCCTCTTCCAGGGGATCTTCCTGACTCAGGGATTGAACCCACATCTCTTATGTCTCCTGCATTGGCAGGTTGAGTTCTTTACCACTAGTGCCACTTGGGAAGCCCTATGCTGATTCATGTTGATGTATGGCAGAAACCATCACAATATTGTAAAGTAATTATCCTCTATTTAAAAATACATATAAAATATAAAAAAATTTCTTTAGCACAACTCAAAAGAATTGGGAAGTAACAAGAAGAAAATATGGTAGCCTGAGAAAGAGACAGATGTGTATCATTCACTTTGGCCCTGTAAATACCTTGCTTTGTATAACTGACATCTTTTCAGTGGGGTATTCTTGGGAGATTATGATTGGCAGATAATGAATAGTTTATTTTTAAATAATCTTACATATGGCTAAAAGGACAGCATGAAAATAGTCCTAGCACTTCTTACGTTAAAGATTAACTTTGAGTGATGCTTTTGAGGATTTTATGTCATTTTTAAATTAGTTTTGTGAATTATGGGATATCAAGATGATTTTTAATCTTTTCATTTTTAATGCGAAGTTGATCCTCTGTTCAGATACTGAAGGACACTGGCATTTGTCAAAGTATTAATAAATGTTATGATTTCAACCACTATCATTTATTATTTCTTCTGGCTGTTAGTGAACTACAGTTGTAGAAGAAAACCTCTGTGAAGGAGAACTGGGAGCTGGCACCTCATACTTGGGAAGGAGGAAACAAATGAAGAACCATTTGAAAGCCTGTAACAAAGGAAAGTAGCCATATTGACCGTACACTGTTGAATTTCAATTCAATGGGTGATTGTCACCAGGCCTCACAGTTTATAACCTGAAATGGTGTCAAGGGTGGGTACAGGCATAAGGTAGATACTTTGTTAAGTCTCATCTTAATCACAAAAATCCTCTATTTCAAAATCCTGGACAGAAAAAATCTTCCAGAATGCAAGGACTGTTTTCCTCTGCTATAGTAGTAACTTTGACAGGTATTCATTGAAAAATATGAAAAGGTAGCAGAGAACAGCTGGCATGTGACTGGGAGTAAGGTTGAGGCAGGATCAGGAGAAGCCCTCCTGCCCCACCTGGCAGTGTGAGGGCTGAATATGCCACTTTTCTCATATTAACCCCCAAAATGCAGCTGCCAACATGGTGTGCACACTGGTGAAAACAGCCAGACACTCTGTGTAAGATACTCCTTTTAGCTCCTGTTTAATTTTAGTCAGATATTAAATATTTATAAACTTTTAACACAAAACAAGTACATGCAAAGTTACAAATATAGAAAATATAAGCACATGCGTATTTCAAATATCACTCTGGATTCTTATACAAAACTATTCAGTGCACATTATAAGGCCAAGGACAACACAGAAGAGTTTCCTTTAAGTATTCAGTATTGGGTTGACCAAAACGTGCCTTTGGTGTTTAAATAAAAATAAAAGACACATTTTCACCAAGAACTTTACTGAACAACATAGTCACTACCTTCTGCCATTTTTCAGGCAACTTCATAATTCTGTGTTCACAAAACTTTTTATCTTTTTGAGCAAAGAACTTTTCCAGATGCACTTTACAATCTTCCACGGAATGGAAATTTTTTTCCATTATGATAATTCTGTAGACTGAAATAAATGGAAATCCAAAGATGCAATGTCTGAATACAGCAGATGAATCAGAACCTCCCAGCCATGCTGGGTCATCAAAGAAATGTAGTCTTGCGTTATCCTGATGGAAGATTATATGTTTTCTATTGACTAATTCTGGATGCTTTTCATTGAGTGCTGCTTTCAGTTGGTCTAATTAAGAGCAGTACTTGTTGGAATTGATTTTTCGGTTTTCCAAAAGAATCCCATAATAGAGGATTACTTTCCAATCCCACCATACACACATCTTCTTTGGATGAAGCCTGGCCTTTGGTGGTGGTGGCTCATTTTGCTCACCCCACAATCTCTTCCATTCTATGTTATTGTATAGTATCCACTGTTCATCAAAATCTGTTTTTAAAAACAAAGTGTTTTCATTCATTTCAGTAGAGAACTGCATGTGCAAATATGGTCAAGGTTGTGTTTTTTTTTTTTTTTTTTTTTGCTTATGTGGAACTTAAACATCAAAGTTATTAACATAACTGAGATGGTGCAAATGGTTTTCAAGTTTATATTTGGATATTTTGAGTATGTCAGCTATCTCCCGCGTGGTATAACATTGTTCTCAATATCTCAATTTGATCACTATCAACTTCAACTGGTATACCCAACTGTGGAGCATCGTCCAGTAAGAAATCTGCAGCACAAAACTTCAAACTACTTTGACAAGCTTGATCAGTTGCAGCACCTTCTCCATACATTGCACAAATACATTTTTGCATTTTGGTTGTGTTACCTTTCTTGAAATAATACAGGACGATATGCTGAAAATTTTGCTTCTTTTCTTCCATCTTCAATAGTAAAATGGCTATACAAAAAATTCACCAATTTTGGTTTTGTTTTGTTTTGTTTTTCAAATGCATGCTGATACAAGAGCTGTCACATACAATCTAACAAAATTGTTTCGAATGAAGTTAAAGACAAGTGCTACTAGAGCCATCTTATAGAAAAAAAAACCTAATGAACCTTTTAGCCAACCCAGCATTTATTGTTGGTATTGTTTAGTAGCTCAAGTCTTGTCTGACTCTTTGGAACCCTATGCATGGACTGCACCCTGCCAGGCTCCTCTGTCTATGAGATTTTCCTGGCAAGAATACTGGAGTGGGTTGCCATTTCCTCCTCCAGGGGATTTACATGACATAGGGATTAAACCCACGTCTCCTTAGTACCTTACAAAAACAGGTAATGCATTAGATAGTTCAGATGTTAATTGCTCTAACAGAAATTCTTAAGTTTATCATATGCAATATATGTATTTTTACATAGGATACCACAAAGTGCAAGCCAGTAATAACAGTGCAGAATAATAGTGTCTATCTGCTAGGTGACAATATTGAACAATCCAGGAAATAATTTTACCTTCTTAAATAATGGTAATAGAATTTCTTTTTCCACTCTGAATGGATCAGATTTCTATTGTTTCTAATTTAAGATATTTCTTTAAATGCCTCCCTGTTGATTCAAAAGTTAATTTTTACAAAAACCAAGGACCTAATTTTGTTTTTTGACAATTATGAGACAGCAATAAAGAAATGCACATATTTCTTTTCTTTGTATACTATTCTCTTCATCACATAACCAATATTTGCTGTTATACTCTTACCAGACCAACACTAGCACTGGTTCAGGAAAAGATTCAATCAAATGAATATGGAGTTTTTATATCTGCATTCTCTATGTTAAAATCTGGGTTCACCTTAGTTCAGTCACTCAGTCGTGTCCGACTCTGCGACACCATGGACTGCAGGATGCCAGGACTCCCTGTCGATTGCCAACACCTGGAGTCTACTCAAGCTCATGTCCATTGAGTCCATGATGCCATCCAGCCATCTCATCCTCCGTCGTCCCCTTCTCCTCCTGCCTTCAGTCTTTCCCAGCATCCCTCCTTCCTTCAGTTCTTCCCATCAGGTGGCCAAAGTATTGGAGTTTCAGCTTCAGCTTCAGCATCAGTCCTTCCAACGAATATTCAGGACTGATCTCCTTTAGGATGGACTAATTTGATCTCCTTGCAGTCCAAGGGACTCTCAAGTTTTCTCCAACACTATAGTTCAAAAGCATCAATTCTTCAGCACTCAGCTTTCTTTACAGTCCAACTCTCACATCTCTAAGCAATGTCAAAATCATCCTGGGTTCCAGATAAGCAACAGATTTGCTCTCAGTGTCTAGAAGGTAGTTTAATTAAGGTACCTTAATTATCTATACTTTGTAATTAAAGAAAGGAATACCACTTGAAGGTGCTTTAAACATACAAAATGGCTGCCACCAAGGGCACCTCTCCCATATGTTGGAATTTTTTAGTCTCAGAAGCCTTTCGTATTATGTTCATTCCTTGTGAAAATGTCCTCTGCCCATAAGTCAAAGGTTGCATGAATATCCATTCTTGATGCAATAGCTGGCTGTGTTACCTGCAAATGTAACCTGCAAAATGCAGGATGTCCTTTATAGTTCTCTGCAGACACAGGACACAAGCTCTCAACCAGGTGGACCCTGGGTCTATGAACTAAGGATTTCCGGTTTTTTTGAATGAATATTATGTGGCCTCCTTCCAGACTTGGCAGAAATGCTATTCCAAAAGGGAAATGTAGTCAGGTGTTCTTGAAACAAATGAGAAAATTGCTACAAAATCACTGCTAAGATGGGGCATTATATACTGAGCTAATGGGACTTGAATAAACAGCATCTCATGTCTGCTCTTCATTTCCCAGTGCTATAAGCGCCAAGGGTATTAGCATACAGGTAACAGAGAAGCAAGAAATGAGACACCACCACTATGGGGCTGCAGGTAGATACTCCCTCCCCCAACCTGGTAAAGATTAAGAAGATAATGAAAACAGGAAGGTTGCCCCTATCCTACTATGAGAAAAATGAGGAAAGAGATGAGGAGGATCACAGGAGGGGAAGAGAAGAGGATCACACTTGCCCCTCGTTGGTAATAAGCCTCGGATTCTCTCTGGTACTGGGTGATGCACATTTGCTCCACCACTCGCTCCATCATCTTGATGTCAGTTTCGGTGAAGTTCTCCCCCTTGGTGGTGGTGGTGACTGTGTGCTGCTTGACTGTGATGTTGACACAGTCATGCACAAAGTTGTTCTGGTTACTATACTGATCCACTGGCCTGTAGTACACTTGGTTGGGGTAACGGTACATGTTTTCACGATAGTAACGGTCCTCATAGTCACTGCCAAAATGTATAAGAGGCCTGCTCATGGCACTTCCCAGCATGTAGCCACCAAGGCCCCCTACCACTGCTCCAGCTGCAGCAGCTCCTGCCACATGCTTCATGTTGGTTTTTGGCTTATTGGGCTTGTTCCACTGACCGTGGGTACCACCTTGACCCCAGCCTCCACCACCATGCGGCTGTCCCCAACCACCACCATGGGGCTGACCCCAGCCGCCTCCATGAGGCTGGCCCCAGCCGCCTCCATGGGGCTGACCCCAGCCACCCCCTCCCTGAGATGGATAGCGGTTGCCTCCAGGACTGCCCTGTCCCGGGTATCGGCTCCCCCCAGTGTTCCATCCTCCTCCAGGTTTTGGTCGCTTCTTGCAGAGGCCCACGTCACTCCACATGGCCACAAAGAGGACCAGGATCCAACTGCCTATGTGGCTTTTCACCATGATGACTTATCTGCAAAATAAAGAGGGCGTCAGCATCATATGCCCATGTAAAAATCACTTAAAGTCTATAGCATAATGAATGACTGCATAGCAGTGGCATCAGCTATAAACACTCTAGGTCATAAATATTCTTCACATTTCATACATCTCATGAAAGCAATTATAGGTAAAGTGTTAACACAACTCTTTCTTCTCTAAGGACAAAGTTGACCTTAAAATAATTCCTGGCTCTGTTTCCTAGTAACTTGATAAATGTAGAATGCCAGCAACATTGCTTATGATAAAAAGAACCTCTGATTGGTACACTATACCATAAATTGGAAGAAACTATAAATATCTGGTAGGTTTACCCTAGCTTTGAACTTCTTTAAAGCAATGATTCTTGCAACTGGGCTTGTTCTTGTGGGGACCCTAGAAGCTCTGCCTATTGGGTTGTTATAAGGGATATTAGTTCCTGGAACCTTCTGAACCCTGGCATGGACCCTATGGAAGTGATTCTAATGTCCAGTTGGGAAGACCCCAAGGTAGGTGCTGAGATCATTAAATACTTTTCTGAATAGCTGGTTCATGTCCTCTTTCCTCATGTGGGAATGGAAGCAGGGAATGAGTCTCTTTTGTTTGCTGCTATCTTCTTAGCGGGCCAGGGCAGAGCCTGGCACAGAGAAGGTACACAATAGATATCTGTTAAATGAAGGAATTATCATTTTCTGAATATATAAATCCCAACAAGAATTTTCTCAAAGGAATTCTCAATACAATAATTTTTGGAAACAGGAAACAGGCAAGATTTTGCAAACGCACCTATAAAGTAATTTTTCTTTCTATAGACAGACAATGGGGCTATTCAAAATGGGGTAAGAAAGGCTGTGTTCATAGTATTTGCAGTTACTCACTCACTGAATGAGTCTTAGTTCGGCATTTAATAGTTCATGAGTGACTTATTTTCTCTTAATTTTTGGTATAAAGGACACATATCTTACATGTAAGGGCAAGCACAGTTTGGGAACAAAGTATCCTGCATGATAACCTATGAACCTTTGTGAATGTACATTCATCAAATTATAGATGAATGTATTGAAGATTCAGATCTTTCAGGATGAATATCTCACTTACTCTGGGTGGTTCTAAGGGCAGAGATTAAAGATGCACAGTAGAACCATCATTAAACACTTTCTACTGTACCCACATCAAAACACGTTCCAAAACACCACTTGCCATAAAACCAAAAATGGCATATTTTGTAATGCTGACATTAGTCATCCCCATCACTGGGACATCTTCAAATAAGAGTGGCACCAAATATTATAAACTTATTTTTCATAACTAACTTGGATAATATTCAGAGGAAGGATGACTAAACAATGAATTAACATCCCATTTATGTTTCTACTATCATTACTGAAATGCCTGGATATAAATAAAAATGCATTTGAAAGTTATAAGGCCAGTTAAACTGCTTAGGATATGTCTACTAGAATTTTTGGAGCCTGTTTTGGGTAAAGGCCAGAGGGACAGGGTCCTGGGATATGCCAAATGGCCTCATTCTTGCACCCAGTCTTTTGTAGGCCTGCTTCCCTGATCTACTCTCCATTTGCTCATGGGGCTTAGCTCTTGGCTTCCATGCTGCTCACAATTCTGCTCAAACATCTCAGGGAACTGAACACGAGAACTTTCTGGAAGGCTTGGTGTTTGACAAGGAAGATGAAAGACTAGAAGAATTGAGGTGGAACCCAGATTTCTGGATTGGACAGTTCTGTGGACAGAAGATGGAAGGTGTTGCTTTGACAATGCCATTATCAAGCTACACGCGGGACAAGAGATACAAGCGAGTCTGGTAAGCTTGGTGAGTCTGGAGCTGAGGAATGACCATGGACTGGAGATATAGGCAATAGGACATAAGGCCATGGGCATATGTTGCTGATCACTACTTTAAAATTGAATATTCGAATAAAGTTGGATAATCATAAACTATATTAAGACAAAATCATTTTAAAATCAGTTGAGAACACAAAAGCAACATTTAATTATGAAAATCATAAAAAATTTTTTTGAAGTAGAGAATCATTTCTAAGAATAAGAAGAACTCAAAACTTAATATTTAAAATCAGTTGAGAACACAAAAGCAACATTTAATTATGAAAATCATAAAAAATTTTTTTGAAGTAGAGAATCATTTCTAAGAATAAGAACTCAAAACTTAATAAGACCTTGGAGAATTTTCTTTCTGTTTGTGATAAAATAAGGAAGATTTTGTATTATTTAATCTAAAATCTCTCACTGTATAAATTACGCTACAAAGATGAGCAAATTCAAGAAACATATCTGTGATTATCGTAAAATTGCCAGGAATGCACATTAGGTTTCTGAATGCCTGGCTGTGTTATGACACTTCATATAATATGTTTTCAGAGAATAGTCAGGTTGCTGCCTAATCTTCTAGCACATCAAGATATTAAGTATTTGATAACAGTCAATACCTATCTTTATTTTGGGGGCTCCAAAATCACTGCAGATGGTGACTGCAGCCATGAAATTAAAAGACACTTACTCCTTGGAAGGAAAATTATGACCAACCTAGATTTTGAACTGTTATGTTGAAGAAGACTCTTGAGAGTCCCTTGGATTGCAGGGAGATCCAACCAGTCCATCCTAAAGGTGATCAGTCCTGAATATTCACTGGAAGGACTGATGCTAAAGCTGAAACTCATGGCCAACTTTGGCCAACTGATGCGAAGAACTCACTGGAAAAGACCCTGATGCTGGGAAAGATTGAGGGCAGGACAAAGAGATGACAGAGGATGAAATGACTGGATGGCATCACCGACTCAATGGACGTGAGTTTGAGTGAACTCTGGGAGTTGGTGATAGACAGGGAAGCCTGGAATGCTGCAGTCCATGGGGGTCGCAAAGAGTGGGACACAGCAGAGTGACTAAACTGAACTGAATACCTATCACTAAGAAAAATACTCTTAGCAGACTAGGAATAGGAGGAAACCTGCTTAACTTAATAAAGATTATATAACAGAAATGGTAAACATAATTAATAGATAATTTTTGAATGCAGTCCCTTTATGATCAGAAACAAAACAAGGATGTCCCCTGTTACAGGACTGGAGATCCTTCCAGTGCCATTATTGTTATTTTAGTTGCTAAGTTGTGTCCGAATCTTTTGTGACCCCATGGACTGTAGCTCTCCAGGCTCCTCTGTCCATTAGATTTCCCAAGCAAGAACACTGGAGTGGGTGGCCATTTCCTTCTCCAAGGGATCTTCCTGACTCAGGAATCAAACCTGGATCTCCTCATCAATAGGTGGATTCTTTAACACTGAGCCACTTGGGAAGCCCTCTTCCAATGCCATATACAAGGACAAAGACTGGTGCAATAACTGTAAGAAAAGAGCTCCAGCTGTCATTATTTGGAATTAATGTGATCATATACATAGAAAATTCCACACACTTGGCAGAGGTAACAGGAGACTCAACTAGAGTTCAGCAAGGCTATGGATTGGTTTATAAAAATCAACAGCATTTCTCTATACCAGCAATAATTGACTAGAAAAAAATTAATAAATAAGATAGTAATAATTTCAACTCATACTGTAAAATGGGCTTTCCTGATAGCTCAGTTGGTAAAGAAACCACCTACAATGCAGGAAACCCCAGTTTGATTCCTGGGTCGGGAAGATCCACTGGAGAAGGGATAAGCTACCCACTCCAGTATTCTTGGGCTTCCCTTATGGCTCACCTGGTAAAGAATCTGCCTGCAATGTGGGAGACCTGGGTTTGATCCCTGGGTTGGGAAGATGCCCTGGAGGAAGGAAAGGCTACCCGCTCCAGTATTCTGGCCTAGAGAATTCCATGGACTGAATAGTCCATGGGGTCACAAAGAGTCAGATACAACTTTCACTTTCACTTTCATACTGTAAAGTATCTAGGATTGACTTAACTCAAGAGAAAGTAAGACTAGGGGAAAAAGAAATTGAACACTACTGAAGAACAAAGAAGATGATCTGTAAAAATGGAAAGGTCTCAGTTGGAACCACCTAGTATTATAAAGATGTCAATTTCCTACAAATGAACTTCTGAATAATAATGACAACCAAAATTCTAGCTGGATTTTTTGAGGAATTCAATAAAGGATGAAGAAATGTCCACAAATAACAAACTCAACCTTAAAAAGGAAATGAGGTGAGAATCTACTGTTATCAAACATTAAATCCTAGTATAAAGTCATAGTAATAAATATGGTAATAACCTAGAAATGAACATATAGATCAAAGGAAGCAGAATAACAAGTTCAGAGATAAAGCCACATACATTGACTTTAGTCCAAACTGGACAAATGATAAATTGACAAAACAAATCAACGAGAAAGGAAAGTTTATTTAGCAGAGACTTCTGGGAAATTGAAGGAAAATAAAAATTGGAGCTTAATGCTACATGCAAAAGCAGGCTCTAAATGGATTAGAGACCTAACTGTGAAAGTTAAAAGTTTTATGAATTTACTGTGTGGAGATTCCCAGAGATGTTTTCCAAGACTGATGGCCCAAGACTCATTGCCTCTCCCTCTCTATTATGCCTTTTTACTTTATTTCCTTGCTTCCTCTCATTTCTGTTCTATAAAGAACCTAGCATCCAGAACCCAAGAAGATGGTTATTTTGAGATGTTAGTCTGCCATCTTCTCGGTCAGCTAGCTTACCGAATAAAGTCACATTCTTCCCCTCAACATCTCATCTCTGATTCACTGGCCTGTTTTTCACTCAGTAGAGCAAGCCTGGATTCAGTAACAAATTTGACTTGTTGCTTGTGTTTAGCCAGCTCCATTAGGGGATATTAGGGCAAGGCTCTAGCAGTTGCTGGGACCATTTGTGCTGAGGATCTCTCCTTCAAGATTCCCTAAAGTGGTATCAGTGGCCCCAGGGCCTGGCAGTTGAAGCAAAGAATCAACAAACTTCTACAAGTCAACAGACCCAATTTCATAGCATTAGTTTTCTTCATTCGATAGCTGGCTCATTTGTTTGTGGTTTTGTGTGCCCTTTTCTATTAGGAATTGACAAACTTGATTTTGTAGGGTAAGTTGCTCTGGTGTGCATACTGAGAACATATTCCCCTCTAAATTTGGGCTTTTCCTTTACAGGACAAGCCAATTTGGTTGAGGTACCCTGCTGGAGGTGGGAATTTTTGTTGGACTCTACCTGAGTTGGAACCAGTTTATTGGGGAACTAGTTCTTGTGTGCTTGTTTTGTGCTATGTCATTTCAGTCGTGTCCTACTCTTCGTGACTTCATGAACTGTAGCCTGTCAGTCTCCTCTGACCATGGGATTCTCCAGGCAAGAATAATGAGTATACTGGAGTAAAAGAATACTGGAGTATATCCAAGGGCATGGCAGTATTCTTGCCTGGAGAATGCCATGGACAGAGGAGCCTGGTGGGACACAGTCCAAAGAGTTGCAAAGAGTCAGACACAACTGAAGCAGCTTAGCAAGCCTGCCTCCAGAGGGAGGGCACAAAACAAGCACACAGTTGGGATTAGTTAATTTGTTTTGTAGGGTAAATTTATTTACCTGAGCTGGAAACTGGTTCATCTATGTATTGGTACTAGAATCTGTATCATTTATGTTGGAATTTGCCTATTTTTGTGTGAGTTTTGGTGCTATGTAACATAAAAATGGGAAATATTTCATCTATCCTGAAGAAAAGCTTTGGGGGACATATATTAGATATGTTAAGATCAGAAGATCAGCAATGGGCCTGAATGGCTCACAATTACACACTCTTGCAATTAGAAGTGTTTTGCAAAGGAGAGGAACACTCTGATAATAAGTGAAGAGGCTTGGGGACTGGACTCCCTTGGACTTGAGGCATCTGATTCTAACTTCCCTACAGGAGCCCTGGGTAACTTTGATAGTGGAGAGCTTCAGCTTCAGCTTGGGAAGTACCCCCTGTGAAGGAAAACTCCATTTATAAAGCATTTTGGAAAGGTCACAGGTCTAATGAAACTGGGAAGTCATGTTAATGTGACTCTCTAGCTGGCTAGATTTTGGTTTATTCTGGATACTTTGGTAACACAGAGACATCTGATACTAATTGCTTGAGCTAAAAGGACTTTGGTAACACACAGACATCTGATACTAATTCCTTGAGCTAAAAGGAGTACTTCCTTTAAGGTCTGCACCCTCCTCACACTCCCTCATTCATTTCTTCTCAAATCCTCTGCAAATAGACTAATAGCTATGGAACTCTAGCTAGGGTTATTCTCTGGGGCGTTCTGAAGTGCTAATAGCCCACTGTGCCCCAGTAGCTGCCTCCCAAGCAGGTCAGGGCTCTCCTTTCCTCCTTCTCCCTTAGGCTGAGTACCAGGCCAATTAATACTATAAGGGCATGGGTCAGGCACTTAAAAGCCATTAAGGTGCCTGTCGCTTGAAGTCTCTTGTGACAGGATAAGTGGGTAACAGAATGGACCAGACTATTAGAGCATCTGACTCTGAAGGAAGAAACAGACAGAACAGGCTCCATCTTGAAAGCAGGACTCCATGTTGGGCCGGACTACGGACTTTGAGCTATATGCCCAGTATCTATGGAAATGACATACTAACTGGAAAACCAGACCCCCCTCCCCAAGATAGAAGAGCCCCAGGGCTCATACCTAGACTCTCAGTAGCCTAAAAGAATACCCTAATTATCTGTGTAACTGAACAGAATCATAAATTCTATTATGCTTATTGGGGTATGACCACAGGCCTATTGGTAATTGTCTGCTGTTAACTACCTAGGCTTAAGGCATATCATCACAGGTTAACTTTGATTGTACCTTTCCTTTGTTCAGACTAGTTTCAGGGCATTTGGGCAGTTGGGTTTGGGCACGTACACTTAGGATATATAAGGTTTTCACAAAAACTGGTTGGGGTCCTTGGCTAAGAGGAGACTCTGCCTTGGGCCAGCTGGTGTAATAAACTGCACTCCACTATCTGCATTGTCCTTCTGAGTGAGTTTGTTTCCGGGAACTTGTGGCTACAACAACTCCAGCAAGACAACTTCCATGCACTGTGAAGCACACATTGGTTCAAGCAAAACACTAACCCATTCGCCCTGGCCACGATCTTCCTGGTAGGACTATGAGGCTGATTCTTCAGCCTGTCTTTCTTATCTTCACCTCTTTCCCCCTCAGTCCAGACTGATTTACAGGAGCCTAAATTGTTGCCTCTGTGTCTTCCCAAGAGCTAAGCTAAATGAGGAAAGGTAAAACTTTCCAACATAGGTAAATGGGTATGCCAATCCTTCAGTATCATTCAAAAAAGAAAAACAAAACTGTGTTTTACAAATGTAGTCTTTACAGCACCAGAAGTGTGGTTCCAAAAATAATCCAAATCCCATCAATCCTTTTACTACGCCCCAGATCTTCTTCCCTGGTTATCGTAAGAGGCCTGTAAGTATTAAACAAAGGGGAAACAAAGTCATTTTAGGAAAAATTTGCCTGTATCTCTGAGATGCAAATGTCTTTGAGAGGCAAATGTCCTCTCAGGAACCCTCATTATGCTGTCTTTTTAAAATGCAAATTTTAGAGAAGGTAAGTAATTTAGAAGTTGGGTTGGCCAAGATAATTAGAATTCCTAAGTGCTTTTTCTGCAATTTAGCTATCTAGCCAAGTGAGCTTGACTTATTCCATCTATGAGAAACCAAATTTTAATTCAACCTCTATGTAAACTGATGGGTTTTACAATGCCTGACTCAGGACTGCAATCTTGAAATAAGAACTGAGGCCTCTCTGTTTGTGTGTTTGTACATATCTTTGTCTTTGGATAACATTGCTGCAGTTGATTTGTAAAAAGCTCTATTTAATTGGTTTAAATAAAAGTAAGTGCTTACAAACCAAACAATTCTAAATACAATTAAGCTAAATGAGCTCCAGGTTCACGTGAACTGGGAAATATTTAATATTAAATTATATTTGGTATTTATGGTTGTTTGTTGATACAATTTGTCAGCAAGGAAAGGGACTTGATGTGAAGAAACTTTTAAGGAAAGAATATGCAAATGAAGATAAGAGCTTTGAGTGAACTTTCAGAAATAATTATATTTTCGGATATCTCCAGATATTCAACAACTTGAAAGTTAAAATTGTGCTAAAATAAATTAAGTGATGGAAAGTTCGTGAAACATGGACCCTGAAAAAGTGTTTTGTACATGATCAGGACTAAGTTTAAAACAAATTTAATTGAATAAATGAATCTTGAAAGTAACCTGGTACAAAACAAATTTGGCTTTCCTCTCCTTTGATAACAGAATATTTCTGCTTTTTAAATAATCTGTTCTATATTTGCCTTTGAAATCTTTTATTGTCCTTTTGGCTAAGTAAATAACTACTGTTTCACAGTGACCTATGATCCTGTTGTGTTTTAAAACATTTTTTCTTAATGCTCTTTTGACAAGACTTCCCAAATCAAATTACAATAAAGTTCCTTTGATCTTTAGCTAACTTTGGGGTGCTTCAAAGGGCTCCTGAGACACACCAAAGGGAGATATTAAACTAAATAGATTCACTTGGTATGTTAAACTACATGGCAAGTGTTGTCCAATGAATAATAAACCTTAAATTATATGATAAATGATACTGATATTCTAGAGATTACATGGGAGTTCCTAAAAATGTGATATGTCCTGATAGAGTATTATCAGTCATAATTCTAGTTCTACTACCTGAAACTGTTGTATGTCACAGCAGTAACCAGGTTACTTTGTCAATTGCATCATAATCAGATTTAAAGTGCCTTCTTAAGTCTTTTGTCATTATGGACAGTTATGGTTTCACTCTGTTGCCTCTGTAAAAATGCCTCCTCTTTAAGAAGATTTATAAAAAGGACTTTCAGATAAATCCAAGTTTCTGACTTTTAGACCATAATGCTGAACTAGTAACACAATGAAGAATTCTAATGGGAAACCTGATGGCTTCATAAAGCTGTTAACAAAAAGGATTAGTTACATAGGACTGAGTGAACTGATAACTTGTTATAATTTGTATGGTTTCTATCTAAAAATAATTGGTTTAAATCTGTTTAAGGAAAACTTCCTTAACCTCTGACTTACAATAACTTGGTAAATTATATCCTTTGTAAGCAAAAGTAAAACTTAAATCTTTTTCTATCTGGTTGATCCTGCCAGTAGCATATGCTTGTCTCAAAGATTAAGCTATGGCATGGCCGGTACAATGAAACTGAAGATAGATCATTAAATCAGTTATGGCTCCTTTGGTCACTAGATTATTGCAACTGGACTACAACTAGTTATACTAATCATTGCTTTACTTTATTCTTCATTTTTAAATTGTGCTTTGTATCTCCCTGTTGCACGATGTCAGTGTTACTAGCTGAATTACTTATATCCTGACTAATTTATAAGAAGTTGTCTCTTGCAGTAACCAATGTGTAATCAGGCCTCCAACAAAACTTCTACGGCTAAACATCTTGAGAAAATAGATCACATTTATAACATAAAATAATTATAATAGTGTGATTCTAGGTATGGGAAGAAGCAACAATGGAAAATGTCTCCTGGATGACAATTAGACAGAATCCAGAGAATCTTTAATTATTCATGGGGGTCTAATCCAAAATTTAGCACCTGGAGTGGTACATCAAGAGGTTTTGCCTGATCTGGGATGAACCTCACGTCACTGTGAAGCAAAGTTTGACCATGAAATGTCTCCCAAATATTGGTCAAATTCCTGACCAAGAAGGGAAGACCTGAGAAATGGAATCAACAATTGAAGCCCTCTCAGGAAGGAGAAAACTCAGGAAGGAGAATACCTGCCATCTAGCAATCATCAGATTGCACCCCACTTTTCCCTCTCTATTCTGCCTTTATTTCCTCATCTTCCTGCCATCTCTGTTCTATAAAAGAACCTGGCATCTAGACACTGATATTTGTTTTGAGACATTAGTCTGCCATTTTCTCAGGCAGCCAGCTTTCCAAGTAGCCATATTCCTTGCCTCATAAAAAAAAAAAAGAAAAATCTGTGTGGGAGGGATTACCTTTCTATTCAATTATAAAAACTGACATTGAATCAATCCATTCAATTAAATAAATATTTAAATTAAATAAATACTTATGGAACAGCTAGTATGAACCAGTTTTTAAATGGAAAACTTGACCATATATCATAAAAGAAATGGAGAACCAAGTTACTGTACAATATACTATTGATTACTTAACAAATATTTATTACATGTCCTCTAATATTACTCTTCTGTGGCTGAGGACACAGTGGTAAGATATTTAGTTTGTGGGTTTGAGGACTACAGGGAAATACATGTCTGGAGCCTGAAACAGTGCAAAGTCATTAAAGTGGCTTAGGAGAATCACATCACAGATTTTTTTTTTTTTTTTTTTTTAAGTTCACCCTTACTGTTGTGTAAAGAGAAAATTTTGAGGGATAAGAAAGGAAATGGTGAGACCATTTAGAAAATGATTAAAGGAAGATGGTGGTGTAAACTGGGACTGTGACAAAGCAGCAAGGAGCTGTGAAAAATGGGATGTATTTTGTAGAAAAAAACGATTAAGCTGATAGAGTGGATGGGAGAGAGTTGACCAGGTCTGTGGCTTTTGGAACTAGGTAGATGGTGGTGATGCCACCTAATGAAAACGAGAAAACGGATGGAGGGCCAGACTTGTGAGAAAAAATAAAGCTATAGTTTGGATATATTAACTTTGCTACATCTATGAGCCATTCAAGTGAGAGTATCAATTTAGGCAATTGTTATAAGAATCTGGAACTCTTACTCAGTAGAGATAAACATTTGGGCAGTTCACCTGAGACGTAGTAGCATTAAGAGCCACAGAGAGTTGAAGGGCTCACATTCTTAGCTACTCAACCTTCAGCAATATGGGTGCCAAAATCCAAAAGAAAATACCACCAAGTTGATTTTGATATTTTAGTGAAAGAATACACTGTGACCAATAAGGATTATTTTAGGAATACAAGAATGGCTCAAAATCATGAAATCAATTAACCTATTAGTAGGATAAGGAGAAAAAGATTCTCTGATGTTGCAAAGTTTTCAATTAAAATCAAAATTCTCACTTAAATTCAGGAATCAGTGCTTTCCTGACTTTTTAAGTTTAAGATGTTGAAAAAATTTCTATAGAGCTAGAAGTAATACACAGCCCACACCCTATCTTAACAGAAAGAGGAAAAGCATTCTCATGAATGAGATTAATAAGACAAGAATGTAAGTGATTGCTGCTATTTTAGACCGCTATGGAGAAAGCCAGGTATGATTTTCTATCTGGAAAATCCAGGACAATCATCCAAAAATGCCCTTGAATAAATGAATGAGCTTATTTATTAGGGTGGCAGTTTTTGAACTCAACATATAGAAAAGAGTGAATACTCAAATTAGTTGTAATTACTTAGATTTAGTGTGAAAAAAAATTCCTCTCATTAATGGCAACAAAAAATTCAAACTAAGACTTAATCTAATAATAAATAGTAGAACTTAAATGAAAAAAGCTGGAAGACTGGAAAAAAAGAAAAAAAGACAGGCAAGGTTTATGGTTGGGAAAATCAAGATTGAAGATTTTGAAAGATACCAATTCAACTCCAATTAAACATTAAGTCAATACTTAATGATTGAATTTCAGTCCTAATTCAAAGAGGATTTTAAAGAATATAATGATACTCAAAATTAAGAAGACTGAAGAAATTACTGAACAGGAAGAAAATCTAGGGTACACTTGGCCTGCCAAGTATCAGAATGGATTGGAAAACTATAATAAATACGATCATGTGGCATTAGTGCATAAGCACAATGGCAGAGCGATGGAACGAGAGAGAAGGAACAACAAAAAAATCCATATATTGTCCCATTCACCTTATTCCCTTTTATACATGGGGATTGAGAATCAGAGCTGGTAGGAACTTATGTGCAGTGGTCATGTGCCAGGGGCCAAACTTTTGATACTCAAAATATGTTATACCCTTGAGACTTATTTAAATTGGAAACTGGCACCAAACAGTCCCTCTACCCATCCTTGCCCTGGGGAAATTTCCAATTTTTCATAAGCTAAGTGGAACTCATTTGTCATATTTTCATCTTTTGAGGTCACTGTCCCTTAATAAGAGTCTAATGCAAGCTATACAAAAATTTACAAACCATTTTGAGGTGGAGGTTTTTCCACTGACATGGAGGCCTAGCCCTGGATTGAACTGGGCAAACGGTCCCCACTCTGGTCCATCCTCAGAGTGATGTGAAGAGCTTTAAGAAAAGCAACACAGCTAGAGTCTACATCAGGCCAACAGCCTGGGAGTATCTAGTGATGAGATTTAGGAATCTATAATAAGGCTTCCCAGGGAACTGCACTCCTAGCCAATCTTCCGAGCTTGGTCTCCGGAAGAAAACATTTAACATAATGTCTTGCATAAAAGGGAACACCTCCCTTGATGTGATCACACAATATTAGAACAGCAATAAGCAGAACATGGTTAGGAGAAAAAGGATGAACAAACTGAGAAAAAATTCTCCCAACTTTAAGAACTGCTAAACATGCTATTCACTCAAAGATGATTGTGTTGTAGCCATCACAGCTTTAGACACAGTCAGGTTTTGAATGCTTCATATGCAGCAGTTCACAGTTGATAAACTGGCTGCCTTGGAACAGGAAATAAGATCTAAAAAGGGAGAATGGAATAGGTAAATTAAAACTAAAGCTTATAAGAACTGTTACCTCATAAAACCTTTTGTCTGTTGATAGTCACCTTCAGTGTTGATTTGGTGCAGAAATGTTAGGTTATTGCTTTTATTATACTATTTTTTAAATGGCTGCTTCTTACATAACTCAGAATGATTCCAGAGAAAGCTATGTCCCTTTCCCTGCAAAATCAAGATGATTTTACAAGAAAGAGGGATATAATAGGTGTGGGTTACATATATAGATCCCAGTGGCCTCCAGAGCAAAGATTTGTGATCCCAGCCTTTCAGTCCCTTATCTTCTGTGAAACAGTTGGGCACTTTCAACCATCACAAGACCAAAGAGATTCCGCAGGGTACCTACATCTGTTGTGATTCAGCTCAAGTTGGATTTGTGTCTCTGGGAAGACAGATGCTTCGGCTTGGTTGAAACTGTTCAGTTTTCAAATATATTCAGAAGTCCTTAAAAAAAAAAGAAAAAACTATAATTGATAAATAAATCTAAGAACCGATTATTTAACAGAATAACAGTATACAAATTATTAAGCCACTAATGAATCTACTCAAGGAAAAAATACGATAGTATTTTTAAAAAAAGAGATCATGCTAACTAAGAAACAGCAGCAAACGTGACACTAAACTCTCCTCCCATACACAGAAACTGTGGGTCCATTTTTCATTCAGATTTTCCACATACGCATCCATGTCTGAGTAATCCTACTTTGACCTGTCAGTTTTTTCCTGTATATCACAGAGAGGCTCTAAAATTATGACTCGTGATGGTTACACAATGTTCCTTTCAGTTAAAGTGCTATGATTTTCTTAGCTGCTGCCCTGCTATTTTATTAATACATTTAGGTTGTCTCCGGACTGGATCTAATTTTAGATCATTCTGAGTTCTGTGGGTGAATGCAGCTTTTCTTCTTCTTTCCTTGTTTCTTCCATTGCAGGTAAGTTCCCAGGAGTGGAGTTTCAGGGTCATGGCTTAAAGGATCAACAGATCGTTTTTCACAAATTTCATACAGATTCACAATGCCCCCCAGTGCAGTCTGACTAGGAAAAGAATACAAGTATACATACTAAAGGTCAGTTTTACACAGTTAATCTTGGCAAATTCCTGAAGTAGGTATAATTTCCTCTATTTTATGAATGTCCAAAAGGAGGATGAGGAAATTAGGTCCCAAATTATAAAATTAGTTGCAGAGCCATATTTCTAACTCCAAAGCCTTGCCACCTCACAAAACTGAATATGCACATTTCTAGGTATCTTTCCAGTACTGCTTGCTGTTACTGCTGTTTTTACTAGTAGTTGTAAAATGATAATCCAGACTTGCTTTGATTTGTATTTTATTTCATAAATGATTCTTCATTTCACCATTTATCTTTTTATAATCTTGATATTTTTCTTTCACAAGTATGAAAAATTTGCATCAGATACAAATCATATACAAATCACATCCTAACTCTGCTTTTTTCCTTTTCTGATTCTTTTTCATTGTTAGAGCACCTCAATGTTTCCGTAGGAAAAATGTACCTTTTGATAGGTTAATTTTCAAATCTGAGAAAGCTGTTCATTTTCCAGAGGTCTGACATTTTTATACAATTTTCTGTTCCTATTTTTCTCTGACAACTTGTGAAAATTTTTAATCCTATTCTATGTGGAATCTTTTGCAAGGAAAGGTAACACTTCAAAGGTTCAGCATTAGGGAAACTGCTTAATAAACCGTGATTGCTCTTAAGTACAAGAAAATAACCCGGCCATGAGATAAGGATAACCATGATCAGGGAGGTGAAACTGCTTTGTTGTTAAGAATCTGGAAACTGAAAAACAAGATGGTGAGGGTGGTGGGCTTATGATTTAAAAAAATCTATTTGCTCCATATGGTACCAAAAGAAAAGAAAGAAAAAAAAAAAAAACGAAAAAGGACAGCAAAAAAAACCGGACTTCTCCTCGTTGTTTAATAATCAAACGTGTGAGAAAAAAATAAAAAATCAAACGTGAAGGTGCCACCCTTACTGGCAGATGAGGGTGGTTCTCCGAGAGGCGCCTGATCCCCTTCCCTCAGTCTCCTGAGGGCCGAGTTCCCTCCTTTCGGAGGATCAGTCGAGACAGCGAAAATTTCGCTTTGCTTTTGGGTCCACCACATCAGAGATCCCAGGAAACACTGCTCCCTGTTCCTGGATTTCTTTGGCCTGGAGAGAGCGCCGGGTCGCCCATGACTCCCCGCGCCGAGGCTGAAGCCCAGGCCACGCACGCCCGTCAGAGCCGATCCCCGGGGGGTTGCCAGAGACCCACCCGCTGCGGCTACCCAGGTACCTCCCAGCCGCGTGATGGCAGGCAGGGACGCCTCTCGGGAGGAGTTCGGCAGCAGCGGCTGGGGGCCCACGGACGCTCCGGCACTCCTCACCGCCGAGGTCGGACCCCATTGGGCGCCCGTTTCGTCCCCACCACTCCCAGTTCCGCGACTCTTCTGGGCTTCGGGAGGGCCCAGATCCCGGGGCCTCTCCCTTGTTCTTCTGAGCTCCCCAGCGGTTCCTCGGACCTGCGGCCCCTCTACCGGTGCGATTCGCCCATCCCACTCCCGCAGAGGACGAGCGTGGGAGGGGGCTAGATTCCTACACACCACCCACATACCTCGGGAGGGGGACCAGCCAGCCGCGGCCCCCGCCCACATTCCGAGTAAATGGAGCTCTCCTAACCAGGAGGGTAAAACCGAGCGGCGGCTGGCAAAAACCAACGAGCACGCTAAACAGGCCCGACGTCCCCCGCGCCGGCCAGAAGCCCCCAGTCCTCACGGTCAAGGTCTGCCTCCCACCAATCCGATCCGGCTGGGTGCCCTGGGGCCTCGGCCGCAAGACCCGGGGTTGGGCGGCCTCCGCTGGGAGTTTAAAGGACTACGTGGCTATTTACCTGCTTCTGCAAGAGAGAAGACGCTCCCAGCTCGGCGGCTGTCAGCGACTGGCAACTAGGGCGGGTGAGTCGCCGGGCAGAGGAGGAGGTGCAGGGGCGGGGAGGCGACGGCGCGCGCGCACACGCTCAGGCGCACGCGCTGCCGACGCCAGGGGTTTACTGGCAGACCCAGGAATCTAAGTCCCTGGGAAAAACGAGTTGAGACGAGCTTAAACGCTAGCATCAGCTAATACCGCCTCCCCGGCTCATCACTCCCTGAAATTACTTGTTGACGATAATCATCTTTAAAGGGAAAATCGGCCAAAGCCCCAGCTTCTCGTTACGTAATGGAGAAAATTAAAGATTAGGGAATGAGAAAGCAATTTCTGGAACTTTGGTAACCAGAAATTTCTAAAAGGGACAAAAAATTCTATTACCCTGTATTGAGCCCAATGTTTGTGAATTTTCAGATTAAAATTTGAGGCCTAGAAAGTATATTAGCCATCACCTGCCGTCATTTACTCAGTTCCTGCTCATTATCTACAAAATAAATGATTTAGATTATGATATTCATAAATGAGGGAAATGCACTCCATTTAACAAACAGTACAACATTTACTGCCAAAATTCATTAGGGGTTTGTCTCATGAAGGATGGCAAGTATAGAAACATTGTTATAAAACAATCGTCAGTGTGTCCACTCTGCATTATTAACCTGCCAAAATTCCATGTCCCCCCCCCCCCCCCCCAGCATCAGGGTCTTCTCAATAGTCAATCTTCGCATGAAGGATGGCAAACTCCTTCTAAAGAACAGATTGATCTCCTTCAGAATGGACTATGTGATCTTCTTGCAGCAAGGTCTCTCAGACTTCTCCACACCAAGTCAAAAGCATTAGGGTTAAGGGATCATATATATCATTACCCAAATTTGGGCACTTTTGAGAGTACCAATATTAATTATGCCAGGGCAATGGGTATAAACCTGGGAAAAATGAAATATCTAGTCCCCTTGTTATGGGCAAGAGGCTCCACTAAGCTTGCAAGGAAAGAGGTTTAAAAATACTGAGACACCCATTAGGTTAAATATCTCAGGGTGGATCTCTCAAATAGGATGGGGACAAGTGAGGGAGGGGAGAGGCCAGGAGAATTGTGTAGAATGAGGTGATGAATATATGAATGTGGATGATGGCCTGAAAGTTCTGCTGGGAAAGAGAAATGAGAGGTGTATAAAACATGATGATGGGATGATGATGATTCAGTAGCAGAAATGGATTGTGGCCAGTTAGAAATGAGTATTAGGCAGCAATGCCAGGGCTGTTTTCTATCCAGTCAGTCTTACATAATGATTAAGTTGACACTACTTTTAGAGCCTTACCTTCTTTCCTCAGAGATTGTTTATTGTGAGGTGCATTGGGAGCAGTGAAGCATCTCGTTGAGTCTTGAGCTGGGTGGACCTGGGAGTGAGTGACCAGATCAGGCTGGGCAAGGGACTGACTTTCCCCTGCCAGGAGGGGCAATGTACAGCTCATTTAGAAGATGCCAAAACTCAGCCTTTTTTCCTCAAAAGAATCTGATGTCAACTGGCTGAATGATTTCCTTCCCTCCTCCAACCAAGAAAATGCTCAAAAGGCAATATAGTTCGTGAGGGATTGAGGGAACCAAATGACATTGCCTTTTGTCCTATTCTGGCTATTGTTGCCATGTAACAACTACTCCAAAACTTAATGGTTTAAAGAAACCACCATTTTATTATGCCCATGAATTGTGTAGGCCAAAGAGTTGGACAGGCACAATGGGGACTTGACTCTGCCCCATGACGTCTGAGGCTACTGTTGGGAAGACTCCGTGTCTGAGATTGACGTGATAGCTAGGAGTTGGAATCAGTTCAGTCACTTGCATGGCTGGCACCTGGGCTGGGAGGATTTGAAAATCAGGTGTACTGATTGAAGTGACTTCACATGACTTCCCCATGTGGCCTGGCTTCCCCCCAGCATAGTAGTCTAAAGTTTGATGAGCTTCTTACCTGGCTTAAGAAGTCCCAAGAGGACCCAAGTGTGAGACTGTCAGTAAACAACATGGAAGCTGCATTGCCACTTCTCACATAGTCTCAAAAGTCACATAACATCACTTTCACTATATGCTATTGACCAAAGTAGCCATATGCCCATCCACATTCAAGGGCAGGGATCATGGACCCCATCTCTCAATGGGAAGAGTATCAAGGAATTTGCGGCCATTTTTGAAAACTGCCATTATGGGGTTGTAGATTCTTAGGGGCTTTCACTGGCCTCATGGACAGCATCACGTTGGTCAGCCCACAGGAGAAAGCTTTTGCAAATGGCTACATCATTCCTCATCTCAGTCTCTACCATCACCACAACTACTATATCCCATTATTTATATAAGGAAGGCCACTTTCTGAACTGAATGACAAGCATGTTTGAGGGTTTGTCCTCTGGGGCCTGGCTGTGCTGAGGTTATGGCACCATGAAGACATTCTTTCAAAGTCTCCCTTCGCATCTCCCATGTCCTGGCTCAATTGAAGTTGCCTGTCAACATCACATAGATCCTCCTCAGCAAACATGGATAAGCTAAAGAAGTCAAACTCTATGTTTCTCTTATTTTCAAAAGAAGAAATATTTTGTTCAGCAAATAATTTATAGAGAACCTAGTGTGAATTAGTTATAGTTTCTGACATTAGACAACAAAGGGAATACAGGAAGCCACATAGAAAATGACCAGGTCATGCAGGGCCTAACAGCCAGTGACCAGGTCTTTAGATTTTAATTAAATGTGATAGGAAGCCCTTGAAGATTAAAGCAGGGTGGTGACCTGACCTGATTTCAAAGACCATTCTGATTGTTGTGTGGGCCCTGAGGGGCAATGGTGGGGCTCAGTGGTAGAGGAGGTATTCTGAAATGGTGAGAAATGGAGGAAGGCCAAGTTTTAGAGGCAACAAGTTTTAGAGAAGTTTCTTCCATTTGGGGTATGTTGAATTTTAATGTAACCTCCAGATTGGGAGGGTTGGTGCTGAAGATGTGCATTTATAAATTGTCAGTAAGAATCTGCCTGCATTACAGGAGACCCGAGTTTGATCCCTTGGTCGGGAAGATCCCCTGGAAAAGGAAATGGCAACCAGTATTCTTGCCTGGGAAATCCCATGGACAGAGGAGCCTGGGGTTGCAAAGATTTGGACATGACTGAGGTGACTAAACCACCACCAGTATTTAGATGATTTTCAAAGTTGTGGGCTTGGATGATAACATCAAGAGAGAAAGTGTAGGCAGAGGAAAGAAGAGGAATCAGGACTGAATGGTAAGAAGCAGACAGTTTTAGATCATGGTTCTTAGCTTTCAGTGTGCATCACCTGGGGTCTGGATAAAACACAGATTCCTGGGCCCACCCTCAGTTCAGTTCAGTCCCTCAGTCGTGTCCAACTCTGAGACCCCATGGACTGCAGCACACCCGGCCTCCCTGTCCATCACCAACTCCCAGAGTTTACCCACTGAGTCGGTGATGCCATCCAACCATCTCATCCTCAGTCGTCCCCTTCTCCTCCTGCTCTCAATCTTTCCCAGCATCAGGGTCTTTTCCAATGAGTCAGCTCTTTGCATCAGGTGGCCAAAGTATTGGAGTTTCAGCTTCAGCATCAGTCCTTCCAATGAACACCCAGGACTGATCTCCTTTAGGATGGACTGGTCGGGCCCACGTTAGAGACTCTGAGATGAAGTCCAAAAATCTGCATTTCTCCTGGGTTCCTAGATGCTGCTGATCTGCTGAGCCACACTTTGAATTAGAGAAAGAGAAGCTAGCAAGAGAGACTGAAAAGTGACAGCCAGTGAAGTAGGAGGGTATCAAGAGCATGAGAGAGGAGGTGCCTTTCAAGAAGGCAGGGGTCAGCTATAGAGAGACCAAATAGAATGGAGATGGGAAAGAACTCACTGGATTTGGTGACATGGAGGTCGTTACTGGGGCCTTGATGGGATTAGTTTCAAGAGGGTGATAAGAACAGACAGAGTAAATTGATGAAGAAATGGAAGGTGAGGGAGTAGAGACAATTCTGAGACGTTTTGTCCTGGGAGGAACAGAGAAATAGGCATTAGCTGGAGGAGAATATGGGTGTAATGGAGAGTATTTTAAACTTTCTCTAATAATGAGGGTGCTCTTTAGGATGGGCCCATTCATTGGGGGTATTCATGTCCTCAAAGACCTCATTCCTCCCCCTTTCTCCCCTCTGACTTTCTCAGTTCAGCAATTTAAGGTATTGCATCACAACTTACATTTTTTCTAAGGATGAATGATTGTGAATTTAAAGAGAAACCATCATGCTACAGACGTATTACAGGCGGCTATATCTCTCCACTCTTTAAACACATAAAATGATTCCTTAGTGGCTAGCCTCCAGGGTCTGGGGTTCAGATTGTGTGAAAAAGCCCAGACTGTGTTTCTGACAACCTCTCTCCCTGAATCCCCGCTTGGCTTCAGTCTTGCTAGGCCAGTTGCCCCTTCTTTAATTGCCTTGGCTGAGGCTCTGCTCAAGCAGTTTCCTCAGCTCCAAATTCCTTCACACCCCTCTCTTCTGTGAAGCTGTCCATATTTCCCCAACAAAACTCAACCATCTTCCTTCTGCTCCAGCAGCAACTGGCTTGTATCATTCAGCGCCATTTTAAGCTGCTCTGTCCGTATTTAACTAGGTTATAAATTGCTTGTGAGGAGAGCCTTAGGACCTTGCAAATGAGAGTCTACCAGAAAAATCAGTTAAACAGTGTCCTGAGTGTGGTTACCTATCCCATGTCCTCATCTTGTTGTGCCTATTTTCCCCTTGGTTCCCACAGAATTTTTCCTTTTCTCTCTCTGTCTAGCCACGTGTGACGTTCCCAGCTATGCAAAACAGTGTTTAGTGTCACCCTGAACCTTTGCCACACGTGGGCTCTTCACTTAATTTCTTGCTGGTCCCAGATTTTCAAAACAAACTGTCTGATTTTTGTCATCATTTCTTTGTTTCTCAACCCAGGTTTGGCTTCTGATTTGCTCTGTTCTGAACTCAGGAGACTTTGTGTTTCCACTGGCAGTTCCTGCACTATTGGTAATCTTTCTTATCACTGGTTAAAATGATTCTAACACTCAAACCCAATGTGTGTGTGTGTGTGTGTGTGTGTGTGTGTGTGTGTGTGTGTGTGTGTGTGTGTGTGTGTGAGGAGAGGTGGTGGTTTCCCTGCCACCAGCAATTTTCCAACATTACTGCATGTCCTACAATTCAACTCAATTCTGACACGATCTACCCAGAGATAGTATCAGATCCTACAGGTTAAGAGTTTAGTCTCCTAAGATAGCCCCTCTTCCTGACTCAGATGCCAGTTGTAAGTCCAGGCTGTCATCTGTGCTTCTGACTGATCTGCTATAGACGGGAGGTTCCAGTGACTCCTTCCTTCCCTGTGATTAACTTGCTAGAGTGGCTCATCAGTTCAGTTCAGTTCAGTCGCTCAGTCATGTCCGACTCTTTGCCACCCCATGAACTGCAGCACGCCAGGCCTCCCTGTCCATCACCAACTCCCGGAGTCCACCCAAACCCATGTCCACTGAGTCGGTGATACCATCCAACCTCTCATCCTCTGTCATCCCCTTCTCCTCTTGCCCTCAATCTTTCCCAGCCTCAGGGTCTTTTCCAATGAGTCAGTTCTTTGCATCAGATGGCCAAAGTACTGGAGTTTCAGCTTCAACATCAGTCCTTCCAATGAACACCCAGGATTGATCTCCTTCAGGATGGACTGGTTGGATCTCCTTGCAGTCCAAGGGACTCTCAAGAGTCTTCTCCAACACCACAGTTCAAAAGCATCAATTCTTTGGTGCTCAGCTTTCTTTATAGTCCAACTCTCACATCCATGCATGACCACTGGAAAAACCATAACCTTGACCTCTGCATTTTAATATGCTGTCTATAGAACTCACAAAAACACATTTTTGTGAGTTCTATAGCTCACTAGATCACTGCTTTATTATAAAAAGTTGTAATTCAGAAACAGTCAGTTGAAGAGATGCATGGAGCAAGGGATGAGGAAGTGTGTGGAGTGTCCATGTGACTGAGTCTCTACATCTCCACATGCTCACAACTGGGATGCTCCAAAGCCATCCTTTGGGGGTTTTATGGAACATTCATTACATAAAGTTGATCAATTAAATTATTGGTGGTTGGTAATTGATTCAGCTTCTAGTATCTTGCCCTGCCCCAAAAGTCATGGGCTGGAACTTAAGTTCCATCTGTCAAGTCTGCCAGGTTATCCCCCCTGGCAACTGGCAATTAGCCCCCATCCTTAGGTGCTTTCCAGAAGTCATTGTGGTGATTGTGGTTTAGTCGCTAAATAGTGTTCACCTCTTTGTGACCCCCGTGGACTGTAGCCTGCTGGGCTTCTCTGTCTGTGGGATTTCCCAGGCAAGAATACTGGAGTGGATTTCCATTTCCTTCTCCAGGGAGTCTTCCTGACCCGGGGAACAAACCCAGGACTCCTGTATCACAGGTGGTCTCCTACATTGCAAGCAGATTGTTTGCCGACTGAGCCACCAGGGAAGCTGAAAAGTGATTACACTAGCATAAATTCAGTAGTTGTGGAAAGGGACTTGTCATTAATAACAAGACACATTTATGGCTCTGAAGTGATTTTAGGAACTGAGGGAAAAGACCCAGTATTATGACAAAAGATACTCACATTGTTCTTGCTCTTATTGCTCAGGAAATCCCGCAGATTTGGGGAGCTGTGAATCAAGAGCAGTGGATGACTAAATATATGAGAAATGTATTGTGATCTTCTGGATGATTGTTGAAAATCACAGTGTCACATTGGTGAACAGTAAGCTGCTACCCTACTTGGTGGATATACCTGCCTTCTTTTTACATAGTTCCACAATTAGAGTAATTCAAGCTGATACAACTGGAGGAATGGGTGCTACATGGGAAGAGGTTTGTTCTCTCATGCTCTAGGAAACCCACGTAAATACTAATACATGAAGTAGGTAAAAGCTTTATCATATGCCTCAATACTTGATGGGATTAATATCAACCACTATCCTCTCTTTGCTTTAGAATCTCTCTAATATTCTAAGTTTTTCTGTCCAGGTTAATTATATAATTCTGTTGAATTCCAAGAAACCTGTAGTTGGAATTTTTATTGGAATGGCATTGTATTTAGAAATAAATATGTGAAAGATTGACATCTTTATGTACTATGGACTGAATGTTTGTGTCCCTCCCAAATTTACTCGTTGTTCATCTTGTCCCCAGTATGAAGATGGGACCTTTGGGTATGATTAGATCGTGAGGGTAGAACCCTCATGGATGGGCTTAGTGTGGATTTCAGATGCAAGCATCAGTAAGCAACCCCTTGCAGCAAGCAGTAGAAAGCAGTGGCAGGGAGCAAGATCTTAGTTCCCAGATCAGGAGTCCTAACCATTAGACCACAAAGGCCACTTGGCTAGAGCCTGGGTCGATAGTCCATGCCTGTCTTGTCAAGAAAGAATTCAGGTGAGGAGGCAGAAGGTAAAGAGAAAAGTAAAAATTTTATTGGAAAAATACATGTGAAAAGATGCACAGGGAAGCTCAGAGAAGAGTCATGCCTTTGGGAAGTTTAAATCCTTTATAAGGGGGCAGTTTTCCAGGTCTTTTTCTTCCTTCAGGCTAATCATCTTGTTTTGTCCCCCTGGCTAATTTGTCTCAGGACCCTCCCCTTCTGTGTGCATGCACCCCTCAGCCAAAATGAACTGACTTGAAAGCATTTGGGAGGAGAAACTCGTTATGGCCTGGCATTTCCTCTGACTTTTGTCTCCCAAGTAGCCTTTCTGGGCATGTGTAGTGTCTCCCTTGTCCCAAGAAGGAGGGGAGCAGAGAGCCTTTAATCCTTTACTCAAATAGGATTTTGCCCCCCTTTGTTCTTGCCACGATTGTTGTCTTAAGGTATTTACAAGAGACAAAATCTGGCTATTTACTCTGTTTCTATTGTTACTTCCATTTTGGAGAGCAAACAGAAGGCTGATTGTAAGTACCTTACCTGGAGCCCACCTATCCTTGTCCAGGAAATCCAAAGAGAAGCCTAGTTGTAAGTATCCAGCCTGAAGTCCACTTTTTTCTGCCCCATAAAATGCAAACAGGAGGCCAGTTATAAAGGTCTAAACTGGAGCCCATCTATCTCCTGTATCAGTGTCATTATGAGAAGAGACATGAGAGATGATTGCTGTCTCAGCCAAATGAGAACACAGCAAGAAGGCAGCTTGTCTGCAAACCAGGAAGAGAGTCCTCACCAGGAACTGGATTGACTAATACCATGATCTTATTCTTCCTAGCCTCCAGAAAAGCAAAGTGAGGAAGTAGGAAACATGAGACAAGGAAGGGAGCAAAGTCAGGAAAAGTGGGCCAATTACCATGGTAGGTGAGTGGGGCTTGATGCCACAGGGACCATCTGTGAAATAACGGGAATACACCTCAGGTCATCCAGCTGCAAGAAGGGGAAACTGAGGCATTGATCCACCAACTCACATCTCCCATTGTCTCATCTTTTGGTACATCCAAACAAAGACACAGTTAATGTACCTATTAAAAAGATAAGCGCTGCATTCCCCTCAAACATTTCACCAGTAGAATTCAAAGCATGATAAATACTGAGAAATGTTTCTGTTCTTTAAGCCACTCAGCCTGTGGTACTTTGTCATAGCAGCCTGAGCTGACTAAGACATTGTTTGCATATCCAGGAAAATAACACGAATCAGCTTACTCAGATTGTTTTGTGTATCTCTCAATAGACTTAGAACAGATGCAGTTGACACCTCGTCTTACATTTCCTTGGCCCACTTGAGTTCACCTGTTGCAGGCTTCCAGAACACTGACACCTTCCCACCTCAAGGCCTGCATCTCTTGTCTCTGCCTGAGGTCTTTCTCTGGCTATGTCTCAACTTGCCCTGTCTCCGACAGGATCACCCACAAAGCGTGGAGAGTCAGGGCTCCTGGGGCAGTTCTCCATAATGGTCTTCATAGAACCATTCAACATCAGCTTCTTCAGCATTACTGGTTGGAGCATAGACTTGGATTACTGTGATAATGTTTGCCTTGGAAACAAACAGAGGTCATTCTGTTGTTTTTGAGATTGCATCCAGGAACTGCATTTTGGACTCTTTTGTTGACTATTAGGACTACTCCATTTCTTCTAAGGGATTCTTGCCCACAGTAAGTAGATATAATGGTCAACTGAGTTAAATTCACCCATTACAGTCCATTTTAGTTCACTGACCCCTAAAATAATCAATGTTCATTCTTGCCATCTTCTTTTTGACCATTTCCAATTTACTTTGATTCATGGACCTAAAATTCCAGGTTCCTAGGCAACATTGTTCTTTACAGCATCGGGCTTTACTTCCATCACCAGTCACATCAACACCTGAGTGTTGTTTTAGCTTTGGTTATGTATCTTCATTCTTTCTGGAGTTACTTCTCCACTCTTCTTCAGTAGCATATGGGGCACCTACTGATCTGGGGATTTCATCTTTCAGTGTCATATCTTTTTGCCTTTTCATACTGTTCATGGAAAATACTATACACAGAAAATACTAAGATCAGATCAGATCAGTCGCTCAGTCGTGTCCGACTCTTTGCGACCCCATGAACTGCAGCACGCCAGGCCTCCCTATCCATCACCAGCTCTCGGAGGTCACTCAGACTCACATTCATCGAGTCAGTGATGCCATCCAGCCATCTCATCCTCTGTCGTCCCCTTCTCCTCCTGCCCTCAATCCCTCCCAGCATCAGAGTCTTCTCCAATGAGTCAACTCTTCGCATGAGGTGGCCAAAATACTGGAGTTTCAGCTTTAGCATCATTCCTTCCAAAGAAATTCCAGGCCTGATCTCCTTCAGAATGGACTGGTTGGATCTCCTTGCAGTCCAAGGGACTCTCAAGAGTCTTCTCCAACAAAAGCATCAATTCTTCGGCGCTCAGCCTTCTTCACAGTCCAGCTCTCACATCCATACATGACCACAGGAAAGACCATAGCCTTGACTAGGCGAACCTTTGTTGGCAAAGTGATGTCTCTGCTTTTGAATATGCTATCTAGGTTGGTCATAACTTTCCTTCCAAGGAGTAAGCGTCTTTTAATTTCATGGCTGCAGTCACCATCTGCAGTGATTTTGGAGCCCAGAAAAAGAAAGTCTGACACTGTTTCCACTGTTTCCCCATCTATTTCCCATGTAGTGATGGGGCCAGATGCCATGATCTTCGTTTTCTGAATGTTGAGCTTTAAGCCAACCTTTTCACTCTCCACTTTCACTTTCATCAAGAGGCTTTTTAGTTCCTCTTCACTTTCTGCCATAAGGGTGGTATCATCTGCATATCTGAGGTTATTGATATTTCTCCCAGCAATCTTGATTCCAGCTTGTGTTCCTTCCAGTCCAGCATTTCTCATGATACACTCTGCATATAAGTTAAATTTTTTTTTCTCCGGGTGTCATTTTTTCTCAACCATCTTACTTATTTCTTTTTTTATTATTTACTATTTTGTTTTATTACAATATAATATTTCTTTTTTGACCTGCATACAGTTTCTAAGAGGCAGATAGGTGGTCTGGTATTCCCATCTCTCTCAGAATTGTCCACAGTTTATTGTGATCTACCAGTCAAAGGCTTTGGCATAGTCAATAAAGCAGAAATAGATGTTTTTCTGGAACTCTCTTTTTTTTATTATCCAGCGGGAGCAACTACAAAAAAAACCAAGAGCTAATCAGTGAATTTAGTAAAGTTTCAGGATATAGAATTAATACACAGATTTCTCTTTTATTCCTATACACTAAAAATGAAACATCTGAAAAAAATTAAGGTAACAATTCTATTTACCATCACATAAAAAAGAAAAAAAAACCACCTAGGAATAAAATTACCTACTGAGGCAAAAGACTTATACTCAGAAAACTGTAAGATACTGACTGTAAGATGCTGAAAAAAAAAACCCTATAAGATACTGAAAGAAATCAAAGATGATACAGGCAGAGAAATATAAATGTTTTTGAATTGGAAGAATCAATGCTATCAAAATGACTGTCCTACCCAAAGCAGTCTACAGATTCAGTGAAATCCCTATCAAATGACTAATAACATCTTTCTCAAAACTAGAACAAAATTATTTAAAATTTGTATTGAAACACTAAAGACCCCAAATAGTCAAATCAATCTTGATAGAAAAAAAGGAGCTGAAGGAATCATGCTTCCTGACTTGAAACTATGCTACAAAGCTAGAGTCATGAAAACTATATGCTAATGGCAAAAAGTCCCAGACATATAGTTCAGTGACACAGGGTAGGAACTCAGGAATATACCCATATACTTATGGCCAATTAATCTATGACAAAGAAGGCAAGAATATACAATGGAGAAAGAACATATCTTCAATATGTGGTGCTGGGAAAACTGGACAACTATATGTAAAGGAATAAAATTAGAATATTCTCTAATAACATATATAAAAATAAAGTCAAATTGGATCAAGACCTAAGTATAAACCTTTATATTATAAAATTCTTAGAGTAAAATATAGGTAGAACATAAACTGCAGCAATATCTCTAGATATGTCTCCTTGAATAATGAAAATAAAAACAAAAACATTCCTTGGAGAAGGTTCTGCAACCCAGTCCAATATTCTTGCTTTGAGAATCCCATGAACAGGGAAGACTGCTGGAATACAGTCCATAGGGTCATCAGGAGTCAGACATGACTGAAGTGACCTAGTACACACACACGTATGGTATTATGTCATCTACAAACAGTGATAGTTCTACTTACTCTTTTTCAATGTGGATTCTTTTTATTTATTTTTCTTCTCTGATTGCCATGAATAGAACTTCCCAAACTATGCTGAATAAAAATGGTTAGAATGTACATCACTGTCTTGTTCCTGATCTTAGAGGAAATGCCTTTAAATTTTCACCATTGAGAATGATGCTTGCTGTGAATTTGTTCTTTATGATCCTTATCATGTTAAGGTAGGTTTCTGCTATGTCCACTTATTGGAGCATATCTTTTTATGATAAATGGGGCTTGAATTTTGACAAAAACCTGTTTCTTCTCACCTATTGAGATAATCACGTTGCATTCCTTTTTCAAATTTGTTACTGTGGTGTATCACAATGTCTGATTTGTAGATATTGAAAAATTCTTGTATCCCAAAGATAAATCCCACTTGACCATGGTGTCTGGTGCTTTTTAAATTTTTTTTATTGTTGGATTTGGTTTGGTAGTATTTTGTGGAGGTTACTGTGTCTATGTTCATCAATGTTACTGGACTGTAATTACATTTGATTTTGTGGTATCTTTTCTGATTTTGATATCAAGGTGATGGTGGCATTTAGACTGAGTTTTGAAGTGTTCCTTCCACTGCAACTTTTTGGAATAGTTTCAGAAACTATGTGTTAACTATGTGTTAACTCTTCTCTAAATTGGTTGAATTCACCTGTGAATGCATCTTGTTCTTTTATTTTTGGGGGAGTTTTAAAATTGCTGATTCTATTTCATTACTGGTCACTGGTCCCTTCATACTTTCTATTTCTTGCTGGTTTAGTGTTGTGAGAGTGTACATTTCTAAGAATTTATCCATTTCTTCTTGGCTTTCCATTTTATTGATGTATAGTTAATTGTACTACTCTCTTATATTACACTGTGTTTCTGTCTTATCTGTTGCACCTTCTCCTTTTTCACTTCTGATTGGACCCTTATTCCATTTCGTTCATTTCATTGGACCCTCCTCCAATTTTTTTTCTTGATGAATCTGGCTTATAGTTTGTCAATTTTGTTTACTCTATGAAAGAACCAGCTTGTAGCCTTTAATTTCTAGGGGTTTAAGCAAAATAAGTTTAGTGCTTTAGTGCACAGAAGGTATTTTTTTATTTGCCACATAACATTTACTGGATGATTTAATGTTTATATATTTCTTCTCACTGTAGCCTTCTGTTCTACATTTTTATGTTTAACTTATAGAAACTGACATCAATAATTGGCAGTGCATTGGAAGGAAAGTTCTGACCAACCTAGAATTTTGAATATGTCTCTGCATATTCAAAAGCAGAGACATTACTTTGCCAACAAAGGTCCTTCTAGTCAAGGCTATGGTCTTTCCTATGGTCATGTATGGATGTGAGAGTTGGACTGTGAAGAAGGCTGAGCACTGAAGAATTGATGCTTTTGAACTGTGGTGTTGGAGAAGACTCTTGAGAGTCCCTTGGACTGCAAGGAGATCCAAACAGACCATTCCAAAGGAGATCAGCCCTGGTGTTCTTTGAAAGGAATGATGCTAAAGCTGAAACTCCAGTACTTTGGCTACCTCATGCGAAGAGTTGACTCATTGGAAAAGACTCTGATGGTGGGAAAGATTGGGGGCAGGAGGAGAAGGGGACGACAGAGGATGAGATGGCTGGATGGTATCACCGATTCGATGGACGTGGGTTTGAGTGAACTCCAAGAGTTGGTGATGGACAGGGAGGCCTGGCATGCTGTGGTTCATGGGGTCGCAAAGAGTCGGACACAATTGAGTGACTGAACTGAACTGAACTGAACCTTCTATAAACTTCATCAGATTTACCATTTCCTTTATATAAATATTTTTCATATATATTCCTTTAATGTGTATCAGAAATATGTAGCGTGTCCCTGTGTGATGCACATATGTTGTGTCCCATCATGCCTACTGTGGTATCAGGCACCCAATAAGTACTTGGATGACTGAACAGTTTGTGTAGTTGGCTGGGTTCACATATTATTGACTTATACACAACGAAGAAATATAATAGGAAATGCTAAGGTAACTTTTTGAACTTTTCCAGTTTTACCATACACAGATAGTTGAGCTCATAAAGAGAAAAATTGGCAGGCATTTCTTTTAACTAAAATTATTCTACAGTAAAATAATTATATCCTCCTCTGAATTATGAACTTTTAAAAATCATCAATATCCTTTAAATATAAAGAAACATGCTGCTGCTACTGCTAAGTCGCTTCAGTCGTGTCCGACTCTGTGCGACCCCATATAGACAGCAGCCCACCAGGCTCCCCCACCCCTGGGATTCTCCAGGCAAGAACATTGGAGTGGGTTGCCATTTCCTTCTCCAATGCATGAAAGTGAAAAGTGAAAGTGAAGTCGCTCAGTCATGTCTGACTCTTAGTGACCCCATGGACTGTAGCCTACCAGGCTCCTCCATCCATGGGATTTTCCAGGCAAGAGTACTGGAGTGGGGTGCCATTGCCTTCTCTGATTCTTGCTGCCAGAAACCCATAAACATTATGAAAAGGCAAAAACATGTGAGACTGGAAGATGGGCCCCTCAGGTCAGAAAGTGTCCATTATGGTACTGGAGAAGAGCAGAGGGCAATTACTAATAGCTCCAGAAAGACTGAAACAGCTGTGCCAAAGGATAACAACATTAAAAATGCAACCACTAAATTAAAAAAGTGTTATTCCATGGAAGGAAAACTATGATGAACCTAGACAGTATATTAAAAAGCAGAGACATCACTTTGCTATCAAAGGTCTGTATAGCCAAAGCTATAGTTTGGGTGGGAGAAATATCAATAACCTCACATATGCAGGTGACATTACCCTTATGGCAAAAAGCAATGAGGAACTAAGGAGCCTCTTGATGAAGGTAAAAGAGGAGAGAGAGAAAAGGCTGGCTAGAAATTTAATATTCAAAAAACAAAGATCATGGCAGGCAGCCCCATCATTTCATGGCACCTATATCAAGAAACAATGGAAATAGTGACAGACTTTAGTTTCTTGGGCTCTGAAATCACTGTACTATGTAACTGCAGCCATGAAATTAAGACACCTGCTCCTTGAAAGAAAATATATGACCAAACTAGACAGCATATTAAAAAGCAGAGAGACACTTTGCTGACAAAGCTACATATAGTCAAAGTTATGGTTTTTCCAGTAGTCAAGTATGGACGTGAGAGTTGGCCCATAGAGAAAGCCGAGTGTCAAAGAATGGATGCTTTTGAACTGTGGTGTTGGAGAAGACTCTTGAGAGTCCCTTGGACTGCAAGATCAAGCTAGTCAATCCTAAACGAAATCAATCCTGAATATTCATTAGAAAGTCTGATGCTGAAGATGTAGCTCCAGTACTTTGGCAACCTGATGTGAAGATCTGACTTACTGGAAGAGACCCTGATACTGGGAAAGATTGAAGGCAGGAGGAAGGGGATGACAGAGCATGAGATGGTTGGATGGCATCACCGACTCGACAGACAGGAGGTTTTACAAGCTCCGAGAGTTGGTTATGGACAGGGAAGCCTGGCTTGCTGCCGTCCATGGGGTCTCAAAGAGTTGACTATGACTGAGCGACTGAACTGAACTGATGAATTAGTGATATTCAGTATCTTTACATATCTTTAGTGGCCATCTGAATATCTTCTTTTGAGGAATGTTTATTTAGATCATCAGTCTGTTTTTGGCATTGCCTTTCTTTGGGATTGGAATGAAAACTGACCTTTTCCAGTCCTGTGGCCACTGCTGAGTTTTGCAAATTTGCTGACATATTGAGTCCAGCACTTTCACAGCATCATCTTTCAGGATTTGGAATAGTTCAACTGGAATTCCATCACCTCCACTAGCTTTGTTGGTAGTGATGCTTCCTAAGGCCCACTTGACTTCACATTCCAGGATGTCTGGCTCTAGGTGAGTGATCACACCACCATGATTATCTGGGTCATGAAGATCTTTTTCGTACAGTTCTTCTGTGTATTCTTGCCACATTTTCTTAATATCTTCTGCTTCTGTTAGGCCCATACCATTTTTGTCCTTTATTGAGCCCATCTTTGCCTGAAATGTTCCCTTGGTATCTCTAATTTTCTTAAAGAGATCTCTAGTCTTTCCCATTCTATTGTTTTCCTCTATTTCTTTGCATTGGTCACTGAGGAAGGCTTTCTTATCTCTCCTTGCCATTCTTCACTGGGCTGGAAGAAGCACAAGCTGGAATCAAGATTGCTGGGAGAAAAATCAGTAACCTCATATATGCAGATGACACCACTCTTGTGGCAGAAAGTGAAGAACTAAAGAGCTTCTTGATGAAAGTGAAAGAGGAAAGTGAAAAGGTTGGCTTAAAGCTCAACATTCAGAAAACTAAGATCATGGCATCCGGTCCTATCACTTCATGGCAAATAGATGGGAAAACAATGAAAACAGTGAGAGACTTTATTTCTCTGGGCTCCAAAATCACTGCAGATGGTGACTGCAGCCATGAAATTAAAAGACTCTTACTTCTTGGAAGGAAAGTTATGACCAACCTAGATAGCATATTCAAAAGCAGAGACAATACTTTGTCAACAAAGGTCCATCTAGTCAAGGCTATGGTTTTTCCAGTAGTCATGTATGGATGTGAGAGTTGGACTGTGAAGAAGGCTGAGCGCTGAAGAATTGATGCTTTTGAACTGTGGTGTTGGAGAAGACTCTTAAGAGTCCCTTGGACTGCAAGGAGATCCAACCAGTCCATCCTAAAGGAGATCAGTCCTGGGTGTTCATTGGAAGGACTGATGCTGAAGCTGAAATTCCAGTACTTTGGCTACCTTATGCAGAAGGGCTGAGTCATTTGAAAAGACCCTGATGCTGGGAAAGATTGAGGGTAGGAGGAGAAGGGGACAACAGAGGATGAGATGGTTGGATGGCATCACTGACTCAATGGACATGAGTTTGGGTAAACTCCGGGAGTTGGTGATGGACAGGGAAGTCTGGTGTGCTGTGGTTCATGGGGTCGCAGAGTCGGACACGACTGAGCGACTTAACTGAAAAGTCCGTTTTTGATTGTATTGTTTTGTTTTCTATTGAGCTACATGTGCCCTTTGTATATGTTGGAAATTAATCTCATTAATTATTTGATTTACAAATATTTTCTAGCATTCTCTGGTTTGTCTTTTCACTTTGTTTATGGCTTCCTTTGCTTTGCAAATGATTTTAAGTTTCATTTGGTCCCGTTTGCCTATTTTTCTTATTTTCATTTCTCCAGGGATACATATCTAAATATAGATATTGCTGCAATTTATTTTCTACCTGTGTTTTACTCTAAGATTTTTCAAGTATCTAGCCTTATACTTAGATATTTGACCCATTTTGACTTTATTTTTATGCATGATATTAGAGAATTTTCTAATTTTGTTCTTTTGCATATAGTTGTCAATTTGTCCCAGCACAACTTTTTGAAAATATTGTCTTTTCTCCATTGTATATTCTTGCCTTCTTTGTCATAGGTTAATTGGCCATAAGAATGTGGGTTTATTTATGGGGTCTCATCCTGTGCCATTGATCTATGTGTCTGTTTTTGTGCCAGTATCATATAGTTTTGATGACTCTTCTTTTGTAGCATAATTTGAAGTCAGGGAGCTTGATTCCTTCAGCTCCTTTTTTTCTCTCTCAAGATTGGTGTGGCTCTTTGGGTTCTTTTGTGTTTCAATACAAAGTGTAAAAAATATTTTGTTCTAATTGTGGGATAAATGTCACTGGTGATTTGACAGGGATTGCATTGAATCTGTAGATTGCTTTTGGTAGTACAGTCATTTTAACAGCATTGATTCTTCCAACTCAAAAACTTGTTATATTTCTCCATCTGTTTCATCTTTGATTTCTTTTATCAGTATCTTATCATTTTCTGAATATAGATCTTTTGCCTCATTAGGTAAGTTTATTCCTAGGTGTTTTATTCTTTTTGATATGATGGTAAGTAGAATTGTTATCTTAATTTTTTATGGATCTTTTACTTTTCATGTATCAGAATACAAGAGAAATCTGTGTATTAATTCCATATCCTGAAACTTTACTGAATTCATTGATTAACTATTTTAGTTTTCTGGAATTGTCTTTGGTTTTTTGTATGTATAGTATTTGTCTTCCCAGGTGGTGCTAGTGGGAAAGAACCTGCCTGCCAATGCAGGAGATGTAAGAGAGGTGAGTTCAGTCCCTAGGTCATGACCATCCCTTGCAGAAGGTTTCAGCAGCCCACTCCAGTGTTCTTGCTTGGAGAATCCCATGAACAAGGGAGACTGTTGGGATACAGTCCATAGGATCAAAAAGAGTCAAACAACTGAAGTGACCTAGTATACACACATGTATAGTATCATGTCATCTACAAACAGTGATTGTTTTACTTACTCTTTTTTTAATTTGAATTCTTCTTATTAATTTTTTTCTCTGATTCCCATGGCTAGAATTTCCCAAACTATGCTAAATAAAAATGGTGAGAATGAACATCATTGTCTTTTTCCTGATCTCAGAGGAAATGCCTTTTAATTTTCAGCATTGAGAGTGATTTTTGCTATGAGTTTGTTGTATATGATCCTTATCATATTTAGGTAGGTTCCCCTTATGTCCTTCTATTGGTTTTTTTTTTTTTTTCTATCATAAGTGGGGATTGAATTTTTTAGAACATTTTTTTATCTCACCTATTGAGATAATCAGGTTGCTTTCATTTTTAAAATTTGCTAATGTAGTGTATCACAATGATTGATTTGTAGATATTGAAAAATCCTTGCATCCCTAAGATAAATCCCACTTGACCATGGTGTCTGGTGTTTTTAATGTATTGTTTGATTTGGTTTGTAAGTATTTTGTGGTGGTTTCTGTGTATATGTTCATCAGTGTTACTGGACTGTAATTTTATGTTTTTGTGGCATATTTATGATTTTAATAGCAAAGTAATGGTGGCATTTAGATTGTGTTTGGATGTGTTCCTTCCACTGTAATTTTTTGGAATAGTTTCAGAAATATAGATGCTGTTTTTTAAATTGATAGAATTCACCTGTGAAGCCGTCTTGTCCTGGACTTTTATTTTTTTGGTAGTGTTAAAATTACTGATTAATTTCATTACTGGTAATTGGTCTGTTCATATTTTCTATTTCTGACTGGTTTATTCTTTGGAGATTGTATATTTCTAAGAATTTGTCCATTTCTTCTAGGGTTTTCATTTGATTGGGGTATAGTCCACTGTGTTTCTGTCATATCTGTTGTACCTTCTCCTTTTTCAATTCTGATTTTATTCACTGGGCTCTCTTCCATCGTTTTTTTTTTCTTGATGAGTCTGGCTTAAGGTTTATCAATTTTGTTTACCCTTTGAAAGAACTGGCTTAGAGCCTTTAATTTCAAGGGCTTTAAGAAAAATAAGTTTAGTGCTTTAGTGCACAGAAGGTATTTTTTAATTGTGAGATAACATTTGCTAGATGACTTTAATGTTTATATCTTTCTTCTCATTGTAGCCCTTTGTTCTCCATTTTTATATTTAAACTTATAGAAATTGACATCTATGTTTGACAATACATAATCCTCTATAAACTTCATCACATTTACCATTTCCTTTATATCAATATTTTCCCTAACTATTCCTTTAATGTATATCAACAATATTTAGCGTGTCCCTATCAAGGCTATGGTCTTTCCTGTGGTCATGTATGGATGTGAGAGCTGGACTGTGAGAAGGCTGAGCCGGTTGATGCTTTGAGTGGTGTTGGAGAAGACTCTGAGGTCCCTTGGACTGCGGAGATCACCGGTCCATTCTGAGGGATCGCCTGGGATTTCTGGGGTGATCGCGACTCAGTTGGCCACCTCATGCGGAGTGACTCTTGGGACTCTGTGCTGGGGGAGGGGCGGGGGAGGGGACGCAGGGATGGATGGCTGGAGGCATCACACTCGATGAATGTGAGTCTGAGTGACCTCCGAGAGCTGGTGATGGACAGGGAGGCCTGGCGTGCTGCGGTTCATGGGGTCGCAAAGGTCGGACACGACTGAACGATTGATCTGATCTGATCTGATGTGATGCAAGTATGTTGCTTCCCATCATGCCTACTGCAGTATAAGGCACCTTAGTAAGTGCTTTGATGACTGAACAGTTTGTGCAGTTGGCTGGATTCACATATTATTGACTTATACACAAGGAAGAAATATAATAGGAAATGCTGAGGTAAAGTTTTGAACTTTTCTGGGGTTACCATACAAACAAAGTTGAGGTGATCATAAGAAAATAATTGATGGACATTTCTTTGAATTAAAAGCAGTCTACAAAAAAAAAAAAAAAAAAGTAGTCTACAGTAAAAAGTTATGACAAACCTAGATACCATATTGAAAAGTAGAGACATTACTTTGCCAACAAAGGTCCGTCTAGTCAAGGCTCTGGTCTTTCCAGTGGTCATGTATGGATGTGAGAGTTGGACTGTGAAGAAGGCTGAGCACCAAAGAATTGATGCTTTTGAACTGTGGTGTTGGAGAAGACTCTTGAGAGTCCCTTGGACTGCAAGGAGATCCAACCAGTCCATTCTGAAGGAGATCAGCCCTGGGATTTCTTTGGAAGGAATGATGCTAAAGCTAAAACTCCAGCACTTTGGCCACCTCATGTGAAGAGTTGACTCATTGGAGAAGACTCTGATGCTGGGAGGGATTGGGGGCAGGAGGAGAAGGGGATGACAGAGGATGAGATGGCTGGATGGCATCACTGACTCAATGGACGTGAGTCTGGGTGAACTCCGGGAGTTGGTGATGGACAGGGAGGCCTGGCATGCTGCGATTCATGGGGTTGCAAAGAGTCGGACACAACTGAGTGACTGAACTGGACTGAACTGAACAGTAAAATTATTATGTCAGTTTGTGAAAATTATTACAAAATTATGAATATCCTTTATATATAAAGAAATATTTTGAATCTTTTAGAAACAAAAGGAACTCTTCTACATCTGTTAAATGTATCAATGAATAAAAAGACAAATTACACTTAGAATCTAGCTGAGGGGAATAAATAGAATGCATTAAAAAGAAAGTAATTCTAAGAGCTTCCTGTCCCTTCATGGATCACAGCACTGTCGTGGCAATGGGTCTCGAATAACTCAATTAAGCTATTAGCCATGCCATGCACAGCCACCTAAAATGGACAGGTCATTTGAAGTATTCTGGCAAAACATGGTCCACTGAAGGATAAAATGGGAATTTCCCTCCAGTATTCTTGTTGCCCAAACCCCATAAATGTTATGAAAAGGCAAAAATATATGACACTGGAAGATGAGCCCCTTAGGTCAGAAAGTGTCAAATAAGCTACTGATAAAGAGCAGAAGGTAATTACTAATAGCTCCAGAAAGAATGCAACAGCTGGACCAAAGCATAACAACATTAAAAATGCAGTCATTAAATTAAAAAAAAAGATGTTCCTTGGGAAGAAAGCTATGACAAACCTAGACAGCATATTAAAAAGCAGAGACATCACTTTGCCAACAAAGGTCTGTATAGTCAAAACTATAGTTTTTCTTGGAGAAATATCAATATCCTCCTATTGAAAGGTTGTTGCTGAGCAATGAAAGACACCAGGATTCTTGGCCTCCAGAGGAAAAGAGAAGGGGGCAGGAAGAGTGCCCCCCTGCTAGTCTTCAGTAGTAAGTTATATACATATCAGCAGGCTACTAATTAGAAAAAGGAAATGTATCAAACTTCAGAGAGTGGCTGCAGGCCTCTCAGCCACAACATGCATTTTGAGATAACATTGGCACAAGATGAATCTTCCTGGGCCATAAAATGATTGGCACGAAGAAAGGCAGATCAGATCAGATCAGATCAGATCAGTTGCTCAGTCGTGTCCGACTCTTTGCAACCCCATGAATCGCAGCACGCCAGGACTCCCTGTCCAGCACCAACTCCCAGAGCTCACTGAGACTCACGTCCATCAGAGTCAGTGATGCCATCCAGCCATCTCATCCTCTGTTGTCCCCTTCTCCTCTTGCCCCCAATCCCTCCCAGCATCAGAGTCTTCTCCAATGAGTCAACTCTTGGCATGAGGTGGCCAAAGTACTGGAGTTTCAGCTTCAGCATCATTCCTTCCAAAGAAATCCCAGGGCTGATCTCCTTCAGAATGGACTGGTTGGATCTCCTTGCAGTCCAAGGGACTCTCAAGAGTCTTCTCCAATACCACAGTTCAAAAGCATCAATTCTTTGGCGCTCAGCCTTCTTCACAGTCCAACTCTCACATCCATACATGACCACAGGAAAAACCATAGCCTTGACTAGGCGAACCTTTGTTGGCAAAGTAATGTCTCTGCTTTTGAATATGCTATCTAGGTTGGTCATAACTTTCCTTCCAAGGAGTAAGCATCTTTTAATTTCTAGCTGCAGTCACCATCTGCAGTGATTTTGGAGCCCAGAAAAATAAAGTCTGACACTGTTTCCCCATCTATTTCCCATGAAGTGATGGGACTGGATGCCATGATCTTCGTTTTCTGAATGTTGAACTTTAAGCCAACTTTTTCACTCTCCACTTTCATTTTCATCAAGAGGCTTTTTAGTTCCTCTTCACTTTCTGCCATAAGAAAGGCAGGTTTCCAATCAAATACACAGTTTCATTAACATAGATTAAGAGAACAACTGGATGAGGAAAACATACTGGTTTGTTGAGTCATTATCCGTTCTGAATCTTAGGTGAAACCTACTTGAAGAAACAGAGTCTAGGAGTTAAATACATAGTTCATTAACATAGCTTAAGAAAAACATTTCCATAAGAAAAATGCATTGGTTGCCTCAAGATTTGAGAAAAGTTAAGTTCAGGTAGAACCAGGTGTCATGGCAACACAGAATTTTAAAAGAAAGCATCTTTTAATTTTGTATAGAGAAGGGAAAAGAAATCTGACACTTGTAGTTTGTTTCCTCCTGCCACTTGAGAGAGAGATGAAAAATGTCTGACATTTGCAGCCTATGACTCTTGAGAGTCCCATGGACTGCAAGGAGATCCAACCAGTCCATTTTAAAGGAGATTGGTCCTGGGTGTTCATTGGAAGGACTGATGCTGAAGCTGAAACTCCAATACTTTGGCCACCTCAGCTCGAAGAGTTGACTCATTGGAAAAGACTCTGATGCTGGGAGGGATTGGGGGCAGGAGGGGAAGGGGATGACAGAGGATGAGATGGCTGGATGGCATCACCAACTCAAAGAACATGAGTTTGAGTGAACTCTGGGAGTTGGTGGTGGACAGGGATGCCTGGCGTGCTGCAATTCATGGGGTCGCAAAGAGTCAGACACGACTGAGTGACTGAACTGAACTGAACTGAACTGAGCCTTCCTGCCTGTTACCCTCTTATTTCTCCCTTTTCTTTTAGGATAATTATGTCCTAGGGAAAGGGGCATTGTTCTCATTCTGTAACTTCTTCCAAGCTGATAAGGGGCATCATCCCTAAACTGGTGAGGCAACATATTCTCCTAACCCTCATACTGAGGGTCTCTGATCCAGGGGCCCCAAATAGTAGTTGGAGGAAGCTGCCAGAGTGGCAGGAGTTTGAGCAGCCATTTGTCACTTAAAATCCTGCATGCAGCTAGAAACAAATCCAGCCACACACTTACAGATGCAGGGAGCAAACAGCAAAAACAGAACAATCAGCAAAGTTAGAAGTCTCATAGTACCCACAGTTAAGGTACAAAGTGTTACACCAGTCCATCTTAGGATTGTTAGATGTCATCATATTAAGAAGAGGCATCACATATGATTGTCGTTGTAGAAAGATTTGCAGACTTGGAGAAAGTCCTTTTCTTCAAGTGGAGATGCCCACCACGGAAGCCTTCCACTGATGAAGAATGGAGTGCTCCACAGACCCAGTAATTAGACTGAATGTGAAATGCAGCATAGAACAGGAAGGCATTGATCCCAGGACAGGAAGGCATTGTCTTGAGGGTCAAACAGCAGACACTGGATTTTTGGAGTCAGCAGAAGCAAGCTCACATAGATTATCAGGCTGATCTGAAAAGTACAAAGTAAGAGTGTAGAGAATAAAGACATAAAGTGACATCATTTAGTTTTGGTCAGGATGCCAACTCTTAACTCAAGTGTGGTGTAAAATGATCAATATCTGGCACTTTGACAGCTATGGGAAAAGATAGAATAACCTGGTAAAGGCCTTCCCAGAAGGGCTCAAGGGATTGCCCCGAGATCCCAATATTTTTATTAGGACCTCAGTTCCTGGCTCAGACAGTGGCTTTCTTGATTTAGAGGCTGGGTCATGAGTCACATCACAGAGTTCCTTTAATGCCTGTTGAAAAGCTGAGTGCTGAGTTACATAGTTAGATAATTCCAAGGCTTCAGGGTCTATAACAATGTCTGTGGTTAGAAGGGTCTTCCATAAATGGACTCAAAGGGGGATAGTCCCTCATTTGAGGGTGCAATTCGAGCCCTCATTAAAGCTATGTGTAGAACTTTACACCAATTGTCATGCCTCTCTTGAGTTAATGTGCACAGATGTCTCTTAATAATGTCATTAGCTTTTTCAACCTATCCTGAGGATTGGGGTCTCCAGGAACAGTGTAAATGATAGTCTATTCCTAGAGCTTTTGACATCCCCTGAGTTACAGTAGCTTTAAAGGCAAAGCCATTGTCACTCTGAAGGCTCCATGGCAGCCCAAACCTGGGAGTAATTTCATGGATTAAAATCCTTATAACCTGCTTAGGCTGTTCACTATGACAGGGAAAAGCCTCAATCTGTCCAGTAAATTTATCTACCCAAACTTGTAATCAAGAATATCCATTTGCCTTTGGCATATGAGTAAAATCAATTTCCCAGTCCTCTCCAGGATATTTTCCACTTCATTGTAACCCAGATTTTGCTAACTTTTCAGTCTTTGGGTTATTTTTCTGACAAATCTCACATCTTTTGATAATGTTCTCTAAAGTTTTCATTACATTTTTTCCTTCAAAGAAATGAGAAGCCATCTGGTAAGTGCTCTCAACACCTAAATGAAAACTCTGGTATAAACTCTTAAGAATTTTCCATTGAGAATTTTCAGTAATTATTCATCATCCGTCCTTGGACTATGAGCATCCTTTATCGATAATGCTTGCTCCTACTTTCTCATATCTTTCTAATTTTTCCTCATTGTAATGTTTTTCCTATTCCACAGGACCTGTCTAGATCAAAGGCGTCTGCAGTGAGGGGGTTTCTTAAAGTGCCGGTTTTCTGGCTTGACAGTCAGCCAGCTGATTACCCTCAGCTACTTATTCCCGTCCCTATTGTACCCTTTGCAGTGCACAACAGCTACTTCTGAAGGACAATTTATAGCAATTAAAAGTCTCTCAATCTTTTGAAATGCTTAATGGGTTCTCTTGTTGCCATTTTAAATTGTCTTTCTTTCCGTATTGCAGCATGAACATGTAAAGTCAAATAAGCATACTTAGAATCAGTGTAGATATTGACTTGCTGCCCTTTGATTAACTCCAGAGCTTGGGTCAGAGCCACAAGCTCCACTACCTGAGCACTCATTCCCTGGGGGAGAGACTTTGCTTTTAAAATCTGTCCATCCGCATTATAGTGTGACCTGCTTTAAGTTTCCCATCCCGAACAAAAGAACTGCCATCTGTTAATATTTCCATATCAGGATTGTCTAATGGGGTATCCATCAGGTCTTCCCAAGCTGTATAGTTTAAAGTTAGAAATTGGGAACAATTGCTATCAGGTGTTTCATTTTCCTTGTCAAGAAGGAAAGTGGCAGGATTTAAGTTTTTCAGGTATCCTATATATAGCTGGTAAGGCCCTCGGGGTTGTGTCAAAACTCCCAAGACTGTACCTTTTCTTTCAGTGACAAACAAATTAAATTCTGACCCTGTGGGCAAGCTCACAGCAGGAGCTGGCAGGAGAGCAATCTGAAGAGCTTTAAAAGCCTTTTGAGTATCTGGAGACTGAACCAGTTTGTCAGTTTGGGCTTGTTGAGTTTCAGTTGTAAGTTCATATATAGGCCAGGCAAGTTCCCCATAACCCAAAATCCAAATGAGGCAGTAGCCTATGATTCCCCCAAGTCCTCTCAATTGTCTGAAAGTCATAGGTAGGGGATGACATAGTATAGGTTTAACTCTAGAAAGCATGCTGAAAAATATTTCTCTTGTTCAGTAATTTTATACAATAGAGTAGAAGGATTAGGCACCATGGGGTGTAAAGGATATACAGCCTCATTTATTATTTGTAAATCTTGAACTAGTCTCCACTTATAATTTGACTTCTTTATACGCAAAATAGGAGTGTTGCATGGACTGTTACAGGGAATTAATAGCCCCTGCTCCTTTATAATCTCAACAATGGGTTTTAACCCTTCTTTAACCTCTGGTTTCAGTGGATACTGCTTTTGATGGGGAAATATGGTGGGTTTTTGAGCTTCACAACTACAGGAATAGCATTTTGTGCTCGACCCAGAGATTTTCCATCAGCTCACACTTTAGGATTTACATTTTGTTCAATTAAAGGGAGAGAAAGGAAGGGCTCCATATTCATGAAACAGAGGCATGGACCTTGCTCAGTATATCCCTCCCTAAAAGGGGTGAGGGAGACTCTGGCACAATCTGACACTCTGTAAAAATAGAGTCCCAGTTGCAGCTTGGAGGATGACCAAAATATTAATGTTTGGCTCATCCAGACAGTCCCATTATGAAAGCAGATTGGGGAGAAAGTGGACCAGGGACTTCAGTAAGCACAGAGAACTTGCCCTCGTGTCCACAAGGAAATTGACAGATTGGCCACCCACGTTCCTCAGCTGTAATTAGGGCGGGAGTTTGTGTGGGGACCCCCAGGCTCATTCAGTCCTGGTTGTCTTGAGAGTCCCACCACTGGGACCTATGCCTCTGGGGGCAGTCTCCTCCTCCAGTGTGGTCCCTTGCAGACAAGACATGGAGCTGGGGACCCCTTAGATGCCTGAGGACAATCCTGCTTGAGGCGCTCCTCCTTTCCACAGTAATAAGCAAGCCCATCCCCTTTCACCTGAGTCTCTCCTGGAACTTTTCTCAGGCTGTTTAAGAACAGTCCTGGCGGCCATTACAAGGGCTTCTGCCAGTACCTTGGTCTTTCTCTGCCTTTCTTTCTTCCCTCATACTCCCTGCCATAACAGACTGACTGAGCCAGTTGCAACGGATTATCTAAAGACTGATTTGGTCCATACATGTGTTTTAGTAGCTTACAGTGGATATCTGTAGCTGACTAAGATCAATCTCAGTGAATCTGCAAAGGGCTTCCCTCAGTCTATCTAGGAATTTACCAGAAGCTTCCTTCTCTTCCTGTTCTATGTTTGCCAAATTAGCATCGTTTAAAGTCTTAGCATGAGCTTGTCTGAGTCTTTGAAGAACACATCTGACAAAATGACTCTTATCCCATCATCCTTTAGCCATGTTTTAGTCCCAATCTGGTTCTATAGTTGGGACTACCTGATCCCCAGTGGGGAGGGCAGCTATCTCATCCTCCCTCTTCCCTAATGATTCCTTGCCAAGCCATTCATCTCCATAGGCAACAGCTTTCCAAACTCAAGTTGTTGATGCAGGAGTTAGTGCCTGTCCCAGGATATACATCACATCCTCCCAAATAAGGTCATATAGCAGAATAGGGAACTGAAAATTTCATACCCTAATATATACCCTTAGGACATAAATCTGACATGTCTCACAGAGAGAAAAAGGGCAACACATATGCTACTTCTACCCATTTCCTTGTTCTCTACAGACCAGTTTAATTGTAAGACAATATTATAATTAAGAGACCTTCCAAGCAGCCACCATTGGCTGTCCTCCAATGGATACTGTGGCCATGTAGTATCACATAGGAAGATCATGCATGTCTTCATTAGGCTCTGGGGATCAAATCTATCCCAGTTTTTCAAAGGAGTGAGGCTGGAATGGTTAGCTCCCATCTCTAAGAGAAAAACAGTGACCAGCACTGTCTTTCTACTGGAGGCATCCCTCCCTGCTCTAGATGGGGGTGGAGACAGGTCTTCCACCTAAGCTTCCTTCCCTGGCCAGAGTTAACCTGTCTCTTACCACAGGTATTCCACTACTGTCCCTCCCTATTCTACCACTGGGGTGGGGTGGAGATGCATCAGGGGTAGACCTGATGGCATCCCAGACTAATATCCAGTTCCTCACCATTAAAACTTTTGCTTGCCTCTGATGCCACCCAAGGTGCAATCAGAGTAACCTTCAGAATCCTTCCCAAGCTAAGACCACTAAGGGAAACATTTGTCTCCTGAGTGCCCGATTCCTGCCACAATAAGATCAGTAAACATACCCTGGGTAGCTCAGCGCCCCTGACCCACCCCATAAGAGTCAGTGATATCCAGCCATCTCATCCGCGCCCCCCTCCCCCCCCCCCCCCCCCCCCCCCAGGATCAGACCATCCCAATGAGTCAACTCTTCGCATGAGGTGGCCAAATACTGGAGTTTCAGCTTAGCATCATTCCTTCTAAAGAAATCCAGGATGTTCCTTCAGAGTGGACTGGTTGGATCTTCTCACCAATACTCAAAAGCATCAATTCTTCATCGCAGCAAAGAGATGGTGAAGGGCTGACCACTGAGGAAAAGTGATTTTTGTCCTCAAGTTATTATGGCCAGTCCTTGCAGTTCATTCCCACAGATTCCACAGGAAAAGTATCTAAGGAGTTGAGAGAGAAGCAACTGGAGATCCTCCTCTGGTCCACTAAGAGCTAGTGTTACCAAAGGAAGAAGGGAAGAAGATGCTGTATTTCCTATCTGAGTAATCTTTAACCTGAGAGATGTTCTTGGAATTAGAACTCCATCTAGCTTCCAAACTATCAACTCCTAGTGAGGCTAGGCAATTCGTGAATACAAAAAAAAAAAAGTTTGGAACCTAAGTGACAGTACACAATAGCAGCATAGATAACAAGTCCCTTGAAAGTCTATGATCCCACTGATTAGGTTAGTAGTTCTAATTCCCAGGAAGTTATGAAATGGTCAAAGAGACCAGAAAGTCTGGCCAAGAAAGGAGAGTTTCATCCACACGTTTCATCCGTCTTGGTCTGTTTCCCTGGAGGAGACATTGGGTGCCTCTTGACATTAGCAGGTCAGTATAATCCCCGACAGGGTTCCTGCCATAAGTGATATGAGGTCACCTCAGAACCAAAGATTTGGACCCAGATCTTGCTTCACACATGTGTGCCTCTTTCAATCAGTCACACACACAAGCAAACCATAGAATTAGTAAAGTACAGCAGAAAATGTGTTTGCCAGGAGAACAAAGAACTAGAGCTCCAAGCATCCTTACCTTGTCCTGAAGAATCCCAAGTGAGCTCCCAAGGTGAAAGGTTGTTGCTGAGCCATGAAAGATGATGGGATTCTTGGCCTTTGGAAGAGAAGAATTCAATCTGGGGCCAGTGATGAGACTTGATCACTCCAAGCTTTTGTGTAATAAAGTTTTATTAAAATATAAAAGAGAGAGATTAAGCTTCTGACCTAGACATTAGAAGGGGCAGAAAGAGTGCCCCCTTGCTAGACTTTAATGGTAACTTATACACCTATCAGAAGGGTACTAATTAAAGAAAAAAATGTCTCAAAACTCAGAGAGTGGCATCAGGGCCCCTCACCCACAACATGCATTTTGAGGTAACATTGGAACAAGGTGAGTCATCCCAGGCCATAAAACAACTGACATGAATCTTGAAGAAGGCAGGTTTCCAAGCAAATACATAGTCTAATTAACATAGATTAGGAGAACAATTGTGTGAGAAAAACATACTGGTTTGTTGAGTCATTATCAGTTCTGAGTCTTAGGCAGAACCTAAGTGAAGAAACAGGAGTCTAGGCTAAATACATAGTTCATTAGCATAGCTTAAGAGAAACATTTCTAAATGGAAGGGGGCTTCCATGCAGGGATGGCTCTGCACTGTCCCTTTGTTTGTCTCAGGTACCTCTGAGAAGGAGACACCCTTTCATCCAGGGAATGAACAAAGTGACATCAGATGGCCTCTGCTGGGCAGCTGCGGCAGAAACTGGGGACAGATCAAAGCAGAAGAGGACCAACATCTGCTGCAACCAAAGCATGGAAGAGTTTCCACTGAGTCAGAGATCTCCATTGTGTTCTTGTGCACTGGCTTTTGGAATTCAAGTAAAGGCCCTTTCATTTCAAGTGAAATTCCTCTTGGTGGTTTGGACCTAGGCTGGTCTTTGGAGAGAGATCAATCCCTAAGCGTTTGGAGTGGGAACACTAACTCCAAGACCCTAGACAACCAGAGAACTAACCCTAGGGAGTATCAAATAGTGTCAACTCACACAAAGGAAACCACTTAAATACAAGACCCGGCATCACCAAACCACCAGTAGCACCCTGTGCAGGACTCCTCATCTAAACACCAAACAAAACAAAAATACAAACCCAATCACTCAGCCTTGCCCATCAGAGGAAAAACAAACAAAAACTCAGCATAAGTCTCACCCTATACAAAGCTTACACAAACCACTGGACCAACATTAGCTTCCTAAGGACAGGGACATTTGTTTATGTTTACTTAGGATTCTGAGCCTAATGACAGAAGCAGCACTTTGTGTCACTGCAGGGTGGTTGCAATCTTAAGCTTGAAAGAAATGCACTTGGGTTCATTTGCCTCTTCCTTACGACCACAGTTCTGCTTAAGTATCTGTGTTTTCTGAAGGCAAGGTTCTTGCTTACTAATGTTAACAAGTCACCAGACAGTGTAATTCTGCCCACTCGGTAAAAAAAAAAGTATGGCAGAAGCACTCACAGAACACACTTCCCTGAACTCTTCTAAGGAAATGATACAGTGTGTCTGTCCTAAGGAGTGTCTTTGTATAGCTCTGAGGTTGTGGGGAAACAATTCTCTGAACCTAGAACTTGGGGGCTGAAATGAAAGCAGCATTTGCACCTAGCGAACCTGAAATACTTGCAATCTCCAGCCTGATAGAAAAGCACACGGGGACATTTTTTGCTTCATTAGGACCACAAGGCTTCTCAAGTACTTGTGTTTTCTGAAGAAACATGCTGCTTACCACTTCTTGATGGGAAGTCCTCTGTCAGTACAGTTTTAGCTGATCAGTGCAACAACAGATACGAAAGTCAACATTCAAGGATAGCACATTGTGTCCTAGGATGCATTTACACAACTTTGAAACTACAGGGAGACATCTTTTTGTGCACCTGGAGTTGGGGTCTGATGTCCCAAAGAAGTAATTTCCCCATGGGAAACCTGCGTAGTTGCAGCATCCCACCTGCCAGAAAAGGACAACAGGCTCAGTCTACTCTTCCATTCCAGAACATCTTTGGTTAAGTAGTTGAATTTTCATTGAATCCAGCTGGCTTCCCTGGTGGCTCAAAGGAAAAAGCATCTGCCTGCAACCTGGGAGACCCAGGTTTGATCCCTGAGTCAGGAAGATCCCCCAGAGTAGGAAATGGAAAGCCACTTCAGTACTCTTGCCAGGAAAATTCCATGGATGGAGGAGCCAGTAAGCTACAGTCCATGGGATTGCAAAGAGTCGCACACAACTGAGCAATGTTAATTCTCATGAAGCAGGCAGCTTGCCACTTCTGGTTGCGAAGTCACCTGACAGGACTTTTCACCTCATCATGGTAAAGACAGGCCTAACAATCCACATTCATAGAGCACTCTCTATTGCTGTCTTTGCTCCACAAATGGTAGAGTTTTTACACTACGAGTGTCTTTACACAGCTATAAATGTGCAGGGAAATGTGTTATCTTGAAGCTGCAAATCCAGATAATATGGCAAAATCAGTATATTCCTCCTGTGAAAGCTGGATAGTTGCAGCCTCCAACCAGATAGGAAGAAACGCACTGGCTCATTTGGGCATTAAAACAACAGTATTGGTTCATTACTTAATTCTTCCAAAAGGAGCATGCAACTTGCCACTTCTAACTGGGAAGCCATCACCCAGTCCAGTTTCACCAAATTAGGCTGCTGACAACAGGTATGGCAGTCAACACTCCCAGAACATTCCCTTCTGAACTCTTTACTCATCAAATGGTGCAGTCTGCCCTTGAGTTCTCTTACACAGCTTTCTAACAACAGGGACATTTGTTTATGTTCACATGGGGTTTGGAGCCTAATGGCAGAAGTAGCACTCCTGTCACTGCAGGGTGGTTGCAGTCTTAAGCCTGAAGGAAACGCACATGGGTTCATTTGCCTCTTCCTTACAAAGGCAACTTTGCTAAAGTGTCTGCATTTTCTGAAAACATAGGCGCTTGCTTATTAATGCCTCAAATCACCTGACAGTGCAATTCTGCCCACTCAGAGTAACAACAGGTATGGCAGAAGCACTCACAGAACACTCTTCCCTGGTCTCTTTCCTAAGAGAATAATACAGTGTGTTCTAGGGGTATCTTTGCCCAGCTCTGAAGCTGTGTGGAAATGTTTATTTGAACCTAGAACTCGGGGTCTGAAATGAAAGCAGCATTTGCACCTAATGAACCTGGAATACTTGCAATCTCCAGCCTGATGGAAAAACACACAGGAGCAATTTTCCCTGCTATAGGACCACAAGTCTCATCAAGTACTTGTGTTTTCTGAGAGAAACACACTGCTTGCCACTTCTTTATAGAAAGTCCTCTGATAGTACAGTTTTAGCTGATCAGTGCAAAAACATATAAAAGTCACCATTCACGGAGAGCACTTTATGTCCTAGGAATGCATTTACACAGCTTTTAATCTGCAGGGAGATGTCTTCTTGTGCACCTGGAATTGGGGTCTGATGTCCAGAGCAGTCGTTTCCCCATGGGAACCCTGTGCAGTTGCAGCATCCCTCCTGATGTAATTTCGAGAGTCACAGCCAGTTTATTTCCCTGCCCTTTCTGAGCCTTGTGAACACATGCCTAGGTCATACTGTGACACCACTGAGGAAACAGTCTGTGTGAGTGTCTGAGAGTGCTGAGTACCATACTGCTGTTACCTAGATTAGCTGATATCCCAAAGGAAAGGATCTTGATGCAAGGAGTTGCAAGCCCTCTACTTGCTTCAGAAATCCCAATGTTTTGGTCAAAGCTATTGCTGTCAAAAGTAGGAAAAAAAATTGTACGGATTTTCAGGCAGTTGCTAGGCCACACCGTTTCAGGGCCATCAGAGAGAAAATGCTCATTTTGCCAACAAGGTCCTGTATCCAGGTTCACACTCAGTATGTGTCCCTGCAATATCCAAGAATATTCCAGACAGACCTAGGATCTCTGGACTTTCCTACAGAGAAAACTTATGGAACTAGAGTTGTTTTTGCTTGTTTGTTTTTCCCTGTTAAGTATGTGGTCCTTCCCTACTATGACACACGTGAGGGGTAATTGTTAATTAAAATGACCTCCAAGCACAGATTTGCAAGTAGTGTGTTATTCTCAGCAAACAGAATGTTGGGAAACCTATGTTCCTTCAATGAACGAAAGGCAAAAAAAAAAAAAAAAGAATGTTTTTCAGACATCTATCTGTTAGCAACTGTCTAGATTCTATGATGATAGAAACTCTTGAAATTTAATTTGAAGAGTTTGCACAAAGGCCTTAATTTCAAGAGTCACAGCCATTATGTTTTTCTGCACTTTCTGAGCCTGGTGAATACATTCCTAGGTCATCCTGAGACTGCCCAAGAGGAACAGTCTGTGGGAGAGTGACTGAGAGTGCTGAATGCCATACTGTTGTTGCCTAGATCAGTTGACATTCCAGTGGAAAGGACCATGATGCAAGGATTGCAAGCTACCTGCTCGCCTCAGAAATCCCAAAGTTTTGAGGAAAATTATTGCTGTCAATGAAAACAGCATTGCTGAAAACAGCAATGAGATAGATTTTCAGGCAGTTGCTCAGCCACATTGTTTTAGGGCCAACAGAGAGAAAATAATAATTTTGCTGACAACATCCAGTATCCAGGTTCAAACTCAGTATGTGTCCCTGTAGTATCCAAGAATATTCCAGACAGACCTAGGATCACTGGATCATCCTACAGAGAAAATTTGATGGAATTGGGTTTTTTTGTTTGTTTGTTTTTCCCTGTAATTATGTGGTCCTTCCCTACTGTGTCCATTCTGAAGGAGATCAGCCCTGGGATTTCTTTGGAAGGAATGATGCTAAAGCTGAAACTCTAGTATTTTGGCCACCTCATACGAAGAGTTGACTCATTGGAAAAGACTCTGATGCTGGGAGGGATTGGGGGCAGGAGGAGAAGGGGACAACAGAGGATGAGATGGCTGGATGGCATCACTGACTCGATGGATGTGAGTCTGAGTGACCTCCGGGAGTTGGTGATGGACAGGGAGGCCTGGTGTGCTGCGATTCATGGGGTTGCAAAGAATCGGACATGACTGAGTGACTGATCTGATCTGATCTGATCCCTACTGTGACACACATGAGGGGAAATTGTTACTTAAAATGACCTCCAAGCAAGGATTTCCAAGCAGTGTGTTCCTCTAAGCAAATAGAATGCTGAGAAATCTGTGTTCCTTCAATGTAAGAAAGGCAAAAAAAAAAAAAAAAAAGAGTGTTTTTCAGCTATCTATTTTTCAGGAACTGTCTAAATTCTATGATGTGAGAACACCACATTTGCACAGAGGCCCTGATTTCCTGAGTCACAGCCAGTATGTTTCCCAGCACTTTCTGAGCCTGGTGAACACATTCCTACGTCTTATTGGGAACATCCATGAGGAAACAGGCTGAGGGAGTGTGTCTGAGAGTGCTGAGTGCCATACTGTTGCTTTGTAGATTAGTTGACATTCCAGTGGAAAGGACTTTGATGCAAGGATGCAAGGAGTCATAAGCCACCTGGCTGCTTCAGAAATCCCAATGTTTTGACCAAAGCTATTGCTGTCAAGGCAATGGCAACCCACTCCTGTACTCTTGCCTGGAAAATCCCATGGACGGAGGAGCCTGGTAGGCTGCAGTCCATGGGGTTGCTGAGGGTCGGACACAACTGAGCGACTTCATTTTCACTTTTCACTTTCATGCATTGGAGAAGGAAATGGCAACCCACTCCAGTGTTCTTGCCTGGAGAATCCCAGGGACGGGGGAGCCTGGTGGGCTGCCGTCTATGGGGTCGCATAGAGTCGCACACAACTGAAGTGACTTAGCAGCAGCATTGCTGTCAAAGTAGGAAAAGAAATTGGATGGATTTTCAGGCCATTGTTTTAGGCTGCACTGTTTCAGGACCAGCAGAGAGAAAATGCTAATTTTGCCAACAGGTCTGTTATCCAGGTTCACACTGAGTACGTGTCCCTGCAGTATCCAAGAATTTCTAGACAGAATTAGGATCATTGGACCTCTCCTACAGAGAAAATTTGATGGAACTTGGGGTTTTTGTTTGTTTGTTTTTCCCTGTGATTCTGCCGTCCTTCCCTACTGTGACACACGTGAGGGGAAATTCTTACTTAAAAATGACCTCCAAGCAAGGATTGGCAAATAGTGGGTTATTCTCAGCAAAGAGAATGCTGGGAAACATACATTCCTTCAATGAATGAAAGGCAAAAAAAGTGAATTTCAGGCATCTATCTATCAGCAACTGTCTAGATTTCAATAGGTGAGGAAAACACAAATGCGCAGAGGCCCTATTTCCCTGCACTTTCTGAGCCTTGTGAACCCATGCCTAGGTCATACTGGGAACACCCCTGAGGAAGCAGTCTGTGGGAGACTGTCTGAGAGTGCTGAGTGCCATACTGCTGTTACTAGATTAGCTGACATTCCAAAGGACAGGACCTTGATGCAAGGAGTTGCAAGCCCCCTGCTTGCTTCAGAAATCCCAGTGTTTTGACCAAAGCTATTGCTGTCAAAAGTAGGGGGAAAAAAATTGTATGGATTTTCAGGCAGTTGCTAGGCTGCACCATTTCAGGGCCATCAGAGAGAAATGCTAATTTTGCCAGCAAGGCGCAGTATCCAGGTTCACACTCAGTGTGTGTCCCTACAGTATCTAAGAATATACCAGACAGACCTAGGATCACTGGATCTTTTCTACAGAGAGAATGTAAGGAACTTGAGGTTTTTTGCTTGTTTGTTTTTCCCTGTAAGTAGGCAGTCCTTCCCTACTGTGACACACGTGAGGGGTAATTGTTAGTTAAAATGATCTCCAAGCACAGATTTGCAAGTAGTGTTGTTATTCTCAGCAAACAGAATATTGGGAAACCTATGTTTCTTTGATGAATGAAAAGCAAAAAAGGGAAGTGTTTTTCAGGCACCTACCTGCTAGCAACTGTCTAGATTCTATGATGTGAGAAGACCATGTTTGCACAAAGGCCCTAATTTAGACAGTCACACCTGATATGTTTCTCTGCACTTTCTGAGCCTGGTGAATACATTTCTAGGTCATCCCGGAACTGCCCATGAGGAAACAGTCTGCTCAAGAGTGACTGAGAGTGCTGAGTGCCATACTGTTGTTGCCTAGATTCGTTGACATTCCAGTGGAAAGGACCTTGAGACACTAGGAGTTGTAAGCTGCCTACTTGCTTCAGAAATCCCAATGTTTTTACCAAAGCTATTGCTGTCAAAGTACGAAAACAACATTGGCTAGATTTTCAGGCAGTTGCTAAACCCCAGCCTTCTAGAGTCAATGCTAATTTTGTCATCAAGGTGCAATATCCAGGTTCACACTCAGTAGGTATCCCTGCAGTATCCAAGAATTTTCAAGACAGACCTAGGATCACTGGATCCTTCCTACAGAGAAAACTTGTTGGAACTTGGGGTTTTTGTTTTTTGTCTTTCCCTGTGATTATGCTTTGGAGAACAAGTGGCAACCCACTCCAGTATTCTTGCCTGGAGAATCCCAGGGACAGAGGAGCTTAGTTGGCTGCCGTCTGTGGGGTTGCACAGAGTCAGACACAACTGAAGCGACTTAGCAGCAGCAGCAATTATGCTTTCCTTCCCTACTGTGAAACAGGTGAGGGGAAATTGTTACCTCCAAGTAAGGATTCACAAGTAGTGGGTTACTCTCAGCAAACAGAATGCTGGGAAACGTACATTGCTTTGATGCATGAAAGGCAAAAAAAGAGTGATTTCCAGGCATCTCTCTCTCAGCAACTGTCTAGATTTTATGATGTGAGAACATAACATTTGCACAGAGGCCCTAATTTGGGGAGTCACAATCAGTATGTTTCCCTCCACTTTCTGAGACTGGTGAACAGATTCCTTGGTCATACTGGGACTGCCCATGAGGAAAATCTGTGGGAGAGTGTCTGAGAGTGCTGAGTGCCATAGTGTTGTTACCTAGATTAGTTGACATTCCAATGGAAAGGACCTTGACATAAGGAGTTGCAAGCCACCTGCAGTCACACAAAGAAATGCTGCTTCTGCCATTAGGCTCCAAATCCCATGTTAACACTCCTATGTACAGACACTGTACCATGTGCTGAGCAAAGATATAGGTGGAGAGGGCTCTGTGAATGTGGATGGCCAAGGCTGTTTTACTCTGATTAGGTGAAATGTACTGTCAGGTGAGCTCACAGCAAGAAGTGGCAAGCAGCCTGATTCGTGACATATGAAGGTGTTAAGTTGTGTTTGACTCTTTGCCATCGACTGTAGCTTTCAGGCAAGAGTACTGGAATGGGTTGCCATTTCCTTCTCCGGTAGGTGGAACTTCCCAATCCAGGGATCAAACCCAGGTGTCCCGCATTGCAGGCAGATGTTCTACTGAGCCATCGGGAAGCTCGCCTGATTCACTAAAAACTCAGCTCCTTAACCAATGCTGTTCTAGGATTCAAGAATAGAATGAGCCTGTGGGTTTGCTGGCAGGTTGGTTGCTGCAACGATATAGGTTTCACAGAAGATGACTGCTGTTTGATGCCATAAGCCAATCCCAGGTCATAAAACACACATCTCCCTGCAGTTTCAAAGCTGAGTAAGTTCATTCCTAGGACACAATGAATGTACTATCCATGAATGTTGACTTCTCTGCCTATTTTTATCCTAATCAGTTAAAACTGTACTGTCAGAGGACTTTCCCACAAAAAGAGGCAAGAAGTGGGATTCTCCCAGAAAACACAAATACTTGATGAAACTTGCTGTCATAAAGAAGGGGAAAATGCACCAGTGAGGTGTTCCATCAGGTTGGAGACTGCAAGTATTCAAGTTCTGTTAGGGGAAAAGTTTGCTTTCTCTTCAGGCTCTGAATTCTAGGTTCAGAAAAATGTTTTTCCCACAGCTTCAGAGCCAGGGAAAGACACTCCTAGAACACACTGTACCATTCCCTTAGAAAAGAGTTCAGGGAAGAGTGTTCTGTGAGTGCTTCTGCCATACCTCTTGTTACCCTGAGTGGGCCAAATGACCCTGTCCCATGACTTTGTAGCATTAATATGCAAGTGCCTGTGTTTTCAGAAAACGCAGATACTTTAGCAAAGCTCTGGTCTTCAGGAAGAGAAAAATGAACTCATGTGTGTTTCTTTCAGGCTAAGGACCACAAGCACCTTGCAGTCACACGAAGAAATGCTGCTTCTGCCATTAGGCTCCAAATCCCGTTTTAAGAAGAACAAATGTCCCTGTAGTTAGAAAGCTGTGTCACAGAGCCCAGGGACAGACTGCACCATTCCAAGAGTTAAGAGTTGAGTGGGGAGGGTTCTGAGAGTTCAGTGGGGAGGGTTCTGTGCCTGTTGACTGCCATACCTATTGTTAGCCTATTTCTTTGAGTGTGGACTGGGTGATAACTTCCCAGTAAGCAGTGGCAAATAGCATGTTCCTCTCAGCAAACTCAAATAATTGACCAAAGCTGTTGTCATAATGAGCAATGGAATGCCCTGGGGTGTTTTTGTGGCTGGTTGGAGGCTACAACTCTCCTGCTTTCCCAGGAGGAACATACTGATTTTTCCCTATTTGCAGGGACATTTGGTTCACATGGGATTTGGAGCCTAGGCAGAAGCAGCATTTCTTCATGTGACTGCAGGGTGGTTGCAGTCTTAAACCTAAAAGAAACGCACACGGGTTCATTTGCCTCTTCCTTACAAAGGCAACTTTGCTAAAGTGTCTGCATTTTCTGAAATACAGGCACTTGCTTATTAATGTCACAAAGTCATCTGACAGTGTAATTGTACCCACTCAGGATAACAACTGGTATGGCAGAAGCACTCACAGAACACTCTTCCCTGGTCTGTTTTCTAAGGGAATGGTACAGTGTGTTCTAAGACTGTCTTTGCACAGATCTGAAGCTGTGGGGAAACGTTTCTTTGAACCTAGAACTCGGGGCCTGAAATGAAAGCAGTGTTTGTGCCCATCAAACCTGAAATACTTGGAATCACCATCAGGATGGAAAAGCACTCGGGGATTTTTCCCTGCTGTAGGACCACAAGTCTCATCAAGTACTTGTGTTTTCTGAGAGAAGCACACTGCTTGCCACTTCTTGATGGGAAGTCCTCTGATAGTACAGTTTTAGCTGATCAGTGAAAAAGCAGATAAAAGTCAACATTCACGGAGAGCACATTGTGTCCCAGGATGCATTTGCACAGCTTTGAAACTGCAGGGAGATGTGCACCTGGAATTGGTATCTGATGTCCCAAAGCAGTCATTTCCCCTTTGGAAACCTGTGTAGTTGCAGCATCCCACCTGCCAGAAAAAGACAACAGGCTCATTCTACTCTTCCATTCCAGAACAGCTTTGGTTAAGTAGCTGAATTTTCAATGGACCTGGCAGGCTTCCCTGGTGGCTCAGAGGGTAAAGTGTCTGTCTGCATTGTGGGAGACCCGGGTTTGGTCCCTGGGTCAGGAAGATCCCCTGGAGAAGGAAATGGCAAGCCACTACAGTCTACTTGCTTGGAAAATTCCATGGATGGAGGAGCCTGGTTAGCTATAATCCATGGGATTGCAAAGAGTTGCACACGACTGAGAAACTTCACTTCTCATGAATCAGGTGGCTTGCCACTTCTGACTGTGAGGTCATCAGATAGTACTTTTCACCTCATCATGGTAAAAACAGGTTGGCCATCCACCTTAACAAAGCACTATCCACTACGTCTTTGCTCCGCATTGGTACAGAGTTTGTACATTAGGAGTGTCTTTACACAGCACTAAATGTGCAGGGAAATGTGTTATCTTGAAGATGCAAATCTAGATAAAATGGAAAAATCAGTATATTTGTCCTGTGAAAGCTGAATAGTTGCAGCCTCCAACCAGCCAGGAATAAATGCACTGGCTCATTTGTCTGGGCATTATGACAATAGCTTTCGGCCATTCTTTGAGTCTTCAGAAAGGAACGTGCAGCTTGCCACTTCTTACTGGGAAGTCATCACCCAGTCCAATTTTACCGAATTAGGGTGCTGACAACAGGTATGGCAGTTAACAGTCCCAGAACACTCCCCAATGAATTCTGAGAACACATCCCACTGAAGTCTTTTTCCATGGAATGGTGCAATGTGTCCCTGGGGTCTCTTACACAGCTTTCTCACAACAGGGACGTTTTTTAATGCTCCCATGGGGTTCAGAGTCTAATGACAGAAGCAGCACTTCTTCATGTGACTGCAGGGTGTTTGCAGCCTTAAGCATGAAAGAAATGCACATGGGTTCATTTGCTTCTTCCTTAGGATCACAGCTTTGCTAAAATGCAGATCGTGTCTGCATTTTCTGAAAGCACAGCCGCTTGCCTAGTGTTGCTACAAAGTCACGTGACAGTGTAATTCTGCCCACTCAAGGGAACAACTGGTATGACAGAAGCACTCACAGAACTCTCTTCCCTGGTCTCTTGTTTAAGTGAATGATACTGTTTGTTCTAGGAGTGTCTTTACAGAGCTTTGAAGCTGTGGGAAACGTTTCTCTGAACCTAGAACTTGGGGCCTGAAATGAAAGCAGCATTTGCGCCTAACAAACATGGAATGCTTGCATGTCCAGCCTAACAGAAAAGCTCACAGGGGCACATTTCCTTTCTTTAGGACCAGAAGTTGGCTTGCCATTTCATGAAGGAACATTTCTAACAGTACAGTTTTAGCTTATCAGTGCAAAAAGAGATATAAAAGTCAACATTCATGGAGATTACGCTGTGTCCTAGGAATGCATTTACACAGCTTTGAAACTGCAGGGAGATGTCTTCTTTTACAAGCGGAATTGGGGTCTGAAGTCCCAAAGTAGTCATTTCCCCTTGGGAAACCTGTGTGGTTGCAGCATCCCACCTGCCAGAAAAAGACAACAGGCTCATTCTGCTCTTCCATTCCAGAACATCTTTGGTTAAGTAGTTGAATTTTCACTGAATCTGATGCACTTCCCTAGTGGCTCAGAGGGTAAAGCGTCTGCCTGCCACATGAGGGACTTGGGTTCTATCCCTGGGTCAGGAAGATCCCCTGGAGAAGGAAATGGCAAGCCATTCCAGTACTCTTGCTTGGAGAATTCCGTGGATGGAGGAGCCTGGTAAGGTACAGTCCATGGTGATTGCAGAAAGCCACACGACTGAGCAACTTCACTTCTCATGAAGCAGGCAGCTTGCCACTTCTGGCTGCAAGGTCACCTGACAGTACTTTCCACCTCATAAGGATAAAAACAGGCCTGGCCATCCACATGCACAGAGCACTCTCCACTACCGTCTTTGCTCCACAGACGGTACAGTTTGTATACTAGGGTGTCTTACACAGCTCTAAATGCTGCAAAACGTATTATCTTGAAGCTGCACATCTGGGTAATATGCCAAAATCAGTATACACTTTCTGTGAAACCTGGATTGTTGTAGCCTCTAATCAGCAAGGAAGAAATGCACTGTCTCATTTGTCTGAGCATTATGACAACAGCTTTGTACCTTATTTGAATCTTCTGAAAGGAACATGCAGCTTGCCACTTCCTACTGGGAAGTCATCATCCAGTCCACTTTTACCAAATTAGGCTGCTGACAACAGGTATGGTAGTCAACAGTCCCAGAACACTCCCCACTGAACTCTTTACACATGGAATGGTGCAATTTGTCCTTGGACTCAGTTGCATAACTTTCTAATGACAGGGACTTTTGTTTGGTTCACCAGGGATTTTTAGCCCAATGGCAGAAGCAGCAGTCCTCTGTGTCACTGCAGGGTGGTTGCAATCTTAACCCTGAAAGAAACATACATGGGTTCATTGCCTCTTCTTTACAACCGCAGCTTTGCTTAAGTATGTGCATTTTCTGAAAGCACAGGTGCTTGCTTATTAATGTTACAAAGTCACCTAATAGTGTATTTCAGCCCGCTCAGGGTAACAATAGGTATGGCAGATGTATCACAGAACACTATTCCCTATACTCTTTTCTAAGTGAATGATACAGTGTGTTCTAGGACTGTCTTTGCACAGCTCTGAAGCTGTGGCAAACCATTTCTCTGAAGCTAAAACTCGAGGCCTGAAATGAAAGCAGCATTTGCGCCTAAAGAACCTGGAATACTTGCAATATCCATCCTGCCGGAAAAGCTCACAGGGGCATTTTTCCCTACTTTAAGACCAAAGTCTGCTTGTCACTTTTTGATAGAAAGTCTTCTGACAGTACAGATTTAGTTGATCAGTGCAAAAACAGATGCAAACGTCAACATTCTTGGAGAGCACATTGTGTCCTAGGAATGCATTTATACAGCTTTGAAAGTGCAGAGGCATGGACCTGTCCACCTGGAAATGGAGACTAACGTCCCAAAGCAGTCATTTCCCCTGGTAAACCTTTGCAGTTGCAGCATCCCACCTACCAGAAATACACAGCAGGCTCATTCTGCTCTTCCATTCTAGAGCAGCTTTTGGTAAGTGGTTGAATTTTCAATGAATCCGGTGGGTTCCTCTGGTGGCTCAGAGGGTAAAATGTCTGCCTGCAATGAGGGAGACCAGGGATCGATCCCGTGTCGGGAGGATTCCCTGGAGAAAGAAATGGCAAGTCACTCCAGTACTCCTGCTTAGAAAATTCCATGGACAGAGGAGCCTGGTCAGCTACAGTCTATGGGATTGCAAAAAGCCAACACGACTGAGCACCTTCACTTCTCATGAAGCAGGTGGCTTGCCACTTCTTGATTCGAGGTCACCTGACAGTACTTTTCACCTCTTCAGGGTAAAAACAGTCCTGGCCATCCACATTCACAGAGCATTCTCCACTGCTCTTTGCTCTGCAAATGGTACAGAATTTATACACTAGGAGTGTCTTTACATAGCACTAAATGTGCAGGGAAATGTGTTATCTTGAAGCTGGAAGTCTGGGTAATATGGCAAAATCAGTATATTTCTACTGTGAAAGCTGGATAGTTGCAGCCTGCAATCAGCCATGAAGAAATGCACTGGCTCCTTTGCCTGGGCATTATGACAACAGCTTTGGGAAATTCTTTGAGTCTTCCAAAAGGAACCTGCAGCTTGCCACTTCTTACTGGGAAGTTGTCACCCAGTCCAGTTTCACCGACTAGGCTGCTGACAACAGGTATCCCAGAACACTCCCCACTGAGCTCTTTACTCATGGAATGGTGCAATATGTTCCTGGGCTCTCTTAACACTGCTTTCTAAGGACAGGGATATTTGTTTATGTTCACCTGTGATTTTTAGCCTAAAGGCAGAGGCAGCATTTCTTTGTGTGACTGCAGGATGCTTGCACTTTTAACCCTGAAAGAAACACACATGGGTTCATTTGCCTTTTCCTCATGACCACAGCTTAGCTTATATATGCATTTTGTGAAAGAACAGGCACTTGCTGATTAATGCTACATAGTCACTTGACAGTGTAATTCTGCCTATCAGGGTGACAGCAGGTATGCCAGAACCACTCACATAACACTCTTCCCTGAACTCTTTTCTAAGGCAATGATACAGTGTGTGATAGGAGTCTCTTTGCACAGCTCTGAAGCTGTGGGGAAACATTTCTCTGAACCTTAGAACTCAGGGCCTGAAATGAAAGTAGCATATGTTGCTAATGAACTTGGAATACTTGTAATCTCCAGCCTGACAGAAAGCTCTCAGGGGCATTTTCCCCTTCTTTAGCACTGAAAGTCTGCTTGCCACTTCTGATGGGAATTCCTCTGACAGTACAGTTTTAGAGGATCAGTGCAAAAAGGGATGCAAAAGTCAACATTCACAGAGAGCATGTTGTGTCCTAGGAATGCATTTAACACAGCTTTGAGTCTACAGGGAGACGTCTTTCTGTGAACCTGGAATTGGTGGTCTGACGTCCCAAAGCAATCATTTCCCCTTGGGTAACCTGTGTGGTTTCAGCATCCCACCTGCCAGAAAAACACAGCAGGCGCATTCTACTTTTCCATCCCAGAACAGCTTTGGTTAAGTAGTTGAATTTTCTGTAAACCCCAGCGGGCTTCCCTGGTGGCTCAGAGGGTAAAACGACTGCCTGAAAAGTGGGACACCTGCCTTCAAAACCTGGGTCAGGAGGATGCCCTGGAGAAAGAAATGGCAAGCCACTCTAGTACTGTTACCTGGACAATTCCGTGGACTGAGGAGCCTGTTAAAGTAGAGTCCACGGGATTGCAAAGAGTCAAACATGACTGAGAAACTTCACTTCTCATGAAGCGGACGGCTTGCCACTTCTTGATTTGAGGTCACCTGACAGTATTTTTCACCTCATCAGGGTAAAAACAGGCCTGGCCATCCACATTCACAGAGCACTCTCCACTGCTATCTTTGCTCCACAAACGGCACAGAATTTGTACGCTAGGAGTGTCTTTACACAGCACTAAATCTGTAGGGAAATGTGTTATCTTGAAGCTGCAAATCCGGGTAATATGGCAAAGTCAATATATTCCTCCTGTGAAAGATGTATAGTTGCAGCCTGCAAGCAGCCAAGAAGAAACACACGGGCTCATTTGTCTGGGCATTATGACAACAGCTTTCGCCATTCTTTGAGTCTTCCAAAAGGAATGTGCAGCTTGCCACTTCTTACTGGGAAGTCATCAACCGGTCCAGTTTCACCAAATTAGGCTGCTGACAACAGGTATGGTAGTCAACAGTCCCAGAACACTCCTCACTGAACTCTTGACCCATGGAATGATGCAATCTGTCCTTGGGGTCTCTTACACAGCTTTCTCACAACAGGGATTTTTTTTTTTTTTTTTTATGCTCACACAGGATTCAGAGACTAATGGCAGAAGCAGCACTTCTTCATGTGACTGCAGCGTGGTTTCAGTCCTAAGCCTGAAAGAGATGCACTTGGGTCCGTTTGCCTCTTCCTTATGATGGCAGTTTTACTTAAGTTTCTGTGTTTTCGAAAAAGAACACGCCCTTGCTTATTAATGCTACGTAGTCACTTGACAGTGTAATTCAGCCCACTCCGGGTAACAACAGGTATGGCAGAAGTACTCACAGAACACTCTTCCCTGAACTCTTTTCTAAGGGAATGATACAGTGTGCTCTAGGAGTGTCTTTACACAGCTCTGAATCTGCAGGGAAATGTTTGAACCTAGAAATGGTGGCCTGAAATGAAAGCAGCATTTGTTACTAATGAACTTGGAATACTTACAATGTCCAGCCTGATGGAAAAGTTCATGGGGTCATTTTTTTCTTCTTTAGGACCACACGTCTACTTGCCACTTTTTGATGGGAAGTCCCTTAGCAGTACAGTTTTAGCTAATGAGTGGAAAAACAGATACAAAAGTCAACATTCACAGAGAGCACGTTGTGTCCTAGGAATGCATTTACACAGCTTTGAATCTTCAGGGAGACGTCCTGTTGTGCACCTGGAAATGGGGTCTGATGTCCCAAAACAGTCATTTCCCCTTGGGAAACTGTGTGGTTGCAGCATCCCACCTGCCAGAAAAACACAACAGGCTCATTCTGCTCTTCCATTCCAGAACAGCTTTGGTTAAGTAGTTGAATTTTCAATGAATCCGGCAGGCTTCCCTGGTGGCTCAGAGGGTAAAGCATCTGCCTGCAACATGGGTGACCTGGGTTTGATCCTTGGATCAGGAAGATCCATTGAGAATTAAATGGCAAGCCACTCCAGTAGTCTTGCCTGGAAAATTCCATGGATGGAGGAGCCTGGGAAGCTACAGTCCATGGGATTGCAAAGAGTCACAATGACTGAACAGCTTTACTTCTCATGAAGCAGGCAGCTTGCCGCTTCTGGCTGCAAGGTCACCCGACAGTACTTTTCACCTCTTCAGGGTGAAAACAGGCCTGGCCATCCACATTCACAGAGCACTCTCCACTGTTATCTTTGTTCCCCAAATGGTACAGAGTTTGTACACTAGGAGTGTCTTTACACAGCTCTACTTGTGCAGGGAAATGTTATCTTGAAGCTGTAAATCTGGGTAATATGGCAAAATCAGAATATTCCTCTGCTGAAAGCTGGGTAGTTGCAGCCTCCAACCAGCAAGAAATGCACTGGCTAATATGTCTGGGCATTATGACAACAGCTTTCAGCCATTCTTTGAGTCTTCCAAAAGGAACGTGTAGCTTGCCACTTCTTACTGGGAAGTCATCACCCAGTCTAGTTTCACTGAATTAGGCTGCTGACTACAGATATGGCAGTCAACACTCCGAGAACACTCCCCACAGAACTCTTTACTCATGGATTGATGTAGTCTGTCCTTGGGTCTCTTACACAGCTTTCTAACAACAGGGACATTTTGGTTCACATGGGATTTTTAGCCTAATGGCAGAAGCAGTATTTCTTCATTTGACCACAGGGTGATGGCAGTCTTAAGCCTGAAAGAAATGCACACAGGTTCATTTTCCACTTCCGTACGAAGGCAGCTTTGCTAAAGTGTCTGCTTTTTCTGAAAGCACAGACTCTAGCTTATTAATGCTACCAAGTCACCTGACAGTGTAATTCTTCCCACTCAGGGTAACAACTGGTATGGCAGAAGCCCTCACAGAGCACTCTTCCCTGGTCTCTTGTCTAAGGGAATGATACAGTGTATTCTAGGAGTGTTTTGCACAGCTCTGAAGCTGTGGGGAAATGTTTCTCTGAACCTAGAACTCAGGGCCTGAAATGAAAGCAACATCTGTGCCTAAGGATCCTGAAATAATTGCAATCCCCAGACTGACGGACGGAGAAGGCAATGGCACCCCACTCCAGTACTCTTGCCTGTAAAAGCCCATGGATGGAGGAGCCTGGTAGGCTGAAGTCCATGGGGTTGCTGGGAGTCAGACGTGACTGACCGACTTCACTTTCACTTTTCACTTTCATGCATTGGAGAAGGAAATGGCAACCCACTCCAATGTTCTTGCCTGGAGAATCCCAGGGACAGGGGAGCCTGGTAGGCTGCCGTCCATGGGGTCACACAGAGTGGGACACGACTGAAGTGATTTGGCAGCAGCAGCAGCAGCAGACTGACGGAAAACACACTGGGGCATTTTTCCTTCTTTAGGACTGCAAGTCTCATCAAGGACTTGTGTTTTCTGAGAGAAACATTCTGCTTACCACTTCTTGATGGGAAGTCCACTGACAGTACAGTTTTAGCTGATCAGTGTAAAAACAGATGCAAAAGTCAACATTCACAGATAGCCCATTGTGTCCTAAGAATGGATTTACACAGCTTTGAAACTATAGGTAGATATCGTTTTGTGCACATGGAATTGGGGACTGAGGTCCCAAAGCATTCATTTCCCCTTGTGAAGCCTTGTAGTTACAGCATACCACCTGCCAGAGAAATACAACAGGCTCATTCTACTCTTCCATTCCAGAACAGCTTTTGTTAAGTCAGTGAATTTTCAATGAATCCAGCCAGATTCTGGTGACCCAGAGGGTAAAGCATCTGCCTGCAACATTGAGGACCCGGGTGTGATCCCTGGGTCAGGAATATCTCCTGGAAAAGGAAATGGCAAGCCATATCAGTACTTCTTGCCTGGAAAATTCCATCAAAAAAGGAGCCTGGTAAGCTACATTGCATGGGAGTGCAAAGAGTCGCATACAACTGAGCAACTTCACTTCTCATGAATCAGGTGCCTTGCCACTCTGGCTGTGAGGTCACCTGATATTACATCTCACCTCATCAGGCTAAATATAGGCCTGACCATCCACGTTCACAGAGCACTCTTCACTGCTATCTTTGCTCCACAAATGGTACAGAATTTGTACTCTAGGAGTGTCTTTACACAGCTCTAAATGTGCAGGGAACTATGTTACCTGAAGCTGCAAATAAAGTAATATTGCAAAGTCAGTATTTTCCTCCCCCTTAAACCTGGATAGTTGCAGCCACCAACCAGCTAGGAAGAAATGCAGTGACTCATTCGTCTGGGCATTATGACAACAGCTTTGGGCCATTATGAGTCTTCTGAAAGGAAATTGCAGCTTTCCCTTTCTTACTGGGAAGTCATCACCCAGTCCAGTTTCACCAAATTAGGCTGCTGACTACAGGTATGGCAATCAACACTTCCAGAACACTCACTATTGAACTCTCAGAACACTCCCCACTGACCTCTTTACTTGTGGTATGGTGCAGTCTGGCCTGGGCTCACTTACACAGCTTTCTAATGACTGGGGGATTTATTTCTGTTCACATGGGATTTGGAGCCTAGTGGCAGAAGCAGCACTTTTTCGTGTAACTGCAGGGTGGTTGCAGTCTTAAGCCTGAAAGAAATGCACACGGGTTCATTTGCCTATTTCTTACGACTGCAGCTTTAGCATCTGCCTTTTCTGAAAGCATAGGCACTTGCTTTTTAATGCTACAAAGTCATCTGACAGTGTAATTCTACCCACTCAAGGCAACAATTATGGCAGAACCACTCACAGGACATTCTTCACTGAAGTCTTTTCTGAGAAATTGTACAGTGTGTTCTTGGAATCCTGGCACAGCTCTGAACCTGTGTGGAAATGTTTCTCTGAACGTAGAACTCGGGGCCTGAAGAGAAAGCAGTAGTTTCACCTAACAAACCTGGAATACTTGCAATCTCCAGCCTGACGGAAAAGCACACGGGTTGTTTTTCCCTTCTTTAGGACTGCAAGTCTCATCAAGTACTTCTGTTACCTGAAACACTCTGCTTGCCACTTCTTGATGGGAAGTCCTCTGACAGTACTGTTTTTGCTGAATAGGGTAAGAACACATACAGAAGTCAACACTCACAGAGAGCCCATTGTGTCCTAGGAATGCATTTACACAGCTTTAAAACTGCAGGGAGACAACTTTTTGTGAACCTGGAACTGGGATCGGACGTTCCGAAGCAGTCATTTCCCTTTGTGGAACCTGTGTAGTTGCAGCTTCGCACCTGCAGAAAAACAAAACAGGCTCATTCTACTCTTCAATCCCAGAACAACTTTGGGTAAACAGTTGAGTTTTCAATGAATCTGGTGGGCTTCCCTGGTAGCTAAGAGGATAGTGTCTGCCTGCAATGTGGGAGACCCAGGTTTGATACCTGGGTTGCGAAGATCCCCTGGAAACAAATTGGCAACCCACTTTAGTACTCTTGACTGGAAAATTCCATGGGCAGAAGACCTCCATAGGCTACAGTCCATGGGATTGCAAAGAGTCGCACACGAATGGGCAACTTCACTTCTCATGACAGGCAGCTTGCTACTTCTTGCTGTGAGGTCACCTGATAGTACGTTTTACCTACTCAGGATAAAAACAGGCCTGGCCATCCACATTCATAGAGGACTCTCCACAGCTATCTATACTCCTCAAACTGTACAGTGTTTGTACACTAGGAGTGTCTTTCAGTTCAGTTGAGTCGCTCAGTCATGTCCAACTCTTTGCAACCCCATGAATCGCAGCACACCAGGCCTCCCTGTCCATCACCAACTCCTGGAGGTCACTCAGACTCACATCCATCAAGTCAGTGATGTCATCCAGCCATCTCATCCTCTGTCGTCCCCTTCTCCTCCTGCCCCCAATCCCTCCCAGCATCAGAGTCTTCTCCAATGAGTCAACTCTTTGCATGAGGTGGCCAAAGTACTAGAGTTTCAGCTTTAACATCATTCCTTCCAAAGAAATCCCAGGGCTGATCTCCTTCAGAATGGACTGGTTGGATCTCCTTGCAGTCCAAGGGACTCTCAAGAATCTTCTCCAACACCACAGTTCAAAAGCATCAATTCTTCGGTGCTCAGCCTTCTTCACAGTCCAGCTCTCACATCCATACATGACCACAGGAAAAACCATAGCCTTGACTAGATGGACCTTTGTTGGCAAAGTAAGGTCCCTGCTTTTGAATATGCTATCTAGGTTGGTCATAACTTTCTTTCCAAGGAGTAAGCGTCTTTTAATTTCATAGCTGCAATCACCATCTGCAGTGATTTTGGAGCCCAGAAAGATAAAGTCTGACACTGTTTCCACTGTTTCCCCATCTATTTCCCATGAAGTGATGGGACCAGATGCCATGATCTTCGTTTTCTGAATGTTGAGCTTTAAGCCAACTTTTTCACCCTCCACTTTCACTTTCATCAAGAGGCTCTTTAGTTCCACTTCACTTTCTGCCATAAGGGTGGTGTCATCTGCATATCTGAGGTTATTGATATTTCTCCCAGCAATCTTGATTCCAGCTTGTGCTTCTTCCAGCCCAGCATTTCTCATGATGTACTCTGCATATAAGTTAAATAAGCAGGGTGACAATATACATCCTTGACGTACTCCTTTTCCTATTTGGAACCAGTGTGTTGTTCCATGTCCAGTTCTAACTGTTGCTTCCTGACCTGCATATAGGTTTCTCAAGAGGCAGGTCAGGTGGTCTGGTATTCCCATCTCTTTCATAATTTTCCACAGTTTATTGTTATCCACACAGTCAAAGGCTTTGGCATAGTCAATAAAGCAGAAATAGATGTTTTTCTGGAACTCTCTTGCTTTTTCCCCAGTTCTAAATGTGCAGGGAAGCATGCTATGTTGAGGTTGGAATCAAAGTAATATGGCAAAATCTGTATAATCCTCCTGGGAAAGGTAGATAGTTGCGCCCCACGGTGGATAGTTGCCGCCACCAACCAGCCGTGAAGAAACACACTTGAGTTATTTGTCTGTACATTATGACAACAACTTTGGTTCATTATTCAAGTTTTCTGAAAGGAACATGCTACTTGCCACTTCTTATTGGGAAGTCATCACCCAGTCCATTTTTCACCCAATTAGGCTGCTGCCAACAACAGCCAGCTGGTTGTTGTAGGCTGGTAGTCAACACTTCTGGAACACTCCCCACTGAACGTGGGATCCCATGTGTGGGGTTTGGGGGCTGGGTTCGCCTAGCAGACTGTGAATGTGTGACTCCAGATAACATTGTCTGGAGGGGGGTGTCACCCTGAAGACTGTGGACCTGTGACCACAGCTACAGGTTCGGGAGGCGGTCACTCTAGAAACTCTGGACATGTGACCCCAGGTGGAGGGTCTGGGAGGGGGTCACCCTGGATACTGGTGACATTTGATCCCAGGTGGAGGGTCTGAGAGGTGGGGACACTCTGGAGACTGTGTAAGTGAGACCCGAGGAACAGGGTCTGGGAAGTGGGGTCATCCTGGATAATGTGGACATTTATCCCAGAAACAGTGTGGGATGTGAATTTACACTGGAGACTGTGGGCATTTGACCTCAGGCCCAGGGTCCAGGAGGTGGAGTCACTGTGAAGTCTGTGGATGTGCGACACCAGGCACAGGGTATTATTGGGGGGTGTCACCTGGAGACTATGGATGTGTGACTCCAGGTGCAGAGTCAAGAGGACATGACCCTGGAGACTGTGAACATGTGACCCCAGGTAAAAACTCTGGGAGAGTATCACTCTTGAGGCTGTGGTCATGTGACCCTATGTACAGGGTCTGGACTATGGGTTACCCTGGAGACTGGACATGTACCCCAGGTGCAGGATATGGGACATGGGTTTACACTGGAGACTGTGGTCATATGACTCCAGGTAGAGGTTCTTGAGGGTGGGGTCAACCTGGAGACTGTGGACATTTGAACCCAGATATAGTGTCTGGGAGGGGACACCAAGGGGACTGTAGATAGGTGTCCCTAGGTACAGGATCAGGAGGGTGTCACCCTGGAGACTGTGGACATGTGAACCCAGGTATAGTGTCTGGGAGGGGACACCAAGGGGATTGTAGATAAATGTCCATAGGTACAGGGTATGGGAGGGTGTTATCCTGGGGACTGTGAACCGTGAACCTATGAACCCATGTGTGGTCTGGGAGGGGTCGTCACCCAGTAGACTGTGGACATGTGACCCCAGGTTCAGGGTCTCAGAGGCTGTCACCCTGGAGACTGTGGACGTGTGACCCCTGGTGCATGGTCTGGGAGTGGGCGTCACACTGGAGACTGTGGATGTTTGACCCCAGATTCAGTGTCTGGGAACAGGGTCACCCTGAAGACTGTAGTTTTGTGACCCCAGGTACAGGGTATGGGGGTGATCACCCTAGAGACTGGACATGTGACTCCAAGTGCAGGGTCGGGAGGAGGTCACCCTGGAGACTGTGGTCATGTGAGCCGAGGTGTAGGGTCTGGGAAGGGTTCACCCTGGACAACATGGACAAATGACCTCAGATATAGGGTCTGGGAGTGTTAACCCAGGGGACTGTAAATATGTGACCCTAGGTACAGGATCTGGGAGGGTGCCACCCTGGAAACTGTGGACATATGATCACAGCTGTGCAGTCTGATGTGGTAGAGTCACCCTAGAGACTGTGGACCTGTGAACCCAGGTACAGTGCCTGGGGGTTGTCACCCTGGAGATTGTGAATGTGTACCCTAGAGGCAGGATCTGGGAGAGGGAGTCACCCTGGAGACTCTGGATGTGCCACCCAGGAAAAGATCTGGTCAGGTGAGGTCATCCTGGAGTCTGTGGACATAGGCCCCAGGTGCAGAGTCTGAGAGGTGGGGTCACCCTGGAGACTGTGAAAGTTTGACTCCAGGTACAGGGACTGGAGGATGGGGTCACCCTGGAGACTGTGGACATGTGAACTCAAGTACAGTGTATAGGGAGGAGAATCACCCTGGAAATTGTGGAACTGTGAACCCAGGTATAGTGTTTCAGGAATCTGGGAACAGGGTCACCCTGGAGACTGTAGTTATGTGACCCCAGGTACAGGGTATGGGGGTGATCACCCTGGAGACTGTGAACATGTGACTCCAAGTGCAGGGTCAGGGAGGAGATCACCCTGGAGACTGTGAACATGTGAACCCAAGTGTAGGGTCTGGGAATGGTTCACCCTGGACAGTGTGGACAAGTGACCCCAGGTACAGGGTCTGGGAGTTTTAACCCAGGGGATGTAAATATGTGACTCTAGGTACAGGATCTGGGGGGGTGTCACCCTGGAAACTGTGGATGTGTGACCACAGGTGTGCGGTCTGATGTGGTGGAGTCACCCTGGAGATTGTGGATATGCCACCCCAGGAAAAGATCTGGTGAGGTGAGGTCACCCTGGAGACTGTGGACATGTGACCCCAGGTGTGAGGTCTGGTGAGATGGAGTCACCCTGGAGACTGTGGACATGTCAACCCAGGTGTAGTGTCTGGGAGAGGTGTCACCCTGGAATCTGTGGACATGTGACCCCTGGGGCAGGAGAGGGGTCACATTGGAGATGTGGACTTGTGACCCTAGGTGCAGGGTTTGGGAAGGGGGCCACCTGGAGACTGTTTCAATGTGACCCCAGGTACAAGGTCTGGGGAGGGGTGTCACCCTGGAGACTGTGGACACATGACATCAGGTGCAGGGTCTGGGGAGGGGTCACCCAGAAGAATGTTGATGTGAGACCCCAGGTACAGGAGGATATCACCCTGGAGACTGTGGATGTATGAGTCCAGGTGCATGGACTGGTGTGGTGGGGTCACCCTGGAGTCTGTGGACAAGTGATCCCAGGTGCGGGGTCAGGGGTAGTATAACCCTGGAGACTGTGGACATGTGACCCTAGGTACAAGTTCTGGTAATATGGGGTCACCCTGGAGACTGTGGATGTGTGACCCTACATTTAGGGTATGAGAGGGGAATCACCCTGGAATCTGTGAACATGTAACCCCAGGTGCAGAAGGAGGGTCACAATGGAGAATGTGGACATGTGATCCCTGGTGCAAATTGTGGGAGGGGATCTCCCTGGAGACTGGAGACATGTGACCCCAGGTTCATGATCCAGGAGGGTGCATCACCCTGGAGCCCATGGACATGTGATCCCAGGTTTAGGATTTGGGAGGTAATTCACACTGGAGACTGTGGACATGAGACCCCAGGTGCAGGTTTGGGAGGAGGTCGACCTGGAGACTGGACAAGTGACTCAAGGTACAGGCTTTGGGAGGGGGTCACCAGAGAGACTGTGGACATGTGATCCCAGGTACAGGGTCAGGGGTGGTGGTATCATCAGGGAGATGGTGGAATTGCGAACCCAGGTACAGATTCTGGGGGTGAGTCACCCTGGAGGCTGGACATGTACCCCACGTGCAGGATATGGAGGGTGGGTTTACACTGGAGACTGGTCATGTGACCCCAGGTAGAGGTTCTTGAGGGTGGGGGTCACCCTGGAGGCTGTAGATGTGTGAACTCCAGGTACAGGGTCTGGAGGCTGGGGTCACCCTGGAGACTGTGGACATGTGACCATAAGAACAGGGTTGGGGAGGAGGATTCCCCTAGAAACTGTGGACGATTGGCCTCAGTTGCATGGTCTGGAAAATGGGGTCACCTTGAGACTGTAGATGTGTGACCAAGGTACAGGGTCTGTAGGGTGGGATCACCCTAGAGACTGTGGGCTTGTTACCCAAGGTTCAGTGTCTTGGAGGGGTATCACCCAGGAGACTGTGAACATGTGGCCCAGATAGAGCATCTGGGGGTGATTAACCTGGATACTGTGGATATGTGACCCTAGGTGCAGGATCTGGGAAGGGATCACCCTGGAGACAGAGGATGTTCAACCCCAGGTATAGGATCTGGGAGGTGGGGTTACCTTGGAGTGTGGACATGTGCCCAAGGTGCAGGGTATGGGAGGGGTTTTAGACTGGAGACTGTGGCCATGTGACCTCACATACAAAGTCTGGGGAGAGGTGTTACCCTGGAGACTGTGACCACATGAGGCCATGTGCAGGGTTTGGGAGGGGGTCACCCTGGAGACTATAGACCTTTGACCCCAGGTACAGGTTCTTGGGGATGAGGTCACCCTGGAGGCTGTGGATGTGTGACCCCATGTACAGAGTATGTGGAGGGGTGTCATCCTGGATACTGTGGATGTGTAACCCCATGTAAAGTTTCTGGAGGGTGGGGTCACCCCAGAGATTGTGGACATGAGACCCCAGGAACAGGGTTAGGGAAGGGAGTTCACCCTTGAGACTGTGGATGTGTGACCCCAGGTACAGTGTCTGGAGAGTGGTGTCACTGGGGTCTGTGGATATGTGACTCTAGCTACAGGGTCTGAGAAGGGGGGCCACCCTGTGGATATGTGACCCCATGTACAGCATCTGGAGGGGGTCACACAGACTGCCAACCTGTGACCCCAGAGTCAACATCACTGGGGACATGTTGGATGAGTGAACTCAGGTGCAGGGTATGGGAGGGGTGTTACCCTGGAGACTGTGGAAGTGTGATCCCAGATGCATGGTCTTGGAATGGGCCTCACACTGGAGACTATAGACGTGTGACCCCAGATTCAGTGTCTGGGAACAGGGTCACCCTGGAGCTGTAGTTATGTGACCCCAGGTACAGGTATGGGGATGATCACCCTGGAGACTGTGGACAAGTGACCTCAGGTACAATGTCTGGAAGTGTTAACCCAGGGGACTGTAAATATGTGACCCTAGGTACAGATGTCATTCTGGAAACTGGATATGTGACCACAGGTGTGCAGTCCGTGGTGGAGTCACCCTGGAGATTATGAACCTGTGAACCCAGGTACAGTGTCTGAGGGCTCTCACCTGAAGACTGTGAATGTGTACCCTGAGGCAAGGTCTTGGAGGGGGAGTCACCCTGGAGACTGTGGACAAGCCACCCAAGGAAAAGGTCTGGTGAGGTGAGGTCACCCTAGATACTCTGGATATGTGACCCCAGGTACGAGGAATGGTGAGGTGGGTTCACCCGGGACTCTGTGGATGTGTGACCCCTGGTGCAGGAGAGGGGTTACATTGGAGACTGAACTTGTGACCCTAGGTGCAGGGTCTGGGAGAGGTTTCACCCTGGAGATTGTGGACATGTGATGCCAGGTGCAGAGTCTGGGGAGGGGGTGTCACCCTGAAATCTGTGGAAATGTGATACCAAGTACAGTGTTGTGAGGAGGTCACCCTGGAGACTGTGGATGTATTACCCCAGGTGCAGGGTTTTGGAGGGGCTCACCCTGGAGACCATGGATGTTCATCCCCAGTTGCAGGCTCTGGAGATGGAGTCACCCTGGATACTGTGCAAGTGTGACCCCAGGTACAGGTTCAGGGAGGTGGGGTCACCCTGGAGACTGTGGATGTTTGACCCCAGGTACAGTGTCTGGGAGGAGGGTTCTCCCTGGAGACTGAGGACATGTGACCCCAGGTGCAGGCTTTGGGAGGTGGGGTCACCCTGGATACTGTGGACATATGATCCCAGGTATAGGGTCTGGGAGGGGTTTACACTAGAGACAGATGCCATGTGATCCCAGGTACAGGGTCTGGAGAGGGGTGTCACCATGGAGACTGTGGACGTTAAACCACATGTGCAGGGCCTGGGGAGGGGTGTCACCCTGGAGACTATGGATGTGTAACCCCTGGTATAAGGTAGTGGAAGGCGGGGTCACCCTGGAGACTTGACGTGTGAACCCAGGTGCATGGTATGAGACATGGGGTCACACAGAGACTGTGGATGTGTGACACCAAATACAGGATCTTGAATGATGGGTCACCCTGGAGGCTGTGGACATGTGACCCCAGGTATACCGTCTGGGAGAGAGATTACCCTGGAGACTGTGGATATGTGACCCCAGTTACAGTATTTGTGCATGGTCACCCTGGAGACTTTGGACATGTGACCCCAGGTATAGGGTCAGGAGGAGGTCACCCTGGAGACTGTGGACATGTGACACCAGGTACAAGGTGTGTAGAGGCGGGCTCACCCTGGAGACTATGGACCTGTGAGCCTGCATACAAGGTCTGGGAGGTCTGTCACCCTGGAATCTGTCTATGTGTGACCCCAGATGCAGAAGGGGGGTCACATTGGAGGATGTGGAAATGTCAGCCCAGGTGCAGGATCTGGGAGAGGGAGTCACCCTGAAGACTGTAGACATTTGAACTCAGGTGCAGAGTCTGGGAGGGGGTCACTATGAAGACTGTGCATGTGCGATCTGGGTGCCGTTACTGAGAAGCAGGGTTACCAAGGAGACTGTGGATATGTGAACCCACATGCAGGTTCTGGGGAGGAGGGGCGGTTTCACCTTGTAGACTGTGGACATGTGACTCTAGTTACAGTGTCTGAGGAGGGGTGTCACCCTGTAGACTGTAGACGTGTGACCCCACGTGCAGGGTAAGGTGGGGGTCACCCTGGAGACTGTGGACATGTGACCCCAGGTTCAGAGTCTGGGAGGGTTTCACCCTGGAGACTATGGATGTGTGATGCCAGGTGAAGAGTTTGGGATGTGGAGTCACCCTGGAGACTCTAGACATGTGACCCCAGGTACAGGATCTGGGAGGGGTTTACTGTGGAAACTGGCCATATGACCCTAGGAGCAGGGCCTGGGAGGTGGGTCACCCTGTAGAATGTGGACATGTGACCCTACGTAGAGGCTAGGGTCACTCTGGGACTGAGGATGTGTGACCCCAGGTACAGGGTCTGGGAGGGTATCCCTGGACACTGTGGAGGACAGGGGAATCACCTGTAGATATGTGACCATGCACCTGGACTGTGGAGGTGTGACCAGGTACAGGTCTGGGAGGGTGATATTACCTTAGGTACAGGTCTTGGAGGTATACCCTGGACACTGTGGATGTGTGATCACAGGTGAGAGGAATTCACCTGAAAACTATTGATGTGTGAGCCCTGTTTCATGGTCTGGGAAGTGGGATCACCCTGGGGCTGTGGATGTGTGACCCAGCTACAGGGTCTGGGAGGGTCTCCCAGGGAACTGTAGATATGTGACCTTAGTACAGGGTCTGGGAGGGTGATACCCTGGACACTGTAGATGTGTGATCACAGGTGCACGGTCTGGTATGGTGAGGTCACCCTGAAGGAGGTGGACCTGTGAACCCAGGTACAGTGTCTGGGGGGATGTCACCCTGGAGACTGTGAATGTGTACCTCAGGTGCAGAGTCTGAGAGGGGAGTCACCCTGGAGACTGTGGACATGTGAATCCATTTAAAAGGTATGTTGAGGTAGCATCACCTTAGAGACTGTGGACATGTGACCCCAGGTACAAGGTCTAGTGAGGTGCAATGACCCTGGAGATGGTGGACGTTTGACCCAAGGCACACGATGTTAAGGGTTGGGTCATCCTGAAAGCTGAGGATGTTGACCCCAGGTACAGGGTATGGGGAGGGAGATTGGAGACTGTGGATCTGTGAACCCTGGTACAGTGTCTGGAAGATGGGGTCACCCTGGAGACTATGGACATGTGACCTCAGGTACAAGACCTGGGAGGGAACTCACCCTGGAAACTGGACATGTGACCACAGGTACAGGGCCAGGGTGGGATCACCATGGGAACTATGGATGTGTGACCCCAGGTGCAGGATCTATGAGAGGAGATCTCCCTGGAGACTGCAGACGTGTGACCCTAAGTGCAGGGTCTGAGAGGGAAGTCACCCTGGAAACTGTGGATATGTGATCCCAGGTACAGGGTCTGTGTGGGGTCACCATGGAGATGGTTGACATGTGACTCAGGTGCAGGATCTGTGATGTGGAGTTACCCTGGACACTGTGGACGTGTGACCCCACGTACAGGGTCTGGGAGGGTGTCACCCTGGAGGGTGTGGAGATTTGGCCCCAGGTAAATGATGTTGAGGGTGGGGTCACCCGGGAGGCTGAGGTCATGTGGCCCAAGGTACAGGGTATGGTGCGGGGGGAGTCACCCTGGAGACTGGACGTGTCACCCTGGAGACTGGACGTGACCCCCAGGTGCATAGTATGGGCAGTTGGGTTTCCCTGGAGACTGTGGATATGTGACCCCAGGTACAGAGTCTGGAGTGTGTGATCACCCTGGAGACCATGGACGTGTGTCCCCAGGTTCAGGGTCTGGGTGGGTTGTCACCCTGTAGACTGTGAATATATTACCCCAGGTAGAGTGTCTGTGGTTGGTCACCCTGGAGACTGCAGACATATGACCCCAGGTGCAAGGTCTTGGATGGGTCACCAGGGGACTAGAGATATGTGACCCTAGGAACAGGGTCTGGGGGCATGTCATCCTGGACTCTGTGGACGTGTGAACCCAGGTGCACTCTCTGGTGTGTTGGGGTCTCCCAGGAGACTATCAAACTCTGAATTCAGGTAGAAGATCTGGGGCGGTGTCACCCTGGAAACTGTGGATTTGTACCCCAAGTGCAGAGTCTGGGTGGGGGGTTACCCTGGAGACTGTGGAGGTGTGACCCCAGGTAAAAGGTCTGGTGAGGTGGGGTCACCCTAGAGATTGTGAACATGTGACCCAAAGTCCAAGTTCTGGTGAGGTGGGGTCACCCTGGAGATGGCATGCATGTGACCCCAGGTGCAGGGTCTTGGAAAGGTGTCACCCTGGAATCTGGACATGTGACCACAGGTGCAGGAGTGGGGTCACATTGGAGACTGTGGACATGTGACCCAAGGTGCAGGGTCTGGGAGGCAGGTAACCCTGGAGACTCTGAACATGTGACCTCAGGGAGAGGGTCTGGTAGGGGTTCACCCTGGAGACTGTGGCCATGTGACCCCAGATGCAGGTTCTGGGAAGGGTATCTCCCTGTAGGCCATGGACATGTGACCCCAGGGAGAGGGTCTGGTAGGGGTTCACCCTGGAGACCGTGGCCATGTGACCCCAGATGCAGATTCTGGGAGGGGTATCTCCCTGTAGGCCATAGACATGTGACCCCAGGGAGAGGGTCTGGAGGCTAGGGTCACTCTGAAGACTGTGGATGTGTGACCCCAGGTACAGGCTTTGGGGAGGAGGATTCACCTGGAAACTGTGGACATGTGAACCCAGTTGCACAGTCTGGGGAGTGGGATCACCCTGGGACTGTGGATGTGTGACCCAGGTACAGGGTCTGGGAGAGGTCACCCCTGTGGGGAGCGAGCTCTGCCTGTGGCAAAGGTCATGAGGAAGGAGGCTCGGCATACGCAAATGCGGGATCAAGCATCAGGAGCCCCCTGGAAATTCTCGAGCATCTACCCCCAAAACCAGAGTCTACCTACTTTCTGCTTTGTGCTCTCACCTACACATCTGACTTTACGGGGGGCTGTCCCCCACTACCTCTCTCTGAAAAAAGAGTTAACTTACAGCTCCAGTTAATAATTCCTGGGTGTGACAGTGTTTCAACCTACAAACTCTTTTGGAAATCCTCTAGCCTGCCTGAATAGGTTTTTCCGGCCACATGTGATTGTTCAGAGCCTCCCAACTGTGAGAGGCATGAGATGTTCTAAACTGTCTAAATACAGATTCCTTTGAGCAGTTATAAGATTGATTAGAAATTGTATTGGTGAAGGGTTTTTCACTTGTTGGGCCAATGTTTGCTGCTAAGTCTCCATATCCCTTACCTACTGTGTCCTTGCCAGTGTATTGATTGATATAATTGGTATATAGAAATGTAAGTAGTAGCCTCAATGTTTGTAACCTTGGACCCTTGAGTTAATTCTTTTCTTGATTGAGCCCACCTCATCTTTGCCCTATAGGAATGCAACTTTATCCAATGCTTTTTGGAGGCTGGCACCTGACTTTAGAATAATCACCTTTAGAGAAAAATAAGTTTCTTAAAATGTTAACAGGCCTCCCGGCCAGAAGATGATGTAAATCGCCTAAACTTTTGCATATGACAAGTTTGAAAGCCTGGCTCAGGGACTGCTGTCCTTGCATGACTCCACCCCTTCCCCCATTATCCTCTATGCAAAACTTAAGGTATAAAACTACTTTGGAAAATAAAGTATTCCTTTGTGGATGGCTGAAATTTGGTGTCTCCATGTCGTTCTTTCTCTCACCTTCTGGCTGAATTTTTCCTCTGGGGCGGGGAAGCTTGTCAAGCCTACTAATTTTGCCTGGGCTTCTAAGATCTGACTGGGGAGGCCTTAGTGTCTCCTCTCCCTCAGGAGAACAGGAGGACGCCTGCAGCCTATGTAGGTGACGTAAATTCCTTGCTTTGGAATTTTATTCAGCCTCTTTTCTTCACTGAATTTTCCTACTGAGCTATTCTCATTCTATTACTCTTTATATCTTTAATTAATAATTAAGCAATTGTTTCCTGACCCTCACCGACGCTGTCCCTGCTTCAAATACCCTGGATCAGCCGGGGCTGGACCTCAGCACACCCCAGAGACTGTGGGTGTGTGACCCCAGATGCACAGTATGGAGTGGTGTAGTCACCCTGGAAAGGTGAGTCTGTTAACCCAGGTACAGTGTCTGGGGGCTGTCACCCTGGAGACTGAATGTGTACCCCAGATACAGGGTCTGGAAGTGGGCATCACCCTGGAGACTGGATGTGTGAACACTGGTCAAAGGTCTGGTGAGGTGCTGTCACCCTAGAGACTGTGGACATGTGACTCCAGGTACAAGGTCTGGTGAGGTGCAGAAACACTGGAGACTGTGAAGTTTCAACACCAGGTACATGATGTTGAGGGTTTGGTCACCCTGCTGTATGACAACGTTGATGCCAGATATAGGGTATGGGAAGGGGTTCACCCTGGAGTCTGGATGTGTGACCCCAGGTGCAATGTATGGGAAGAAGTGTCACCCTGGAGACTGTGAATGTGTGAAACCTTGTACAGGGTCTGGAGGATGGGGTCACACTGGAAACTCTGGATGTGAGAATCCAGGTACAGGATCTGGGAGGGGTGTTACCCTGGAGACTGGACGTGTGACCCCAGTGCATGGTCCAAGAGGGTGTGTCACCCTGGAGACCATGGATGTGCGACCCCAAGTTCAGGGTCTGGAAGGGATGTCACCGTGGAGACTGGATATATGACCCCAGGTACAGGGTCTGGGGGTGGTCACCCTGGAGACAATAGAATGGGAAGAACTAGAGATCTCTTCAAGAAAATTATAGATACCAAGGGAACATTTCATCCAAAGATGGGCACAATAAAGGACAGAAATGGTATGGACCTAACAGAAGCAGAAGATATTAAGAAGAGGTGACAAGAATACACAGAAGAACTATACAATAAAGAACTTTGTGACCCAGATAACCATGATGGTGTGATCACTCACCTAGAACCACACATCCTAGAATGTGAAGTCAAGTGGGCCTTAGGAAGCATCATTATGAACAAAGCTAGAGGAGGAGATGGAATTCCAGTTGAGCTATTTCAAATCCTAAAATATGATGCTGTGAAAGTGATGCACTCAATATGGCAACAAATTTAGAAAACTCAGCAGTGGCCACAGGACTGGAAAAGGTCAGTTTTCATTCCAATCCCAAAGAAAGGCAATGCCAAAGAATGTTCAAACTACTGCATGATTGCACTCATCTCACACACTAGCAAAGTAATGCTCAAAATTCTCCAAGCCAGACTTCAACAGTGTATGAAACATGAACTTCCAGATGTTCAAGCTGGATTTAGAAAAGGCACAGGAATCAGAGAACAAATTGCCAACATCCACTGGATCATCAAAAAAGCAAGCGCATTCCAGAAAAACATCTATTTTTGCTTTATTGAGTATGCCAAAGCCTTTGACTGTGTGGATCACAACAAACTGTGGAAAATTCTGAAAGAGATGGGAATACCAGACCACCTGACCTGCCTCCTAAGAAATCTGTATGCAGGTCAAGAAACAAGTTAGAACTAGACGTGGAACAACAGACTGGTTCCAAGTCAGGAAAGGAGTACATCGAGACTATATTGTCACCCTGCTTATTTAACTTATATGCAGAGTACATCATGAGAAATGCTGGACTAGATGAAGCACAAGCTGGAATCAAGTTTGCCAGGAGAAATATCAGTAGCCTCAGATATGCAGATGACACCATCCTTACGGCCTTAAGAGAAGAACTACTAAACAGCCTCTTGATGAAAGTGAAAGAGGAGAGTGAAAAAGTTGACTTAAAACTCAACATTCAGGAAACTAAGATCATGGCATCTGTTCCCATCACTTCATGGGAAATAGATGGGGGAACAGTGGAAACAGTGACAGACTTTATTTTGGGGGCTCCAAAATCACTGCAGATGGTGACTGCAGCCATGAAATTAAAGATGCTTTCTCCTTGGAAGAAAAGTTATGACCAAACTAGACAGCATATTAAAAAGCAAAGACATTACTTTGCAACAAACATCCATCTAGTCAAAGCTATGGTTTTTCCAGTAGTCCTGTATGGTTGTGAGAGTTGGACTATAAAGAAAGCTGAGCGCTGAAGAATTGATGCTTTTGAACTGTGGTGTTGGAGAAGACTCTTGAGAGTCATTTGGACTGCAAGATCAAACCAGTCCATCCTACAGGAAATCAGTCCTGAATATTCATTGGAAGAACTAATGCTGAAGCTGAAAGTCCAGTACTTTGGCCACCTGATGCAAAGAACTGCCTCATTGGAAAAGACCCTGATGCTGGGAACGAATGAAGGTGGGAGGAGAAGGGGATGACAGAGGATGAGCTGGTTGGATGGCATCACCGACTCAATGGACATGAGTTTGAGTAAGCTCCAGGAGTTGATGATGAACAGGGGAAGCCTGGCATGCTACAGTCCATGGAGTTGCAAAGAGTCGGCACGACTGACCAGCTGAACTCAACTGAACTGTTGGTGTTAGGAAGTGTTCTAATTTTATTCTTTTACATGTACCTGTCCAGTTTCCCAGCACCACTTATTGAAGAGGCTGTCTGCCCCATTGTATATTCTTGCTTCCTTTGTCAGGAATAAGGTACCCATAGGTGCATGGTCTTATTTCTGGGCTTTCTGTCTTGTTCCATTTGTCTATATTTCTGTTTTTGTGCCAATACCATAATGTCTTGATGACTGTAGCTTTGTAATATAATCTAAAGTCAGGACAGTTGATTCCTCCAACTCCATTCTTCTTTCTTAGGACTGCATTGGCTATTCAGGACCTTTTGTGTTTTCATTTGAATTGTGAAATTTTTTGTTCTAGTTCTGTGAAAAATGCTATTGGTAGTTTGATAGGGATCGCATTGAATCTGTAGATTGCATTTGGTAATATAGTCATTTTCACAGTATTGATTCTTCCTACCCAGGAACATGGAATATCTCCCCATCTATTTATGTCATCTTCGATTTCTTTCATTAGTGTCTTATAATTTTCTGTGTATAGTTATTTTGTCTCCTTCAGTTCAGTTCAGTTCAGTTGCTCAGCCATGTCCAACTCTTTGTGACCCCATGAACCTCAGCATGCCAGGCCTTCCTGGCGTCCATCACCAACTCCCAGAGTCCACCCAAACCCATGTCCATTGAGTCAGTGATGCCATCCAACCATCTCACCTCTGTTGTCCCCTTCTCCTCCTACCCTCAATCTTTCCCACCATCAGGGTCTTTTCCAATGAGTCAGCCCTTCTCATGAGGTGGCCAAAGTATTGGAGTTTCAGCTTCAGCATCAGTCCTTCCAATGAACACCCAGGACTGATCTCCTTTAGGATGGACTGGTTGGATCTCCTTGCAGTCCAAGGGACTCTCAAGAGTCTTCTCCAACACCACAGTTCAAAAGCATCAATTCTTCAGCGCTCAGCTTTCTTTATAGTCCATCTCTCACATCCACACATGACCACTGGAAAAACCATAGCCTTGACTAGATGGACCTTTGTTGGCAAAGTAATGTCTCTGCTTTTGAATATGCTGTCTAGTTTGGTCATAACTTTCCTTCCAAGGAGTAAGCGTCTTTTAATTTCATGGCTGCAGTCACCATCTGCAGTGATTTTGGAGCCCAGAAAAATAAAGTCAGCCACTGTTTCCCCATCTATTTGCCATGAACTGATGGGACTGGATGCCATGATCTTAGTTTTCTGAATATTGAGCTTTAAGCCAACTTTTTCACTCTCCTCTTTCACTTTCATCAAGAGGCTCTTTAGTTCTTCTTCATTTTCTGCCATAAGGATGGTATCATCTGCATATCTGAGGTTATTGATATTTCTCCCGGCAATCTTGATTTGTCTCCTTCAGATCAGATCAGATCAGTCGCTCAGTCATGTCCAACTCTTTGCGACCCCATGAACTGCAGCACGCCAGGCCTCCCTGTCCATCACCAACTCCCGGAGGTCACTCAGACTCACATCCATCGAGTCAGTGATGCCATCCAGCCATCTCATCCTCTGTTGTCCCCTTCTCCTCCTGCCCCCAATCCCTCCCAGCATCAGAGTCTTCTCCAATGAGTCAACTCTTTGCATGAGGTGGCCAAAATACTGGATTTTCAGCTTTAGCATCATTCCTTCCAAAGAAATCCCAGGGCTGATCTCCTTCAGAATGGACTGGTTGGATCTCCTTGCAGTCCAAGGGACTCTCAAGAGTCTTCTCCAACACCACAGTTCAAAAGCATCAATTCTTCGGCGCTCAGCCTTCTTCACAGTCCAGCTCTCACATCCATACATGACCATAGGAAAGACCATAGCCTTGACTAGGCGAACCTTTGTTGGCAAAGTGATGTCTCTGCTTTTGAATATGCTATCTAGGTTGGTCATAACTTTCCTTCCAAGGAGTAAGCGTCTTTTAATTTCATGGCTGCAGTCACCATCTGCAGTGATTTTGAAGCCTTAGGTAGGCTTATTCTTAGATATTTAATTCTATTTTTTGCATTGGTGAATGTGATTGATTCCTTAATTTCTCTTTCCAATTTTTCATTGTTAGCATATAGAAATGCAAGTGATTTCTGTGTACTGATTTTGTATCCTGCTACTTTGCTAAATTCACTGATTAGCTCTAGTAATTTTCTGATACTATTTTTAGGGTTTTCTATGTACAGTATCATGTCATCTGCAAACAGTGAGAGCTTTACTTCTTTTCTGATCTGGGTTTCTTTTATTTATTTATTTTTCTCTGATTGCTGTAGCTAGGACTTTCAGAACTATGTTGAATAATAGTGGCAAAAGTGGACACCCTTGTCTTGTTCCTGATCTTAGGGGGAATGCTTTCAGTTTTTCACCATTGAGAATAATGTTTCTGTAGGCTTATCATATATGACCTTTACTATGTTGAGGTAAAGGGCCTTTACTATGCCCATTTTTTGAAGAGTTTTAATCATAAATGGGTGCTGAATTTTGTCATACTTTTTCTGCATCTATTGAGATGATATATGGATTTTATCTTTAATTTGTTAATATAGTGTATCACATTGATTGATTTGCATATATTGAAGAATCCTTGCATCCCTGGAATAAACCCAACTTGATCATGGTGTATGAGCTTTTTTATGTGTTGCTAAATTCTGTTTGCTAACATTGTGCTGAGGATTTTTACATCTATTTTCATCAGTGATATTGGCCTGTAGTTTTCTTTTTTTGTGTTGTCTTTGTCTGGTTTTGGTATCAGGGTGCTGGTGGCCTTGTAGAATGAGTTTGAAAGTGTTCCTTGCCTCTACAATTTTTGAAAGAGTTTAGAAGGATAGGCATTAGCTCTTCTCTAAATGTTTGATAGAATTCTCCTGTGAAGCCATCTGGTCCAGGGCTTTTGTTTTTTGGGAGATTTTTGATCACAGCTTCAATTTCAGTGCTTGTAACTGGGTTGTTCATAACTTCTATTTCTTCCTAGTTCAGTCTTGGAAGATTGACCTTTTCTAAGAATCTGTCCATTTCTTCCAGGTTATCCATTTAATTGCCATATAGTTGTTCATAATAGTTCTTTGTATTTCTTCATTGTCTGCTGTAACCTCTCCTTTTTTATTTCTAATTTTGTTGATTTGTTTCTTCTCTCTTTTTTTCTTGACCAGTTTGGCTAAAGGCTTGTCAATTTTGTTTATCTTCTCAAAAGACCAGTTTTTAATTTCATTAGTCTTTACTGTTATTTCTTTCATTTCTTTTTCATTTATTTCTGCTCAGATCTTTATGATTTCTTTCCTTCTACTAATTTTGGGGTTTCTCTGTTCTTCTTTTTCCAGTTGTTTTAGGTGTAAAGTTAGGTTGTCTAATTCAATGTTTTTCTTGTTTCTAGAGGTAGGATTGTATTGCTACAAACTTCCCTCTTAGAACTGCTCTTGCTGCGTCCCATAGATTTTGAGTTGTTGTGTTTTCATTGTCATTAGTTTCTAGAAATTTTTTAATTTCCCTTTTGATTTCTTCAGTAACCTGTTGGGTATTTAGAAATGTGTTGTTTAATCTCCATGTGTTTGTTTTCCTACAGTTTTTTTCTTTGTAATTGATATCTAGTCTTTGTGGTCGGAGAAGATGCTTGATATGATTTCAATTTTCTTAAACTTATTGAGGTTTGATTTGTGACCCAAGATGTGGTCTATGTTGGAGAATGTTCCATGTGCGCTTGAGAAGAAGGTGTATTCTTCTGAATTTGGATGGGATGTCCTGAAGATATCAGTGAGATTCATCTCATCTAATGTATCATTTAAGATTTGTGTTTTCTTATTAATTTTCTGTTTTGATCATCTGTCCATTGGTGTGAGAGGGGTGTTAAAGTCTCCTCTATTGTGTTATATTTTTCCCCATTCTGAAGGCTGTCTTTTCACCTTGCTTATAGTTTCCTTCATTGTGAAAAAGTTTTTAAGTTTAATTAGATCCCATTTGTTTATTTTTGCTTTTATTTCCATTACTCTGGGAGGTGAGTCATAGAGGATCTTACTGTGATTTATGTCAGAGAATGTTCTGCCTATGTTTTTGTCTAGGAATTTTATAATTTCCGGTCTAACATTTAGATCTTTTATCCATTTTGAGGTTACTTCTGTGTATAGTGTTAGAAAGTGTTCTAGTTTCATTCTTTTACATGTGGTTGAACAGTTTTCCCAGCACCACTTGTTAAAGAGATTGTCTTTTCTCCATTATATAGTTTAACCTCCTTTGTCAAAGATAAAGTGTCCATAGGTGCGTGGATCCATCTCTGGGCTTTCTATTTTGTTACATTGATCTATATTTCTGTCTTTGTGCCAGTATCATACTGTCTTGATGACTGTAGCTTTGTAGTATAGTCTGAAGTTTAAATATTTTGTTGGATTCTGTTTGCTAGAATTTTGTTGAGGATTTTTGCATCTATGTTCATCAGTGATATTGGCCTGTAGTTTGTGTGTGTGTGTGTGTGTGTGTGTGTGTGTGTGTGTGTGTGTGTGTGTGTGTGGCATCTTTTTCTGGTTTTGGTATTAGGGTGATGGTGGTCTCACAGAATGAGTTTAGGAGTTTACCTTCCTGTGCAATTTTTTGGAAGAGTTTGAGATGGATAAATGTTAACTCTTCTCTAAATTTTTGGTAGAATTCACCTGTGAAGCCATCTGGTTCTGGGCTTTTGTTTGTTGTAAGATTTTTTATTACAGTTTCAGTTTCTGAGCTTGTGATGGGTCTGTTAAGATTTTCTATTTCTTTCTGGTTCAGTTTTGGAAGGTTATACTCTTCTAAGAATTCATCCATTTCTTCCATAGTGTCCACTTTATTGGCATAGTTGCTGATAGTAGTCTCTTATGATCCTTTGTATTTCTGTGTTGTCTGTTTGATTTCTCCATTTTCATTTCTAATTTTGTTGATTTGATTCTTCTCCCTTTTTCCTTGATGAGTCTGGGTAATGGTTTGTCTATTTTATTTATTTTCTCAAAGAACTAGCTTTTAGTTTTGTTGATTTTTGCTGAGGTTTCATTTGTTTCTTTTTCAGTTATTTCTGCTCTGATTTTTATGATTTCTTCTAGTAACTTTGGGGCTCTTCATTTCTTCTTTTTCTAGTTGCTGTAGGTGTAAACTTAGGTTATTTATTTGATGTTTCTCTTGTTTCTGGAGAAGGGTCGGGGGTTTATAAAATAGATCTCTTGTTTCTTGAGGTAAACTTGTATTGCTATGAACCTTCCTCTTAGCACTACTTTTACTGAATCCCATAGGTTTTGGGTTGTTGTGTTTTCATTTTCATTTGTTTCTAGAAATATTTTGATTTCCTTTTTGATTTCTTCTGTGATTTGTTGGTTATTCAGAAGCATGTTGTTTAGCTCCATATGTTTGTATTTTTAATAATTTTTTTTCCTGTATTTGATATCTAATCTTACCGCATTTTGATCAGAAAAGATGTTTGGAATGATTTCAATTTTTTTGAATTTACCAAGGCTAGATTTATGGCCCAGGATATAATTTATCTGGGAGAATGTTCCATGTACATTTGAGAAAAAGGTGAAATTCATTATTTTGAAGTCACTCAGTCATGTCCAACTCTTTGTGACCACATGGACTGTAGCCCACCAGGCTCCTCCATCCATGAAATTTTCTAGGCAAGAGTACTGGAGTGGGTTGCCATTTCCTTCTCCAGGGGACCTTCCCAACCCGGGGATCGAACCCAGGTCTCCCCCATTGCGGGCAGATGCTTTACCATCTGTTCAGTTCAGTTCAGTTCAGTCGCTCAGTCATGTCCGACTCTATGCAACCCCATGAATCGCAGCACGCCAGGCTTCCCTGTCCATCACCAACTCCCGGAGGTCACTCAGACTCACGTCCATCGAGTTGGTGATGCCATCTGAGCCACCAGGAAATCCCGAGATGTCCTATAGATATCAATTAGGTCTAACTGGTCCATTGTATCATTTAAAGCTTGTGTTTCCTTGCTAATTTTCTGTTTGGTTGATCTATCCATAGGTGTGAGTGGGGTATTAAAATCTTCCACTATTATTGTGTTACTGTTAATTTCTCCTTTCTTACTTGTTAGCATTTGCCTTATGTATTGAGGTGCTCCTATGTTGGGTGCAAATATATTTATAGTTGTTATATCTTCTTGGATGGATCCATTGATCATTGTGTAGTGTCCTTCCTTGTCTCTTTTCACAGTCTTTATTTTGAAGTCTATTTTATCTGATATAAGTGTTGCTACTCCTGCTTTCTTTTGGTCTCCATTTGCATGAAATACCTTTTTCCAGCCCTTCACTTTAGTCTGTATGTGTCCCTTGTTAAGGTGGGTCTCATGTAAACAACATATATAGGGGTCTTATTTTTGTATCCATTTGGCCAGTCTTTGTCTTCTGGTTGGGGCATTCAACCCATTTACATTTAAGGTAATCATTGATAAGTATGATCTCATTGCCATTTACTTTGTTGTTTTGGGTTCAATTTTATAAATCTTTTCTGTGCTTCCTGTCTAGAGAAGGTCCTTTAGCATTTGTCGAAGAACTGGTTTTGTGGTGCTAAATTCTCTCAGATTTTGCTTGTCTATAAAGCTTTTGATTTCACCTTGAAATCTGAATGAGATCCTTACTGGGTGTAGTAATCTTGGTTGTAGGTATTTCTCTTTCCTCACTATAAGTATGGCCTGCCACTCCCTTCTGCCTTGAAGAGTTTCTATTAAAAAGATCATCTATTATCCTTATGGTGATCCCCTCATGTTTTATTTGCTGCTTTTCCCTTGCTGCTTTTAATATTTTCTCTTTGTGTTTGATTTTCTTTAGTTTGATTAATATATGTCTTGGGGTGTTTTGCTTTGGGTTTATCCTTTTTGGGTATTTCTGGGTTTCTTGAACTTGGATGGATATTTCCTTCCCCATTTTAGGGAAGTTTTCAGCTATTATTTCCTCAAGTATTTTCTCATGCCCTTTCTTTTTGTTTCCTTCTTCTAGGACACCTATGATTTGAATGTTGGGGTGTTTAACATTGACTCAGAGGTCTCTGAGGTTGTTCTTATTTCTTTTAATTCTTTTTTCCTCTCTGCTTCATCTATTTCCACCATTCTATCTTCCACCTCACTTATCCTCTCTTCTGCCTCAGTTATTCTACTTTTGGTTCCCTCCAGAGTGCTTTTGATCTCAGTTATTGCATTATTCATCATTGACTTTTCTTTATTTCTTCTAGCTCCTTGTTAAACATTTTTTGCATCTTCTCAATCCTTGTCTCTAATCTGTTTATCTGTAGCTCCATTTTGTTTTCAAGATTTTGGATCATCTTTACTATCATTATTCTGAATTTTTTTTCAGGTAGACTCCCTATCTCCCCTCTTTTGTTAGGTTTGGTGGGTATTTATCGTGTTCCTTTACCTGTTGAATATTTCTCTGCCTTTTCATTATGTTTAGATTGCTGTGTTTGGGTTGCCCTTTCTGTAGGCTGGAGGTTAGTGTTTCCTGTTTATTGTGGAGTCTGCTCCCTGTGGGTGGGGTTGCACTAGTGGCTTGTCAATGTTTCCTGGTTGGGAGATCTTGTGTCTGTGTTCTGGTGGGTAGAGCCGGATTTCTTCTCTCTGCAGTGCAATAAAGTGTCCAGTAGTGAGTTTTGGGGTGTCTATGGGCTTAGCATCATGGCTTTGGGCAGCCTGTCTTTTAATGTTCAGGGTTGTATTTCTGCTTTGCTAGAGAATTAGTGTGGTATGTCTTTCACTGGAACTTGTTGGCTCTTGGGTGGAGCTTGGTTTCAGTGTAGGTATGGAGACTTTGGGGTGAGCTCTTGTCCATTAATCTTCCCTGGAATCAGGAATTCTCTGATGTTCTTAAGTTTTGGAGTTAAGCCTCCTGACTCTGGCTTTCAGTCCTTCTCTTACAGTAGCCTCAAGACTTCTCCATCCATATGGTACAGATGCTAAAAGATCCAGGTTAATAGTGAAACAGTCCTCCACAGCAAGGAACACTGAGAGAGATCCACAGTTAACATAGAGAACAGAAGAGGGAGGAGGAAGACAGAGGTAACCAGGAGGAGAAGAGGGGCAGTCAAAAGGGGAGAGAGAAATCTTGCCAGTAATCAGTTCCCTAAGTGTTTTCCACAGCCTGGAACACCCAGAGGGATTCACAGAGTTAAGCAGATAAGAGGAGGGGGAAGAAGGAGATAGAGGTGACCTGGAGAGAAAAGGGAGAGCCAAAATGGGGGAGAGCAATGAAGCCAGTAACCACATCCCTCCTTTTGAAGAGAATGGACTGCCTTTCTGGGTGCCTGGTGTCCTCCACCAGCATCCAGAAGTTGTTTTGTGGAAGTTGCTCAACATTCAAATGATCTTTTGATGAATTTGTGGGAGAAAAAGTGGTCTTTCTGTCCTGTTCCTCCACCATCTTGGGCCCCTCAATACATTTTAGCCAACATTATAATTGCTATTATTAATGTCGTTGATCTAAAATGTTAAAAGTATTATTTGAGGCTAACTGGTTTGAAAAGTCCCATTCCTATTCGACATGATATCTTTGAAAGATAACATGAAAATAAAAGTGAAGATTTTCTTATCAAAGCAGCAGGCTCTCTCTTAAGCCTAAAAATCTAAGATGAATTTATCAATTAGTTTCTGATCTCCTCCACTTCTAAGAGGATGAAGCCACAAGAACTCCCCTACAATATTGGTTCCTTCTCCCCACCCCCAAAAGTCGGTTAGGTTGAGTGTGTCTGAAACTCATGACTCATACTCCAGGCTGCAGTTTCCTCCTTCACTGATAAGGAATTTCAGCATACAGAGCTACCCAAGCCCTTGATCCCAGTCCAGCTCACTTTTCTTACATACATTTCTTGTGTTGCTTCTTTTTTCTGAGTGTAAGATTGAGTGAATACTCAATCTGCCTTGCATCTACTCCTAAGATTGATTAACCACTTTGAGTGAATTGACTTCCACTTCTTAGCTACTCCTAATTACTAAGCTCATTTCCAGCCCTTGGCTTGCACCTGGTTTTGAAGTGTCAAAGTCCTTATTCACTCATGTATCAGCCACCATCCCAGCACATTCCCTTATGCTCATTATCATGGTGCATGAAACTGTCAACCTGTCACTAAAATCCCTTAGCATCTCCACTCCCTTCCTTGTTCCCATCTCTTCCACTTTCTTCACCAGGAGGGTCCAAGGAAAATCTTTAGTTCTTTGTAATAAATTATGAGATCCATGTATAAGCAAATCAAAGACTTCAATTCAGTTCAGTTCAGTCGTGTCCAACTCTTTGCAACCCCATGAATCACAGCACGCCAGGCCTCCCTGTCTATCACCAACTCCTGGAGTTCACTCAGACTCACGTCCATTGAGTTGGTGATGGCATCCAGCCATCTCATCCTCTGTCATCCCCTTCTCCTGTCCCCAGTCCCTCTCAGCATCAGGGTCTTTTCCAATGAGTCAACTCTTCACATTAGGTGGCCAAAATATTGGCGTTTCAGCTTCAGCATCAGTCCTTCCAATGAACACCCAGGACTGATCTCCTTTAGGATGGACTGGTTGGATCTCCTTGCAGTCCAAGGGACTCTCAAGAGTCTTCTCCAACACCACAGTTCAAAAGCATCAATTCTTCGGCACTCAGCTTTCTTCACAGCCCAACTCTCACATCCATACATGACCACAGGAAAAACCATAGCCTTGACTAGACGGACCTTTGTTGGCAAAGTAATATCTCTGCTTTTCAATATACTATCTAGGTTGGTCATAACTTTCCTTCCAAGGAGTAAGCATCTTTTAATTTCATGTCTGCAATCACCACCTGCAGTTATTTTGGAGCCCCCAAAATAAAATCTGACACTGTTTCCACTGTTTCCCCATCTATTTCCCATGAAGTGATGGGACCAGATGCCGTGATCTTAGTTTCCTGAATGTTGAGTTTCAAGTCAACTTTTTCACTCTTTCCTCTTTCACTTTCATCAAGAGGCTTTTTAGTTCCTCTTTACTTTCTGCCATAAGGGTGGTGTCATCTGCATATCTGAGGTTATTGATATTTCTCCCAGCAATCTTGATTCCAGCTTGTGCTTCTTCCAGCCCAGCATTTCTCATGATGTACTCTGCATACAAGTTAAATAAGCAGGGTGACAATATACAGCCTTGACATATTCCTTTTCCTATTTGGAACCAGTCTATTGTTCCATGTCCAGTTCTAACTGTTGCTTCCTGACCTGCATACAGGTTTCTCAAGAGGCAGGTCAGGTGGTCTGGTATTCCCAGCTCTTTCAGAATTTTCCACAGTTTATTGTGATCCACACAGCCAAAGGCTTTGGCATAGTCAATAAAGCAGAAATAGATATTTTTCTGGAATTTTCTTGCTTTTTCCATGATCCATCGGATGTTGGCAATTTAATCTCTGGTTCCTCTGCCTTTTCTAAAACCAGATTGAGCATCTGGAAGTTTACGGTTCATGTACTGTTGAAGCCTGGCTTGGAGAATTTTGAGCATTACTTTTCTAGCGTGTGAGATGAGTGCAATTGTGCAGTAGTTTGAGCATTCTTTGGCATTGCCTTTCTTTGGGATTGGAATGAAAACTGACCTTTTCCAGTCCTGTGGCCACTGCTGAGTTTTCCAAATTTGCTGGCATATTGAGGGCAGCACTTTCACAGAATCATCTTTTAGGATCTGAAATAGCTCCACTGGAATTCCATCAACTCCACTAGCTTTGCTTGTAGTGAGACTTATGAGCTGCCAAATAGCCATGTGTTTCCCTCCCTCTCACCCTTGTTTTAACCAACCAATTTGTCAGTTCACGAGGTCAACAATACAGCATTAAGTAAAAAGGCAAAATTATTAATAATCCATGGTGCTAGACAGTGGTAGTTACCTTTGTGGGAATGGGATCTGGATAGCGATTGAGAGGATGCCCCAAAATGGACTTCTGGAATGCAACATCTTTGTTTTTTTTCCTGTCTGGTGCATGTGTGTACTCACTTTGTATAAATGGAGATACACTCATATGCATCTACATATCAAACTTCAATAAAAAGTTTACATTTAAAACTTAAAAAAAAAATCTTTTCAAGTAAAACACCCTAAAAGAAAAAGATTTAGTTTTAACATTTGGCCAGCTGATGCTAACCTCAACCTGTTCATAGAAAAGTAGTAACAAGTATGAAAATTTAGAAGAGAATAAGCATCACTGCAGATCAGTTGAGTAATACATGATAAGCAAAGTTATTAAGTTGGCAGAAGAGTAACTATTATCATTGCAAAGCTCAAATTTTTAATCTTTAAAAACAGACATGCAATTATCTTACATGCAAATACATTTGGAATAGATAATGTTTGCTTTTCAATTAAAATGTGATTTATCAGATTTCTAACCTTGCTTTGGGTGTGTGTGAAAATAAAAATCCCTTTAATACTCACACATTAGGGTTAGTAAAGACTTTAAAAGATACATTCTCACACACATATTAGTAGAAAAATGCCAATACTGGAGTCACCCAGACCTTGACTTTGTCTATCACCTTATATCTTATAATGGTTCCAAGTGCCTTATTTCATTTGAGTCCTATGGATGTATAAGCATGTTATCCAATAAAAAGATCCTTAACCCTGGAAAAGTCTCCCTTTCATAAAGGTCACTCTAAAAATCAAGCTGGGACTGGGGACTTCTCCCAAGTGGGGCAGTCTATGCAAATCCAATTTCCCATAAGGTAGCTGGGTGTTACCATTTGACTTCTAAAGTCAAAGTGACGGGGGCTGAGGTAGTCTGCTATACTCCAGTTGCAAAGGCCATTCTAATAAACTCTGCTTTTAAAAGAAAGCAACAGGACTCTCCCAGAGCAAAATTTCATGGAAAGTCCAAGTGTGCCAGCCAGAATCACCTTACTCTGCCAATAGAAAAATGCAAATTTTACCAACAAGGTCCAGTATACAGGTTCACACTCAAGATGTGTCCCCACAGTATCCAAGAAATTTCCAGACAGATCTAGAATCACAGGATCTCTCCTACAGAAAAAAAGACAAACAAAACAAAACAAAAAAAAGTGATATTTGAAACAGATGTTTGGATGTTTGTTTGCTTCCCTGTGAGTGTGGGGCCCTTCCCTATGGTAATGCAGTCAGGGGAAATTGTTACTGAAAAATGACCTCCAAGAAAGCATTTTCAAACAGTGTGTTACTCTCAGCAAACAGAATGCTGGGAAAGCTATGTTCTTTCAAAGATGTTACTGAAAAATGACCTCCAAGAAAGCATTTTCAAGCAGTGTGTTACTCTCAGCAAACAGAATGCTGGGAAAACTATGTTCTTTCAATGATGGAAGCAGATCAAAAGAGAGTGTGTTTTCAGGCATCTCTCTATCAGGAACTGCCTAGATTCTAAGATATGAGAATTCCAGGAGTGCACAGAGGACCTAATTTCCAGAGTCAAGGCACTATGTTTCCCTGCACTTTCCAAGCCTTGTAAACACATTCCTAGATAATACTGGGTCTGCCCATGAGGAAACAGGCTGTGCGAGTGTGTCTCAGAGTGCTAAGTGCCATACTGTGGTTACCTAGATGAGTTGACCTTCCACTGGAAAAGGGCAAGTGGCTAGGAGTTACAGCCTGCCTGCTTGCCTCAGAAATCTCGAAGGTTGACCAAAGCTATCACTGTCACAATTAAGAAAACAACAGTTGGATGGACTTTCAAGCATTTGTTAAGCCACATCATTTTAGGCCCAGCAGAAAGGAAAATACGAATTTTGCCAACAAAGTCCAGTATCCAGTTTCACACTCAAGATGTGTCCCCACAGTATCCAAGAATTTCCCAGACAGATCTAGGATCACTGGATCTCTCCTACAGAGAAAACATGACGGGACAGACATTGGGATGTTTACTTTTCCTTGAGAGTGTGGGGCCCTTCCCTATGGTAACGCAGTCAGGGGAAATTGTTGCTGAAAAATGACCTTCAAGCAAGCATTTTCAAGCAATGTGTTACTCTCAGCACACAGAATGCTGGGAAAGCTATGTTCCTTCAATGAATGAAAGCCATCAAAAGAGAATGTGATTTCAGGCTTCTGTCTATCAGTAACTGTCAAGATTCTCAGATGTTAGAACTCCAGGTTTGCACAGAGGACCTAATTTCCATGTCAGTACAGTATGTTTCCCTCCACTTTCCAAGCCTTTTAAACACATTCCTAGCTCAAACTGGGACTGTACATGAGTAAACAGGCAGCAGAGTGTGTCTGAGAATGCTGAGTACCATCTTATGTTACCTAGATCCATTGAACTTCCACTGGAAATGGGACAGTAGCTAGCGTGGCAAGCCACCTGCTTGCTTCAGAAGTCTCAAAGGGTTGACCAAAGCTATCACTATCACAAGTAAGAAAACAGTGACTGGATGGATTTTCAAGTAGCTGCTAGGCTGCACTCTTTTGGGGCCAACCGAGAGAAAACTGCTAATTTTGCCACCAAGGTCCTGTATGCAGGTTCACACTCAGGATGTGTCCCTGCAGTATCCAAGAATTTTACAGACAGACCTAGGCTCTCTGGATCTCTCCTGTAGAGAAAACGTGAGGTCACAGTGGTTTGGATGTTGGTTTGCCACTCCCTGTGAGTATGGGGCCCTTCCCTATGGTAACACTATCAGGGGACTTTTCTACTGAAAAACGACCTCCAAGCAAGCAGTTTCAAAGTGTGACTCTCAGCACAATGAATGCTGGGGAAGCTAAGCTCCTTTGAGGAAGGAAAGGCATCAACAGAGTGTGATTTCAACCTGTATCAGGAACTGTCTAGCTTCTAAGATGTGAGACCTCCAGGTTTTCCCAAGGACCTGAATTCCAGAGTTAGGGCAGTGTGTTTCCCTGCACTTTTCGAGGGTTTTAAACACATTCCTAGGTCATTCTGTGACTGTCCGTGAAGAAGCAGGCTTCAAGAGTGTGTCTGGGAATACTGTGTGCCATACTGTGGTTACCCAGACCAGGTGACTTTCCATTCGAAATAGGCCAGTGGCTAAGAGGAGCGAGCCACCTGCTTGCTTCAGAAATCCCAAAAGGAGAACAAAGCTATTGCTTGAAAAAGAATGAAAACAGCAAAGGGATGGATTTTAAAATGTTTTTTGGCCATACCATTTTGGGGCCAATGGAGAGAAAAATGCGAATTTTGCCTTGAAGTTCCAGTATCCAGGTTCACAGACAAGATGAGTCCAAGCAGTATACAGGAATTTTCCAGACAAACATAGGCTCACTAAATCTCTCCTACACAGAAAACATGATGGAACAGATGTTTGGATGTTGATTTGCCTTTCCCCGTGAGTGTGGGGGCCTTACCTCTGGTCAACCAAGATGGGAAATTGGTCCTGAAAAATGACCTCCAAGCAAGCCTTTTCAAGCAGTCTGTGACTCTCAGCACACAGAATGCTGGGAAAGATACGTTCAGTCGAGGAAGGAAAGGCATCAACAGAGAGTGTGTTTTCAGGCCTCTATGAACTTTCTAGCTTCTAAGATGTGTGACTTCCAGTTTTTCCCAGAGGACCTAATTTCCAGAGTCAGGGCAGTGTGTTTCCCTGCACTTTCTGGACTTGTTCACATTCCTGGTCATCAGGATGGCCCATGAGGGCAGGCTGGGGGAGTGTGTCTGGGTGCTGGATGCCTCAGTTTGGGTGCTGTGTCTTCCCGTGGGTGGGCCCTGCCCTTGGCACATGTCGGTGCCCTGCACCTCCGCCGCAGCTGGCTCTCTCACACATGCTGCCGCTTCTTCCTTCGGGGGGCCCGGTGTGTTTTCGCTTCTCTCTTCATTTCTGCCTCTGTGTGACTTCCAGGTGTTCCCAGAGAGTGTGATTCCAGAGTCAGGGTAGTGTGTTTCCTTGCACTCTGTTCCTTCGAGGAAAGAAGGGCATCAACAGAGAGTGTGTTTTCAGGCCTCTATCAAGCATGAATTGTCTAACTTCTAGCATGTGAGACCTGCAGGTTTGCCCACAGGACCTTACTTCCAGAGTCAGGTCAGTGTGTTTCCCTGCACTTTCCGAGACTTGTAAACACATCCCTAGGTCATACCGTGACTGCCCATGAGGAAGCAGTTTGCAGCAGCGTGTCTGGGAGTGCTGGGTGCCATGCTGTAGTTACCCAGATGAGGTGACATTCCGCTGGAAATGGACCAGCGGCTATGAGTTGAAACCTGCCTGCTTGCTTCAGAAATCCCAAAGTGTGGACCAAAGGTATCACTGTCAAATGTAAAAAACAGAAATTGGAAGGATTTTCAAGCAGTTGCTCTGCCACACCATTTAAGGCCCAACCCAACAGAAAAATGCAAATCTTGCCACAAAGTCCAGTATCTAGGTTGAACTCAGGATGTGTCCCCGCAGTATCCTAGACTTTTATAGACAGACCTAGGCTCTCTGGACCTCACCTATGAGAAAACATGATGGAATAGATGTTTGGATGTTGGGTTGCCTTTCCCCGTGATTGTGGGGATCATTCCTACTGTCTCAGGCTCAGGGAAAATTGCGAGTGAAAAATGAGCAGCAAACAAGCGCCTTGAATCAGTGAGTGTCACTCAGCACAGTGTACTGGGAGAGGTATCTTCCTTCTAGGAAGGAAAGGCATAAATAGACAGTGTGTTTCTAGAACTTTATCTTGCAAGAACTGTATAGCTTCTAAGACAAGAGACCTCTAAGCTTGGCAAGAGGACAAAACTACCAGAGTCAGGGCAGTGTGTCTCCCTGCACCTTCTGAGTCTTGTAAACACATTCCTAGGCCGCACCATGACTGCTCATGAGGAAGCAGGCTGCAAGTGTGTGTCTGAAAGTGCTGGGTCCCATACTGTAAAACCTAGTCGAGGTTACATTCCAGTGCAAATGGAATGGACCTGCAGTGAGCAGTTTCGATCCATCCGCTTCCTTAAAATATCCCAAAAGCTGGAACAAACTTCAGTTCAGTTCAGTTCAGTCGCTGAGTTGTGTCCGACTCTTTGTGACCCCATGAATCACAGCACTCCAGGCCTCCCTGTCCATCACTAACTCCCAGAGTTCACTCAGACTCACATCCATCAAGTCGGTGATGCCATCCAGCCATCTCATCCTCTGTTGTCCCCTTCTCCTCCTGCCCCAAATCCCTCCCAGCATCAGAGTCTTTTCTAATGAGTCTTCTCTTCGCATGAGGTGGCCAAAGTACTGGAGTTTCAGCGTTAGTATCATTCCTTCCAAAGAACAACCAGGGCTGATCTCCTTTAGAATGGACTGGTTGGGCCTCCTTGCAGTCCGAGGGACTCTCAAGAGTCTTCTCCAACACCACAGTTCAAAAGCATTAATTCTTCGGCACTCAGCTTTCTTCACAGTCCAACTCTCACATCCATACATGACCATTGGAAAAACCATAGCCTTGACTAGACGGACCTTTGTTGGAAAAGTTATGTCTCTGCTTTTGAATGTGCTATCTAGGTTGGTCATAACTTTCCTTCCAAGGAGTAAGCGTCTTTTAATTTCATGGCTGCAATCACCATCTGTAGTGATTTTGGAGCCCCAAAAAGTACCATTAATTAAATTAGGGTAATAACGTGATGGCTGGATGGCATCACTGACTCGAAGGACATGAGTTCTGAGTGAACTCCAGGAGTTGGTGATGGACAGGGAGGCCTGGCGTGCTGCGATTCATGGGGTCACAAAGAGTCGGACACGACTGAGCGACTGAACTGAACTGCACTAACTGACCACGCCTTCTTTATTGAATCTTTTTTTAAAACTTGGCTTTAGGAAATTATACTATTTTAATTTATCATCTACCTTTCTTCTCAGTGTCCTTGACTGGATTCCTCTTTGGACTTTTAACTGTATTTTAAATAACAGAGTTCTCCAGAACTCAGTCCTTTCTCCCTTGGGTTTGCTCAAGTGATTGAAGTAACTGAAACCAGGAAAAATTAATTTCATAGGTTTTTATGAGGTAATTAGAACTGTGTTGTGAAAAAGAAAATAAGCATACTTTGTAGGAAAGTCATTTATGATTATTTTTTGTTAAATTTTATTAATAATCTGATTGTCTGATGGAAGCAATTTTACTGTGATAAATTCAGTTCCACAATTTTATCTGAGGACTGGCACTAAAAAGGAGAGAAGGAGAAGAGCTATGCAAAGATGAAGCAGAAGAGTCTTTGCCAATACAGCCCTGAAAGTGGAACAAAGTTAGCACTGTCAGAAGTGAAAAAACATCGATTGGATGGATTTTCAAGCAACTGCTAAGACGGTCCCCTTCGGGGCCCACCGACAGAAAAATGGGAATCTTGAAACCAAGACCGGTATCCAGGTTGACATTCATGGTGTGTCCCCACAGGAGCCAAGAATTTTCCAGACAGACCTAGGCTCACTGAACCTCTCCTACAGAGAAACCGTGCTGGACAGGCATTTGGATGATGGTTTGCCTTTCCCTGTGAGTGCGGGTTCCTTTCCTTCATTCTCCAGCTCAGGGGAAATTGTGACTGAAAAATGACCTCCGAGCTAGCATTTTCCAGCAGTGTGCATCACTCAGCACACAGTATGCTGGGAAAGCTGTCTTCCTTCGAGGAAGGAAAGGCATCATCAGAGTGTGTGTTTTCAGGCCTCTATCTAGTAGGGACTGTTTAGCTGATAAGGGGTGAGACCTCCAGGCTCGCCAAGAGGAGCATTAGCTCCAGAGTCAGGGCAGAGTGTCTGCCTGCATTTTCCGAGCCTTGTGACCACGTTCCTAGGTTACACCGTGACTGCCCATTAGGAAGCTGGCTGCAGGAGTGTCTCTGAGAGTGCTGGGGCAATACTGTGGTCACCTCGTGGAGGTGACATTCGACTGCAAATGGCCCGTGGAGAGGAGTTGTGAGGCGCAAGCTTCCTCCCAAATGTTGGACCAAACCTTGTGCTGTCGGAAGTGAGAAAACAGTGATTGGATGGATTTTCAAGAAGTTGCTAGGGAGGAGGAGCTAAAATGGCAGAGGAGTAGGATGGGGAGAATACTTTCTCCTCCACAAATTCATCAAAAGAACATTTGAACGCGAGTAAATTCCACAAAACAACTTCTGAATGCCGGCAGAGGACATCAGGCACCTAGAAAGACAACCTGTTGTCTTCGAAAGGAGATTATGAGCCCTGCGGTAACTCCTTCAGTGGAGAAGCTGTGCAGATGCCAGCATCCGCCATTAGCAAGCGGGAGCTGGGCAAGGAGGCGTGGCTCCGGCTGCATCGCTTAGAGTAAGGATTTGGCCTGAATATCCCAAGCGCTACCTGAGCGAAATAATTTGGGCTAGCAAACCAGACTGTGGGATATCTACCACGCAAAAAGCCAGCCCTAACCTAAGACACCACCAGGGCTTCGCACGGAACAGAGAACTATACAGAGATAGCCGGCTGCAGACCGTCCCCCTCCGGTGACAGGCAGCCAGAGCCAGAAGTGAGCAATCACAGCACCAGAGAAACATTATCTACAAAACTGTAAGCAGGCTTCTTTGTTAACTAAGACTTCTTGGGACTCTGGACGGTCAACATCCACCTGAGAAGGTGCACCAGTTGTATACCCAGAAAATCGAGCTGCAGGGAAGCGATAAGGCTCAGCAGCTGCGCTCGCTAAACACCTCATCACCTGTGCTGCTCGGACCTGGGAAGGGCACAAAACGTAGGCTCAATCGAGTCTGTGCTTCTGAGGACTATCCAAGTGCCTGAACCTGAGCTGCTTAGACCTGGATGTCCATCACCGCCCCCTCTGTATCAGGGCAGAAATCAGACATTGAAGAGACCAGCAAAAAGAGGAAGCTATAACAGAGGGAACCGCCTTGGAAGCAACAGACAATAAACTAAAACCCTGTGGTGCTCATCAAATGCCTCCATCGGATCAGATCAGATCAGTCGCTCAGTCATGTCCAACTCTTTGAGACCCCATGAATCGCAGCACGCCAGGCCTCCCTGTCCATCACCAACTCCCGGAGGTCACTGAGACTCACATCCATCGAGTCAGTGATGCCATCCAGCCATCTCATCCTCTGGCGTCCCCTTCTCCTCTTGCCCTCAATCCCTCCCAGCATCAGAGTCTTCTCCAATGAGTCAACTCTTCGTATGAGGTGGCCAAAGTACTGGAGTTTCAGCTTTAGTATCATTCCTTCCAAAGAAATCCCAGGGCTGATCTCCTTCAGAATGGACCGGTTGGATCTCCTTGCAGTCCAAGGGACTCTCAAGAGTCTTCTCCAACACTACAGTTCAAAAGCATCAATTCTTTGGCGCTCAGCCTTCTTCACAGTCCAACTCTCACATCCATACATGACCACAGGAAAAACCATAGCCTTGACTAGGCGAACCTTTGTTGGCAAAGTAATGTCTCTGCTTTTCAATATGTGATCAAGGTTGGTCATAATTTTTCTTCCAAGGAGTAAGCGTCTTTTAATTTCATGGCTGCAGTCACCATCTGTAGTGATTTTGGAGCCCAGAAAAATAAAGTCTGACACTGTTTCCCCATCTATTTCCCATGAAGTGATGGGACCAGATGCCATGATCTTTGTTTTCTGAATGTTGAGCTTTAAGCCAACTTTTTCACTCTCCACTTTCACTTTCATCAAGAGGCTTTTTAGTTCCTCTTGGCTTTCTGCCATAAGGGTGGTGTCATCTGCATATCTGAGGTTATTGATATTTCTCCCAGCAATCTTGATTCCAACTTGTGTTTCTTCCATACCTACACTGAAACCAAGCACTATACAAGGGCCAACAAGATCCAGGGTAAAACATACCAAGCAAATTCTCCAGCAACACAGGAACACAGCCCTGAGCTCCAATATACAGGCTACCTAAAGTCACCCCCAAATCATAGACATCTTATAACTCATTACTGGACACTTCATTGCACTCCAGAGAGAAGAAATCCAGCTCCACCCACCAGAACACCGACACAAGCTTCCCTAACCTAGAAACCTTGACAAGCCATCTGTACAAACCCACACACAGTGAGGAAATGCCACAATAAAGAGAACCCCACAAACTGCCAGAATACAGTAAGGACACCCCAAACTCAGCAATTTAAACAAGATGAAGAGACAGAAGAACACCCAGCAGGTAAAGGAACAGGATAAATGCCCACCAAACCAAACAAAAGAGGAAGAGATAGGGAATCTACCTGATAAAGAATTCCAAATAATGATAGTGAAATTAATCCAAAATCTTGAAATCAAAATGGAATCACAGATAAATAGCCTAGAAACAAGAATTGAGAAGATGCAAGAAAGGTTTAACAAGGATCTAGAAGAAATAAAAAAGAGTCAATATATAATGAATAATGCAATAAATGAGCTCAAAAACACTCTGGAGGCAACAAACAGTAGAATAACAGAGGCAGAAGATAGGATTAGTGAATTAGAAGATAGAATGATAGAAATAAATCAATCAGAGGAGAAAAAAGAAAAACGAATTAAAAGAAATGAGGACAATCTCAGAGATCTCCAGGACAATATTAAACGCTACAACATTCGAATCATAGGAGTCCCAGAAGAAGAAGATAAAAAGAAAGACCATGAGAAAATACTTGAAGAGATAATAGTTGAAAACTTCCCTAAAATGGGGAAGGAAATAGTCACTCAAGTCCAAGAAACCCAGAGAGTCCCAAACAGTTTAAACCCAAGGCAAACACCCCAAGTCACATATTAATCAAATTAACAAAGATCAAACATAAAGAACAAATATTAAAAGCAGCAAGGGAAAAACAACAAATAACACACAAGGGAATTCCCGTAAGGATAACAGCTGATCTTTCAATAGAAACTCTCCAAGCCAGGAGGGAATGGCATGACATACTTAAAGTGATGAAAGAAAATAACCTACAGCCCAGATTATTGTATCCAACAAGGATCTCATTCAAATATGAAGGAGAAATCAAAAGCTTTACAGACAAGCAAAAGCTGAGAAAATTCAGCACCACCAAACCAGCTCTCCAACAAAAACTAAAGGACATTCTCTAGACAGGAAACACAAAAAGGGTGTATAAATTCGAACCTAAAACAATAAAGTAAATGGCAACGGGATCATATTTATCAATAATTACCTTAAACATTAATGGGCTGAATGTCCCAACCAAAAGACAAAGACTGGCAGAATAGATTCAAAAACAAGACCCCTACATATGTTGTCTACAAGAGACAACCAAAAGACTAAGACTGGCCGAATGGATACAAAAACAAGACCCCTACATATGTTGTCTACAAGAGACAACCAAAAGACTAAGACTGGCCGAATGGATACAAAAACAAGACCCCTACATATGTTGTCTACAAGAGACCCACCTCAAAACAGGGGACACATACAGACTGAAAGTGAAGGGCTGGAAAAAGATTTTCCATGCAAATAGGGACCAAAAGAAGGCAGAAGTAGCAATACTCATATCAGATAAAATAGACTTTAAAACAAAGGCTCTGAAAAGGAGACAAAGAAGGTCACTACATAATGATCAAAGGAACAATCCAAGAAGAATATATAACAATTATAAATATATATGCACCCAATATGTAAGACCAAATACTAACAAGTATGAAAGGAGAAATTAACAATAACACAATAATAGTGGGAGACTTTAATACCCCACTCACACCTATACAAATCTGGCTGTAATAGACAAAGCAAAGAGGAAAACATTCACTTATGAGCCTCACAAATTGTCTGTTCACTCAGGAGAGCCACAGGTCTTCCTAGCAAGGAAATCCTAGAAAAGTTTCCCTTGTGGGTCCTAATGGATAGAATATTGTGTAAGGGAATGAATTACTTCCTCAGCAATCCCCTACACTAAATACCATAGAGAATTACAAAGAGTGCTTCTCACATCATCCACAGCAGCAGTAAATGTTATTACCCACAAGGCCGCCCACAAGAAGTGGTCCACGAGGAGTGAAGACAGTGGTGTCCCAGGATGCAGCTCTCAATTCAGGAATAATTTTCAGAATTTTTTAAAAAATAGACTTATTTGTTCATTCTGTAAATGTTTATTGAGTATTTTATGGGTCAGGTACCATTCTGGCATTAGGGAGGAAGCAGTGATAAATGTGATCCTGTCCTAAATATCACATTGTTGTAAAGATAGACCTACAACTACAAAATGCCAAGATGTGTGTAAAATGAGAGGATGCCCAAACTGGACTTTCAGTTCCCTGAACTTCTCATCTCCAGTTGCTTTTCTAGTCTTATTATCATACACTAACTGGTTATTACTGCAATCAGCACCATCTCCAAATCTGCAAATCTCCAAATATAAGATGAATTAAACATGATTTTTAAAATGTCCTTTATGATTAAAAATAGAAATCCATCAGCTAAGAATTTACATATACTCCTCCCCACCATCACCCCCCTTCTTCCTTCCCATTTCCCTTCCATCCTCATGGATCCCTTCCTTTGCCCACTTTCCCTTGCCTTAAAAAAAAAAAAAAAAAAAAAAGAAGTTGCTAGGCCACCCTGCTTTGGGGCTCACCGAGAGAAAAATGGGAATTTTGCCAACAAGGTCCAGTATCCAAGTTCACACTCAGGGTATATCCCCATTGGATCCAATAATTTTCCAGACTGACCTAGGGTCAGTGGATCTCTCCTACAGGTAAAACATGATGTAACAGATATTTGGATGTTGGTTTCTTTTTCCCTGAGTAGGGGGACCTTTCCTATGGAATCAGTCTCAAGGAAAATTGTGACTGAAAAATAACCTCCAAGAAAATGATTTCAAGCAGTATGAGACTCTCAGTACACAAAATTCTGGGAAAGCTATCTTCCTTCGTGGAAGGAAAGACATCAACAGAGAGTGTGTTTTCAGGCCTCTACCTAGCAGGAACTGTCTAGTTTCTGACGTGAGATCTCCAGGCTTGCCCAGAGGACCTAACTTCCAGAGTCAGGGCAGTGTGTCTCCCTGCACTTTCTGAGCCTTGGAAACACATTCCTAGGCCATTCCTGGACTGTTTATGTGCAAGCAGGTTGTGGGAGTGTGTCTTAGAGTGCTGGGTGTCATACTGTGCTCACCTAGTTGAGGTGACATCCACTGCAAATGGGCCCCCGATAAAGAGTTGTGATCTGCCCGCTTCCTAAAGAAATCCGAAAGGATAGACCAAAACGAGCACTGCCAGAAATAAGGAAATAGCAATTGGATGGATTTTCAAGATGTTTCTAGGCCACCTCACCTTAGGGCCCACTAGGAGAAAAGTGGGAATTTTGCCACGAAGTTCCAGTATCCAGGTTCATACTCAGGGTGTGTCCCCGCAGGATACTACAATTTTCCAAACAGACCTAGGCTCACTGGATCTCTCCTACTGAGAAAATGTGATGGAACAGATGTTTGGATGTTGGTGTGCCTTTCCCTGTGAGTGTTGGAATCTTGACTACTCTCTCAGGCTCAGCAGAAATTGCGAGTGAAAAAGGATCTGCAAACAAATGGATTCATGCAGTGAGTGTCACTCAGCACACAGTATGCTGGGAGAGGTATATTCCTTCAAAGAAGCCAAGGCATCAACAGAGAGTGTGTTTTTAGGACTCTATATTGCAGTAACAGTTTAGCTTCTAAGACATGAGACCTGCAGGCTGGCCCAGAGGACATAACTTCCAAAGTCAGGGCAGTGCGTGTCTCTGCACTTTCTGAGCCTTGTGAACACATTCCTAGGCTACACCACAACTGCCTATGTGGAAGCAGTCTGTGGGAGTGTATCTGAAAGTGCTGGATGTCATACTGTGTTCACCTAATCGAGATGACTTTTGACAACAAATAGGCCTGTGGCGAGGAGTTGTGAGCCACTCGCTTTCTTCAGAAATGTCAAAGGGTGAAGCAAAGCTAACGTTGTCAGAAGTGAGAAAACAGCATTTGGATGGATTTTCAAGCTGTTGCAAGGTCGAACCGCTTTAGGGCCCACCAAGAGAAAAATGGGAATTTTGCCAACAAGGCCTATTATGCAGGTTCAAACTCACAGCATGTATCTGCAGGATCCCAGAATTTTCCAGACAGACCTAGGCTCACTGGATCTCTCCTATAGAGAAATTGTGATGGAACAGTTGTTTGGATGTTGGTTTGCTTCTTTCTGTGAGTGGGGAGCTTCCCTATGATGACAGCCTCAGGGGAATTTGTGACTGAAAAATAACCTCCAAGCAAGCACTTTCAAGCAATGTGAGACTCTCAGCACACAGAATTCTGGGAAAGCTATCTTCTTTCGTGGAAGGAAAGTCATCAACAAAGAGAGTGTTTTCAGGACCTGTTTAGCTTCTAAGATGTGAGACCTCCAAGCTTGCCCAGAGGAGCTAACTACTAGAGTGCGGGCAGTGTGTCTCCTTGCACTTTCTGACCCTTGTAAACACATTCCTAGTCCATGCTGCGACTGCCCATGAGGAAGCAGGCTGCGGTATTGTGTCTGAGAGTGCTGGGTGCCATACTGTGGACCTAATCGAGGTGACATTTCCCTACAAATGCACCTGCGGCAAGGAGCTGTGATCTGCCTGCTTGCTTCAGAAATGCAAAAGAGTGGGGAAAAGCTACCAATATCTGAAGTGAGAAAACAGCAATGCTGAACAATTTTAGGGCCTTTGGAGGGAGAAGTGCTAGTTTTGCCATCAACGTCCGATATCCAGGTTGATACTCATGGTGTGCTCTGCAGTTTCCTAGAAATTTCCAAACAGACCTAGGCTCACTGGATCTGTACTACAGAGAAAAGGTGATGGAACAGACAACTGGATGTTGGTTTGCCTTTTCTGGGATTCTGTGGATCTTACCTACCATCTCATTCTCAGGGGAAATTACGAGTGAAAAATGACCCGAGTAAGGACTTGCCAGCAGTGTGTCTCACTCAGCTCACAGTATGAGGGGAAAAATATCTTCCCTTGAGGATAGAAAGGCATAAACTGAGAGTGTGTTTTCTGGCCTATAGGTTGCAGGAACTGTTTAGCTTCTAGGACGTGAGACCTCCAGGCTTGCCCAGGGACCAAACTTCCATAGTCAGGGCAGTGTGTCTCCCTGCATTTTCTGAGCCTTGTAAACATATTCCTAGGCCACTCCACGACCGCACATGAGGAAGCGGGCTGTGGGAGTGTGTCTGAGAGTGCTGGGTGCCATACTTTGGTCTCCTAGTCAAGGTGACATTCCACTGTAAATGGATCCACAGCGAGGAGTTGCAGTCAGCCCACTTGCTTCAGAAATGCCAAACGGTGGAGCACACCTAGTGCTGTCAGAAGCGAGAAAACAGTAATTGGATGGATTTTCAAGCAATTGCTTGGCCGCCCCGCTTTAGGGCCCACTGAGAGTAAAATGCAGATTTTGCCATCAAAACCTGATATACAGGTTAACACACAAGGTGTGTCCACACAGTTTCCAAATTTCCAGACAGACCTAGGCTCACTGGATCTCTCCTCCAGAGAAAACGTGATGGAACAGATGTTTGGATGTCGATTTGCCTTTCCCTGTGAGTGTGGGGATCCCCTGAATGCTCTCAGGCTCAGGGGAAATTGCACGTGAAAAATGACCTCCAAGCAAGCGCTTTCCAGCAGTATGTATCACTCAGCACACAGTATGCTGGGAACGCTATCTTCCTTTGAGGAAGGAAAAGCATCAACAGAGAGTGTGTTTTCAGGCTTCTATCTTGCAAAAACGGTTTAACTTCTAAGACATGAGATCTCCAGTCTTGTCCAGAGGAGCTAACTCTGAACTCCAGGGGAGTCAGGGCAGTGTGTCTCCCTGCATTTTCAGAGCCTTGTAAACTTATTCCTAGGCCACACCCTGACTGCTTATGAGGAAGCAGGCTACGGGAATGTGTCTGAGAGTACACGGTGCCTCAGTATCATCACATAGTCAAAGTGATATTCCACGGCAAATGGGCCTGTGGCAAGGACTTGAGACCCACCCGTTTGCTTTAGACATCGCAAAGGTTGGAGCAAAGTAAGTGCTGTCAGAAGTGAGAAAACAGCAATTGGATGCACTTTCAAGCAGTTGCTAGGCTGCACTGCTTTTAGGCCCACTGAGAGAAAAATGCGAAATTTGCCATCAAGGTGCAATATCCAGGTTGACACTCATAGTGTATCCCCGCAGTTATCAAAAATTTTGAGACAGACCTAGGCTCACTAGATGTCTCACACAGAGAAAATGTGACTTAAATGTCGTTTGGATATTGGTTAGCCTTTGCCTGTGAGTGTGGGGACCTTCTCTACTGGCACAGACTCAGGGGAAATGGGGAGTGAATAATGACCTCCGAGCAAGCACTTTCCAGCCGTGTGGTGCGCTCAGCACACGTTAGGCTGGGAAAGCTATCTTCCTTTGAGGAAACTAAAGCATCAAAGAGAGTCTGTTTTCAGGCCTCTATCTTGCAGGAAATTTTAGGTTCAAGGATGTGAGACCTCCAGTCTTGCCCAGATTAGCTAACTTCCAGAAGCAGGGTAGTGTCTCCCTTCACTTTCTGAACCTTATAAACGTATTCCTAGGACACACTGTGAATGCCAATGAGGAAACAGGGAATGTGTCTGAAAGTGCAGATGCCGCAGTGTGTGTCACTGGGAAAGCTGTCTTACTTCAAGGAAGACAAGACATCAAAAGAGAGTCTGCTTTCAGGCCTTTATCTTGCTGTAACAGTTTAGCTTTAAAAATGAGAGACCCCTAGTCTTGCCCAGAGGAGCTAACTTGTGGAATCAGGGCCGTGTGTTTCCCTGCACTTTCTGAGCCTTGTCAACCTATTCCTAGGCCACACCATGACTACCTATGAGGAAGCAGGCTGTGGGAATGTGTCTGAGAGTACAGGGTGCCGCAGTGTGGTCACCTTGTTGAGGTGACATTCCACTGCAAAAGGGCCCGTGGCAAGGAGCTGCGAGCCACTCGCTCGGTTCAGAAATTCCAAAGATGGAGCAAAGCTAGCACTGTCAGATGTGAGAAAACAGACGTTGGATGGCTTTTCAAGCAGTTGCTAGGCTGCATTGCTTTTAGGCCCACCGAGAGAAAAATGCAAATTTTGCCATCAAGTTTCACTATCTAGGTTGACACTCATGGTGTATCCCCACATTTTCCAAGAAATTTCCACACAGACCTGGGCTCATAGATTTCTCCTACAGAGATGGAAACAGTGGTGGAATAGATATTTGGCTGTTGGTTTGCCTTTCTCTGTGAGTGTTGGGACCTTCCCTATGGTCTCGGGCTAGGGGAATTTCAAGACAAAAATGACCTCCAAGCAAGCGTTTTCCAGCATGTGTGTCTCTCAGCACACAGTATGCTGGGAAAGCTGTCTTCCTTCGAGACAGTTAAGGCATCAACAGAGAGTGTGTTTTCAGGCCTCTATCTAGCAGGAACTGTTTAGCTTCTAAGACGTGAGACCTCCAGGCTTGCTCAGAGGATCTAACTTCCAGAGTCAGGGAAGAGGATCTCTCTGCACATTCTGAACCTTGCAAACATGTTCCTACGCCACACCATGACTGTATATGAGGAAGCAAGCTGCAGGAGTGTGTCTGAGAGTACTGGGTGCCATACTGTGGTACATAGTTGAGGTGACATTCTACTGCAAATGAGCCCGCAGCGAGGAGTTGTGAGCCGCCCACTTGCTTCAGAAATGCCAAAGGGTGGAGCAAATCTAGGGCTGTCACAACTGAGAACATAGCAATTGGATGCATTTTCAAGCGGTTGCGAGGCCACCCTGCTTTAGGGCCCACCATGAGGAAAATGTGAATTTTACACCAAGGTCCAGTATCCTGGTTCATACTCATGGTGTGTCCCCACGTTTCCAAGAAATTTCCAGACAGACATAGGGTCACTGGATCTCTCCACCGGAGAAAACGTAATGGAACAGACGTTGGAATGTTCATTTACCTTTCCCTGTGAGTGTGGGGACCTTCACTACGGTCTCATCCTCAGGGGAAAGTGTGAGTGAAAAAAGACCTCCAAGCAAGGCTTTCCAGCAGTGTGTGTCACTCAGCCCACTGTATGCTGGGAAAGATATCTTCCTTAGAGGAAGGAAAGGCATCAAAAGAGAGTGTATTTTTAGGTCTCTATCTAGCAGGAACTGTTTAGCTTCCAACACAGGAGACCTTCAGACTTTCCCAGAGGACCTAACTTTCAAGTCAAGTCAGTGTGTCTCCCGGCACATTCCAAGCCTTGTAAACACATTTTTAGGCCACACTGCAACTGCTCATGAGGAAGCAGGCTGCAGGAATATGTTTGGGAGTGCTGGTTGCCATACTGTGTTCACCTAGTTGAAGTGACATTCCACTGCAAATGGGCCCAAGGTGAAAGGTTTCAAGGCTCTTGTTTCCTTCAGAAATGCCAATGAGTGGAGGAAAACTAGCCCAATCAGAAGTGAGAAAATACCAATTGGATGGATTTTCAAGCAGTTGCTAGGCCACCATGCTTTATGGTCCACCGAGTAAAAAATGTGGATTTTTCCATCAAGGTCGGATATCCAGGTTGACACTCATGGTGTGTCCTGCATTTCTACAAAATATCCAGACAGATCTAGGCTCACTGGATCTCTTACAGAAAACAACTTGACGGAACAGATGATGGGATGTTGCTTTTCCATTCCCTGTGAGTGTGGGGACCTTTCCTATGGTCTCAGTCTCAGGGGAAATTGAGACTGAAAAATGACCTCCAAGCAAGCACTTATAAGTGTGAAACTCAGCACACAGAATGCTGGGAAAGCTCTCTTCCTTCATGGAGGAAGGACATCATCACAGAGTGTGTTTTCAGGCCTCTACCTAGCAGGAAGACCCTAGTCTCTAAGACGGGAACGCGCTTTCCCAGATGTTTTAAATTCCAGAGAGGGCAGTGTGTCTCCTTGCACTTTCCGAGCCTTGCAAACACATTCTTAGGCCATTCCACAACTGCCCATGAGGAAGCAGGCTGCAGGAGTGTGTCTGAGAGTACTGGGTGCCATACTGAGGTCACCTAGTTGAGGTGACATTCCACTGCAATGCATCTCTGGTGAGGAATTGCAAGCTGCTCTCTTGCTTCAGAAATTCCAAAGGGTGGATCTAAACTAGCGCTGTCAGAAGTGAGAAAACAGCTGTTGGGTGGATTTTCAAGCAGGCCACCCCCTTTAGGGCCCCCAGAGAAAAATGCTAATTTTGTCATCCAGGTATGATATCCATGTTGACACCCATGATGTGTCCACGCAGTTTTCAATAAATTTCCAGACAGACCTAGGCTCACTGGATCTTTCCTCCAGAGAAAACGTGATGTAACAGACGTTTGGATGTTGGTTTGCCTTTCCCTGTGAGTGTGGGGACTTTCCTTACAGCTCAGGCTCAGGAAAATTAGAAAGTGATAAACGACCTCCGGCAAGCACTTCCCACCAGTGTGTGTCTCTCAGCACACAGTATGCTGGGAAAGCTATCTTCTTTCGAGGAAGGAAAGGCATCAACATGGAGTGTGCTTTCAGGCCACTATCTATAAAGAACTGTCAAGCTTCTAAGATGTGAGAATTCCAGGATTACCCAGAAGAACTAACTTCCAGAGTCAGGGCAGTGTGTTTCCCTGCACATTCTGAGCCTTGTAAACACATTCCTAGTAATACCGGGACATCCCATGAGGAAGCAGGCTGTGAGAGTGTGTCTGGGATTGCTGGGTGCCTTTCCCAGATGAGGTGACATTCCACTGGAAATGGGCCTGGAGTTGCACTAGCAGTGGCTAAGAGTTGCACGCCACCTGCTTGTGTCAGAAATCCCAAAGGGTGGGTCAAAGCTATCGCTGTAAGAAGGAAGAAAACAGCAATTTGATTGATTTTCAAACAGATGCTACAGCAGTTTTAGGCCTAAACTAGAGAAAAAGGCAAATTTTGCCACCAAGGTCCTGAATCCAGGTTCCAACACAGGTTGTGTCTCCACAGTATCCAAGACATTTATAGAGAGACCTAGGGTCTCTGGATCTCTCGTAGAGAGAAAACGTGATGGAAAGGACATTTGGATGCTGGTTTCCCTTTCTCTGTGAGTGTAGTGGTCCTCCTTACATCAACATTGTTAGGGGAAATTGCTTCTGAAAAATGACCTCCAAGCAGGCGTTTTCAAGCAGTGACTGTCAGCACACAGAATGCTGGGAAAGCTGTGCTACTTTGAGGAAGAAAAGGCATCAACAGAGAATGTGTTTTCAGGCCTCTATCTAGCAGGAACTGACTTGCCTCCAAGATGTGAGAGCTGCAGACTTACCCGGAGGACCTAACCTCCAGAGACAGGGCAGTGTGTTTCCTTGCCCTTATGGCGCCTTGTAAACACATTCCTGGTCATGCTGGGACTAGCCATGAGGGAGCAGGCTGCGGGAGTGTCTGGGAGTGCTGGATGCCATGCTGTGGTCACCCAGCATAGGAGACTTCACTGGATATGGCTCAGTGGCTAGGAGTTGTGAGCCACCTGCTTGCTTCAGAACTCTCAAAGGGTGAACTGAAGCTCTCTCAGACAGATGGAAGAAAATAGCAATTGGATGGATTTTCAAGCAATTGCTAGGCCACACAGTTTTAGGTCCCACCTAGAGGAAAATGTGAATTTTGCTATCAATGTCCTGGATCCAAGATCACACTCAGGATGTGTCCCCGTAGTATAAAGACTTTTCCAGAAAGACTGGGGCTCTGGATCTCTCCTACAGAGAAAATGTGATGGAATGGATGTTTGAATGTTGGTTTGCTTTTCCATGGGAGTGTGGAGGCCATCCCTATGGCCACACCATCAGGGTAAACTGTTACCAAAAATGATCTCCAAGGAAGCGTTTTGAAGCAGTGTGTGACTCTCAGCACACAGAACTCTGGGAAAGCTATGTTCCTTCAAGGAGGGAAAGGCTTCAACAGGTATGTTTTCAGGCCTCTATCTATCAGGAACTCTCTAGCCTCTAAGACGTGATACCTCTAGGTTTGCCTCGAGGACCTAAATTCCAGGGTCAGAGCAGTGTGTTTCCCTGTACTTTCTGCACCTTGAAAACACATTCCTAGGTCATACTGGGACTGTCCACAAGGAGCTAGGCTGTGGGAATGTGTCTGGGAGAGATGGATGCCTTACTGCGTTTACCAGATGAGGTGGAATTCACTGGAAATGGGCCAGAGGCTAGGAGTTGCGAGCCACCTCCTTGCTTCAGAAATCCAAAAGTGTGGAATAAAGCTATCACTGTCAGAAGTAAGAACACAGCAATTGGATGGATTTTTAAGGAGTTGCTAGGCCCCACCACTTTAGGGGCCACTGAGGGAAAAGTGCGAATTTTGCCACCAAGGTCCCGTATCCAGCTTCCCACGCGGGGTGTGTCCCTGCAGGATCCAAGAACTTTCCAGACAGACCAAGACTCACTGGATCTCTCCTACAGAGAAAACACGATGGAATAGATGTCTGGATGTTGGTTTGCCTTTCCCTGTGAGTGTGGGGCCCTTCCTTACAGTCACATCCTCAGGGGAAATTACAGCTAACAAATGACCTCCAAGCAAGCACTTTCAAGCAGTGTGTGACTCTCAGCACACAGAATGCTGGGAAAGCTATCTTCCTTTGAGGAAGGAAAGCATCAAAAGAAACTGTGTTTTCAGGCCTCTATTGAGGAGGAACTGTCTAGTTTTGAAGATGTGAGAACTCCAGGCGTGCACAGAGGACCTAACTTTCAGAGGCAGGGCAGTGTGTCTCCCTGCACCTTCTGAACCTTTCAAAGAGATTCCTAGTCCATACCCATGGGCTAGGTGATCGCCCATGAGGACGCAGGCATCAGGAATGTGTCTGAGAGTGCTGGGTTCCATTCTGTGGTCATCTAGTCGAGGTGACATTCCAGTGTAAATGGTCTTGTGGCAAGGAGTTGGGAGCCACCTGCTGCTTCAGAAATCCAAACAGTGGAGCAAAGCCAGCACTGTCAGAAATAAACAAACAGCAATTTGATGGATTTTCAAGCAGTTACTAGGCCTCCCTGCTTTGGGGCCCACTGAATGAAAAATACAAATATTGCTACCTATGACCGGAATCCAGGTTTACTCTCAGGGTGTGTCCCTGCAGGATCCTACTGTTTTTCAGGCAGACCTAGGCTCACTGGTCCCATCACTTCATGGGAAATAGATGGGGAATCAGTGGAAATAGTGTCAGATTTTATTTTGGGGGGCTCCAAAATCACTGCAGATGGTGACTGCAGCCATGAAATTAAAAGAATCTTGCTCCTTGGAAGAAAAGCTATGACCAACCTAGACAGTATATTAAAAAGCAGAGACATTACTTTGCCAACAAAGATCCGTCTAGTCAAGGCTATGGTTTTTCCAGTGGTCATGTATGGATGTGAGAGTTGGACAGTGAAAAAAGCTGAGCACAGAAGAATGGATGCTTTTGAACTGTGGTGTTGGAGAAGACTTGAGAGTCCCTTGGACTGCAAGGAGATCCAACCAGTCCATTCTGAAGGAGATCAGTCCTGGGTGTTCATTGGAAGGACTGATGCTGAAGCTGAAACTCCAATACTTTGGCCACCCCATGCAAAGAGTTGACTCATTGGAAAAGACCCTGATGCTGGGAGGGATTGGGGGCAGGAGGAGAAGGGGACGACAGAGGATGAGATGGCTGGATGGCATCACCGACTTGATGGATGTGAGTCTGAGTGAACTCCGGGAGTTGGTGATGGACAGGGAGGCCTGGCGTGCTGCAGTTCATGGGGTCTCAAAGAGTCTGACACAACTGAGCGACTGAATTGAATTGAACTGAGGCTCACTGGATCTCTCTAAGGAGAAAACGTGATGGAACAGACATTTGGATGTTGGCTTGCCTTTCCCTGTGAGTGTGGGGGCCTTCCCCATGGTCACACTCTGACTGGAAATTGTGACTGAAAAATGACCTCCAAGCAAGGGCATTCAAGTAGTGTGTGACTCTCAGCACGGAGAATGATGGGAAAGCTATCTTCTTTCGAGGAAGAGAAGGCATTAACAGAGAGTGTGTTTTCAGGCCTCTGTCTAGGAGGAACTGTCTAGTTTCCAAGACGTGAGACGTCCAGGATTGCAGAGAGGACCTAAATTCCAGAATCAGGGCAGTGTGTATCCCTGCACGTTTGGAGCCTTGCAAACACATTCCTAAGCCATACCGCCACTGCCCATGAGGAAGGAGGCCATGGGAGTGTGGCTGAGAGTTCTGGGTGCCTTTTTGTGGTCACCTTGCTGAGGTGACAGTCCACTGCAATTGGGCCCTCAGCAAGGAATGTGAGCCGACCGATGGCTTCAGAAACTCCAAAGGGTGAAGCAAAGCTAATGCTGTCAGAAGTAAGAAAATAGCAATCGGATTGATTTTCAAGCAGTTGCTAGGTCACAGCGTTTTAGGGCCCACTGAGAAAAATAAGAATTTTAACACCAAGGTCCAGTATCCATGATGACACTCATAGTGTGTCCCCGCAGTTTCCAAGAAATTTCCAGACAGACCTACATTCATTGGATCTCTCCTACAGAGAAAACGTAATAGATCAGACGTTTGGATGTTGGTCTTCCTTTCCCTGTGAGTGTGGGGTCTTCCCTATGATCAAATCCTCAGCTGAAATTGCGACTGAAAAATGATTTCCAAGCAAGCACTTTTAAGCTATGTGTGACTCTCAGCACACAGAATGCAGGGATAGCTATCTTCCTTTGAGGAAAGAAATGCATTAACAGAGAGTGTGTTTTCAGGCCTCTATTTATCAAGAACTCTCTAGCTTCTAAGATGTAAGAGTCCAGGTTTTCCCAGAGGACATAACCTCCACAGTGAGGGCACTGTGCTCCCCTGCACTGTCCAGGCATTTTAAACACATACCTAGGTCATACAGGGACTGCTCATGAGGAAGCAGGCTGTGGGAGTATGCCAGGCAGTGTTGTGTTCCTTACTGTGCTCACCTGGTCAAGGTGACATTCCACTGCAAATGGGCCTGCTATGAGGAGTTGCGAGCCGTCCTCTTACTTCAGAAATCCCAAAAGGTGGAACAAAACTAGCACGGTCAGTAGGAAGAAAACAGCAATTGGATGGATTTTCAAGTAGTTGCTAGGCTGCACCACATTAAGGCTCCCCGAGAGAAGAATGAGAATTTTGCCACCAAGGTCCGGTATCCAGTTTTATAATCGGGGTGTATCCTCACAGGATCCAATTTTCCAGAGAGACCTATGCTCACTGGATATCTTCTACAGAGGAAACGTGATGGAACAGCTGTTTGGATGTTGGTTTGCCTTTCACTCACAGCCTCAGGGGAAATTGGGACTGACAAATGACCTCCAAGCAAGTGCTTTCCAGCAGTGTGTGACTCTCAGCACACAGAATGCTAAGAAAGCTCTCTTCCTTTGAGGAAGGAAAGGCATCAAAAAAGAATGTGTTTTGAGGCCTCTATTATGCAAGAACTCTCTAGTTTCTTTTTTTTAATATAAATTTATTTAAATTGGAGGCTAATTACAATATTGTAGTCAATATTTTGCCATACATTGACATGGATCTGCCACAGGGGTACATGTGTTCCCCATTCTGAACTCCCCTCCCACCTCCCTCCCCATCCCATCCCTCTGGGTCATCCCAGCACACCAGCCCCGAGAACCCTGTCTCATGCATCGAACCTGGACTGGCAATCTGTTTCACATATGATAATATACATGTTTCAATGCCATTCTCACAAATCATCCCACCCTTGCCCTCTCCCACAGAGTTCAAAAGACTGTTCTATACATCTGTGTCTCTTTTTCTGTCTCACATGTAAGGTTATCATTACCACCTTCCTTAGTGTGTATGCCCAGCAGTGGGATTGCTGGGTCATATGGCAGTTCTATTTCCAGTTTTTTGAGGAATCTCCACACCGTTCTCCATAGTGGCTGTACTAGTTTGCATTCCCACCAACAGTGTAAGGCGGTTCCCTTTTCTCCACACCCTCTCCAATGTTTATTACTTCTAGTTTCTAAGGCATGAGACCACTAGGTGTGCCCAGAGGACCTAACTTCAGGAGTCAGGGCATTGTGTCTCCCTGCACTTCTGAGCCTTGCAAAGAGGTTCCTAGTCCATACTGTGAATGCCCATGAAGAAGCAGGAAGCACGAGTGTGTCTGAGAGTGCTGGGTGCCATTCTGTGGTCACCTAGTCGAGGTGAGGTTCCAGTGTAAATTGGCCCCCTTTGAGGAGATGGGAGCCAAATGCCTGCTTCAGAAATCCCAAAGAGTGGAGGACCTAACTTCCAGAGTCAGGGAAGTGTGTTTCCCTGCACTTTCTGATCCTTGTAAACACATTCCCACAGCATACAGTTACTGCTCATGAAGAAGCAGGCTGTGAGAGTGTGTCTGGGAGTGTTGGGTGCCATTCAGTGCTTACCCAGAACAGGTGACATTCCACTGGAACTGAGTCAGTTGGTTAGGAATTGCGAGTCACCATCTTGCTTCAGAAATCCCGAAGGGAAGTCCAAAGCTAAAACTTTCAGAAGAAAGCAGCAATTGGATGGATTTTTGAGGAGTTGCTAGGCGGCACCTTTTTAGGTCCAACCAAGAGAAAAATGTGAATTTTCCCAGCACATCCAGTATCCAGGTTCACACTCAGGATGTGTCCCCGCAGTATCGTAGAATGTTATAGACAGACCTAGGCTCTCTAGATCTCTCCTACAGAGAAAACGTAATGGAACAGATGTTTGGATGTTGGTTTATGTTTCCCTGTGAATGTGGGTACCTTCCCTATGTCCACACCAACAGCAGAAATTGTTAGTAAAAAATGACCTCCAAGGAAGCCTTTTCAATCAGTGTGTGACTCTCAGCACACAGAAAGTTGGGAAAGGTATATTCCTTCAAAGAGGGATAGTCTTGAACAGAGAGTGTGTTTTCAGGCCTCTGTCTATCAGGAACTGTCTAGCTTCTAAGATGAGAGAACCAACCTGCGGGTTGGCCCAGAGGACCTAACTTCCAGAAACAAGGCAATGTGTTTCCCAGCAGTTTCCATGCCTTGTAGACAGATTCTAGTTTATACCATGACTGACCATGAGGAAGCAGGCTGCAGGAGTGTGTTTGGGACTGCTGGGTGCCATAATGTGGTTTCCAAGTACTGTTTAGCTTCTACGACATGAGACCTCCAGGTTTTGACAGAGGACCTAACTACCAGAGTCATGGCAGTGTGACTCCCTGCACCTTCCAAGCCTTGTAAACACATTCATAGACCACATTGCGACTTCCCATGAGGAAGCAGGCTGCAAGAGTGTATCTGAAAATGCTGGGTGTCATACTGTGGTCACCTAGTTGAGGTGACATTCCATTGCAAATGGACCCATGGTGAGAAGTTGCATGCCACCTACTTCCTTAAGAAATCCCAAAGGGTGGATCAAAGCTAGTGCTGTCAGAAGTAAAAAAACAGCAATTGGATGGATTTTCATGCAGTTGCTAGGCCACTGGCTTGAGGGCCCACTGAGACAAAATGCGAATTTTGCCATCAAGATCTGATATCCAGATGGACTCTCATGGTGTGACCCCGTAGATTCCAAGACATTTCCAGAAAGATCTATGCTCACTGGATCTCTCCGACAGAGAAAACGTGATGGAACAGACATTGGAATGATAGTTTGCCTTTCTCTGTGAGTGTGATGACCTTCTCTACTGTCTCAGCCTCAGGGGAATTGTGCCTGAAATACGGACTCGAAGCAAGTGCTTTAAAGAAGTGTGAGACTCTCAGCACACACAACGCTGGGAAAGCTATCTTCCTTTGTGGAAGGAAAGGCATCAAGAGTGTTTTCAGGCCTCTATCTAGCAGAAACTGTCTAGTTTCTAAGATGTGAGACCTCCAGGCTTGCCCAGAGGACCTAACTTCCTGGGCCAGGGCAGTGTATCTCCCTTCACACTCCGAGACTTGCAACATATTCCTAGGCAACAGCACACTGCCCATGAGGCAGCAGACTGCGGGAATGTGTCTGAGCATGTTGGGTGCCATACTGTGGTCACCGAGTCGAGGTGATATTCCACTGCAAATGGGTCCATGGCAAGGAGTTGAGAGCCTCCTGCGTACTTCAGAAATGCCAAGGGGTGGAGGAAACCTAGCACTGTCAGATGTGAGAAAACAGCTATTGGATAGATTTTCAAGCAGTTGCTAGGCCACCCCAATTTAGGGCATACCAAGAGAAAAACGTGAATTTTGCCATCAAGGTTCAACATCCAGGTTCACACTCACGGTGTGTTCCTGCAGTTTCCAAGAAATTACCAGACAGATTTAGGCTCTCTGTATCTTTCCTGCAGAGGAAACATGATGGAACAGACGTTTGGATGTTGCTTTGACTTTCTCTGTGAGTGGGACACCTCCCTACAGGCAGGGCCTCTGGGGACATTGCCACTGAAAAATGACCTCTAAGCAAGTACTTTCCAGCAGTGTGTAACTCAGCACACAGGAGGCTGGGAAAGTTATCTTCCTTCAAGGAAGGAGAGGCATCCACAGAGAGTGTTTTCAGGCCTCTATCTTGCAGCAACTGTTTCACTTCTAAGAGCTCAGACCTCCAGGCCTGCTCTGAGGACCTAAATTCCAGAGTCAGGGCCATGTGTCTCCCTGTGCTTTCCGAGTCTTGCAAACACATTCCTAGGTCATAGCGGTACTTCTCATGAGGAAGCAGGCTGTGGGAGTGTGTCTGAGTGTGCTGGGTGCCATACTGTGGTCACCTAGTTGAGGTGATATTCCACTGCAAATGAGCCCATGGAGAGGAGTTGCGAGCCTCCCATTTTCTTCAGAAATGCCAAAGGGTGAAGCAAAGGTAGCACTGTCAGAAGTGAGAAAACAGCTATGGATGGATTTTCAAGCAGTTACTAGGCTGCACTGCTTTATTGCTCACTGAGAGTAAAATGCAAATTTTACCATCAAGGTCGATATCTAGGTTGACATTCATGGTGTGTCCCCACAGTTTCCAAGAAATTTCCACAGAGACCTATGTTCACTAGATCTCTCCTACAGAGAAAATCTGATGGAACAGATGTTTGGATGCTGGTTTTCCTTTTCCTGTGACTGTGGGGCTCCTCCCTATGGTCACAGCCTCAGGGGAATTTGCAACTGAAAAATGACCTGCAAGCAAGTGCTTTCAAGCCATGTGTGACTTCAGCACACAAAATGGTGGGAAGGCTATCTTCATTCGAGCAAAGAAAATCATCAACAGAGTGTGTTTTCAGGTCTCTACTATCAGGAACTGTGTAGCTTCTAAGACATGAGACATCCAGGCTTGCCCAGAGGACTGAAATACCAGACTCAGGGCAATGTGTCTCCCTGCACTTTGCGAACTTTACAAACACAGTCCTAGGCCATACCATGACTGCCCATGAGGAAGCAGGCTGCGGGAGTGTCTCAGAGCGCTGGGCACCATACTATGGTCACCTAGTCAAGGTGTCAGTTCACTTCAAATAGGCCCACAGTGGGAATTTGGGAGCCACCTGCTTGCTTCAGAAATCCAAAAGTGTGGAGCAAAGTTAGCACTGTCAGAAGTAAGAAAACAGCAATTGGATGGATTTTCAAGCATTGGCTAAGCCACCCTGAAGACTCACAGAGTGGAAAGAGTGAGTTTTGCCAACAAGGTCCGATATCCTGCTTCACACTCAGGGTGTGTTCCCGCAGAATGCAAGAATTTTCTAGACGGACCTAGGCTCACTATATGTCTCCTACAGGGAAAATGTGACGACCAGACATTTCAATGTTTGTTGCATTTCCCTGTGATTGTGGGGCCCTTCCCTATGGTATAGTGGAGGTGATAGAATTCCACTTGAGCTATTCCAAATCCTGAAAGATGATGCTGTGAAAGTGCTGCACTCAATATGCCAGCAAATTTGGAAAACTCAGCAGTGGCCACAGGACTGGAAAAGGTCAGTTTTCATTCCAATCCCAAAGAAAGGCAATGCCAAAGAATGCTCAGACTACCACACAATTGCACTCATCTCACATGCTAGTAAAGTGATGCTCAAAATTCTCCAAGCCAGGTTTCAGCAATATGTGAACCGTGAACTTCCTGATGTTCACGCTGGTTTTAGAAAAGGCAGAGGAACCAGAGATCAAATTGCCAACATCTGCTGGATCATGGAAAAAGCAAGAGAGTTCCAGAAAAACATCTATTTCTGCTTTATTGACTATGCCAAAGCCTTTGACTGTGTGGATCACAATAAACTGTGGAAAATTCTGAAATTTGACTCAATTGATGGGAATATCAGACCACCTGATCTGCCTCTTGAGAAATATGTATGCAGGTTAGGAAGCAACAGTTAGAACTGGACATGGAACAACACACTGGTTCCAAATAGGAAAAGGAGTACGTCAAGGCTGTATATTGTCACCCTGCTTATTTAACTTCTATGCAGAGTACATCATGAGAAACGCTGAGCTGGAAGAAACACAAGCTGGAATCAAGATTGCTGGGAGAAATATCAATAACCTCAGATATGCAGATGCCACCACCCTTATGGCAGAAAGTGAAGAGGAACTAAAAAGCCTCTTGATGAAAGTGAAAGTGGAGAGTGAAAAAGTTGGCTTAAAGTTCAACATTCAGAAAATGAAGATCATGGCATCCAGTCCCATCACTTCATGGGAAATAGATGGGGAAACAGTGTCAGACTTTATTTTTCTGGGCTCCAAAATCACTGCAGATGGTGACTGCAGCCATGAAATTACAAGACACTTACTCCTTGGAAGGAAAGTTATGACCAACCCAGATAGCATATTGAAAAGCAGAGACATTACTTTGCCAACAAAGGTCCATCTAGTCAAGGCTATGGTTTTTCCTGTGGTCATGTATGGATGTGAGAGCTGGACTGTGAAGAAGGCTGAGCGCCGAAGAATTGATGCTTTTGAACTGTGGTGTTGGAGAAGACTCTTGAGAGTCCCTTGGACTGCAAGGAGATCCAACCAGTCCATTCTGAAGGAGATCAGCCCTGGGATTTCTTTGGAAGGAATGATGCTAAAGCTGAAACTCCAGGACTTTAGCCACCTCATGCGAAGAGTTGACTCATTGGAGAAGACTCTGATGCTGGTAGGGATTGGGGGCAAGAGAAGAAGGGGAAGACAGAGGATGAGATGGCTGGATGGCATCACCAACTCGATGGATGTGAGTCTGAGTGAACTCCGTGAGTTGGTGGTGATGGACAGGGAGGCCTGGCGTGCTGCAATTCATGGGGTCGCAAGGAGTCGGACACGACTGAGCGACTGATCTGATCTGATCCCTATGGTCAGACTCTCAGAGGATATTGCGACTGAAAAATTCTCTCCAAAAAGTGTTTTCAAGCACTATGTGACATTCAGCAGGCAGAATGCTGTGAAAGCTATGTACCGTCTAAGAAGGAACGGCATCTAGAAAGAGTGTGTTTTCAGGCCTCTATCTTGCAGGAACTGTTGCGCTTCTAAGATGTGAAGCCTCCAGGCTAGCCCAGAGGACCTAACTTAATGAGTCAGGGCAGTGTGTCTCCCTGCACTTTCTGAGCCTTGTCAACACGTTCCTAGGCCACACTGTGACTGCCCATGAGGAAGGAAGCTCCAGGAGTGTGTCTTAAATTGCTGGGTGCCATGTGTGGTCACCTAGTCAAGGTGACATTCCACTGCAAACGGGCCCACGGTGAGGAGTTTTGAGCTAACCGCTTCCTTAAGATATCCCAAAGGGTGGACCAAAGCTAGCACTGCCAGAAATCAGAAACAGCCATTGGATGGATTATCAAGCAGTTGCTTGGCCGTACCACTTTAGGGCCCACCGAGAAAAAAATGGGAATTTTGCCACCAAGGTCTGGTATCCAGGTTTACACTCTGGGTGTGTACTTGCAGGATACAAGTATTATCCAGTCATACCTAGGCCCGCTGGATCCCTCCTACAGAAAAAACGGGCTGGAAGAGACGTTTGGATATTGGTTTGCCTTTCCCCGTGAGTGTGGGGACCTTCCCTACAGTCTCAGCCTCAGGGGAAATTGTGACCGAAAAATGACCTATAGCAAGCACTTTCAAGCAGCGTAAGATTCTCAGCACACAGAATGCTGATAAAGCTATCTTCCTTCATGGAAGGAAAGGCATGAACAGAGAGTGTGTTTTCAGGCCTCTATCTAGCTTGAACTGTCTAGTTTCTAAGTCATGAGATATCCAGGCTTGGCCAGAGGACCTAACTTCCAGAGTCAGGGCAGCGTCTCCCTGCACTTTCCGAGCCCTGCAATCATATTGCTAGGCCATTCCCTGACTGCCTGTGAGGAAGCAGGCTGCGGGAGTGTGTCAGAGATCACTGTATGCAATACTGTCGTCACTTAATCGAGGTGTAATTTCACAGCAAATGAGCCCACAGCAGGGATTTGGGAGCTGCCTGCTTGTTTCAGAAATCCTAAAGCGTGGAGCAAAGCTAGTGCTGTCAGAAGTAAGAAAACAGCAACTGAATGGATTTTCAAGCAATTGCTAGGCCGCACTGTTTGAGGGCTCACCGAGATAAAATTGCAAGTTTTGCCACAAAGGTCTGGTATTCAGGTTACACTCAGGGTATGTCCCCGCAAGATCCAAGAATTTTCCAGACGGATCTAGGCTTACTAGATCTCTCCTACAAAAAAAACGTGATGGAACAGATGTTTGGATGTTGGTTTGCAAACCTTGTGAATGTGGGGACCTTCCCTATGGTCTCAGCCTCAGGGGAAATTGTGAGTGAAAAATGATCTCCAAGCAAGTGCTTTCAAGCAGTGTGAGACACTCAGCACGCATTTGCTGGTAAATCTATCCTTCATGAAAGGAAAGGCATCAACTAAGAGTGTGTTTTCAGGACTCTATATAGCAGGAGCTGTCTAGTTTCTAAAACGTGAGAACCCAGGCTTGCCCAGAGGACCTCACTTCATGAGTCAGGGCAGTGTGTCTCCCTACACTTTCCGAACCTTGCAAACACATTCCTAGGCCACACCGCGACTGCCCATGAGGAAGCAGGCTGCAGGAGTGTGTCTGAGAATGCTGGGCGACATACTGTGGTCACGTAGTCGAGGTCACGATCCACTTCAAATGGGCCCGAAGTGAGGAGTTGTGTGCTGCTCACTTCCTTCACAAATGAAAGAGGCTGGAGCAAATCTAGGACTGTCACACCTGAGAACACAGCAATTGGAAGGATTTTCAAGCAGTAGCTCAGCCGCACCACTTTAGGGCCCATCGAGAAAAAAATGGGAATTTTACCACCAAGGTCTGGTATCCCGGTTCACACTCAGGGTGTGTTCCCACAGGATCCAAGTATTATCCAGTCAGACTTAGGCCCGCTGGATCTCTCCTACAGAGAAAATGTGATGTAACAGATGTTGGGATGTTGGTTTGCCTTTCCCTGTGAGTGTGGGGACCTTCCCTACAGTCTCAGCCTCAGAGGAAATTGGGAGAGAAAAATGAACTCCAAGCAAACCCTTCAAGCAGTGTGTTTCTTTCAGCACACAATATGCTTGGAAAGCCGTTTTCCTTCATTGAAGAAAATGCATCATCAGAGAGTGTGTTTCAGACATCTATCTTGTAGGGGTTGTTTAGCTTCTAAGATGTGAGAACTCCATAAATGCCCAAAGGACCTAAGTTCCATAGTCAGGCAGTGTGTCTCCCTGCATTTTCCAAGCCTTGTAAACACATTTGTAGGCTGCACCACGACTGCCCATGAGGAAATAGACTGTGGGAGTGTGTCTGAAATTGCTGGGTTCCCATTGTGGTCACCTAGTTAAGATGACATTCCACTGAAAATGGCCACACAGTAAGGATTACAAGCTGTCTGCTTGCTTCAGGATTGCCAAAGGGTGGAGCAAACCTAGTGCTCTCAGATGTGAGAAAACAGCAGTTGGATGTATTTTCAAGCAGTTGCTCGGCTGTCCTGCATTAGGGCCCACCAAGAGTAAAATGCGAATTTTGCCATCATAGTCTGTTATACAGGTTAACACTCATGGTGTGACCCTGCAGTTTCCAAGAAATTTCCAGACAGACCTAGGGTCACTGAATGTCTCCTACAGAGAAAACCTTTCGATGTTGATTTTCCTTTTCCTGTAATATGGTAACCTTACTGTAGTATGGTCTCAGGGTCAGGGGAATTGTGAGTGAAAAATAACCTCCAAGCATTGCCAAGATCCACTGGATCATGGAAAAAGGAAGAGAGTTTCAGAAAAACATCCATTTCTGCTTTATTGACTACGCCAAAGCCTTTGACTGTGTGGATCACAATAAGCTGTGGAAAATTCTGAAAGAGATGGGAATATCAGACCAACTGATCTGCCTCTTGAGAAACCAATATGCAGGTCAGGAAGCAACAGTTAGAACTGGACATGGAACAACACACTGGTTCCAAATAGGAAAAGGAGTACGTCAAGGCTGTATATTGTCACCCTGCTTATTTAACTTCTATGCAGAGTACATCATGAGAAATGCTGGGCTGGAAGAAACACAAGCTGGAATCAAGATTGCTGGGAGAAATATCAATAACCTCAGATATGCAGATGACACCACCCTTATGGCAGAAAGTGAAGAGGAACTAAAAAGCCTCTTGATGAAAGTGAAAGTGGAGAGTGAAAAAGTTGGCTTAAAGTTCAACATTCAGAAAATGAAGATCATGGCATCTGGTCCCATCACTTCATGGGAAATAGATAGGGAATCAGTGGAAACAGTGTCAGACTTTATCTTTCTGGGCTCCAAAATCACTGCAGATGGTGACTGCAGCCATGAAATTAAAAGATGCTTACTCCTTGGAAGGAAAGTTATGACCAACCTAGATAGCATATTGAAAAGCAGAGACATTACTTTGCCAACAAAGGTCCATCTAGTCAAGGCTATGGTTTTTCCTGTGGTCATGTATGGATGTGAGAGTTTGACTGTGAAGAAAGCTGAGCACTGAAGAATTGATGCTTTTGAACTGTGGTGTTGGAGAAGACTCTTGAGAGTCCCTTGGACTGCAAGGAGATCCAACCAGTCCATTCTGAAGGAGATCAGCCCTGGAATTTCTTTGGAAGGAATGATGTTGAAGCTGAAACTCCAGTACTTTGGCCACCTCATGTGAAGAGTTGACTCATTGGAAAAGACTCTGATGCTGGGAGGGATTGGGGGCAGGAGGAGAAGGGGATGACAGAGGATGAGATGGCTGGGTGGTATCACTGACTCGATGGACGTGAATCTGAGTGAACTCCGTGAGTTGGTGATGGCCAGGGAGGCCTGGCGTGCTGTGATTCACGGGGTCGCAGAGTCAGACACGACTGAGCAACTGAACTGAGCTGAACTGAAGCGCTTTCTAGCAGTATTTGTCACTTAGCACACAGTATGCTTGGAAAGCTCTCTTCCTTCAAGGAAGGAAAAGCATCAACAGAGAGTGGGTTTTCAGGCCTCTTTCTCTGCAGGAACTGTTCGGCTTCTAAGACATAAGACCTCCAGTCTTGCCCAGAGGAGCTAACATCCAGAATCAAAGCAGTTTGTCTCCCTGTACTTTCCAAGCCTTGTAAACCTATTCTGAGGCCACACCGCAACTGCCTATGAGGAAGCAGGCCGTGGGAATGTGTATGAGAGTACAGGGTGCCTCAGTGTGGTCACCTAGTGGAGGTGACTTTCCACTGCAAATGGGCCTGCAGCAAGGAGTTGTGAGCTGCCCGTTTACTTCAGAAATGGAAAGTGTGCAACAAAGCTAGCGCTGTCAGAAGTGAGAAAACAGCAATTGAAAGGATTTTCAAGCAGTTGCTAGGCTGCACTGCTTTCAGGCCTGCTGAGAGAAAAATGGGATATTTGCCATCCAGGTCTGATATCCAGGTTGACACTCATGGTGTGTCCCTGCAGTTTCCAAGAAATTTCCACACAGACCTAGGCTCACTAGATTTCTCATACAGAGAAACGTTATGGAATGGATGTTTGGATTTTGGTTTGCCTTTTCCTGTGAGTATGAGGACCTTCTTTATGGTTTCAGGCTCAGGGGAAATGGGAGAGAAAAATGACCTCCAAACAAGTGCTTTCCAGCAGTGTGTTTCTCTCAGCACACAGTATGCTGGGAAAGCCATCTTCCATTGAGGAAGTTAAGGCATCAACAAGGGAGTGTCTTTTCAGGCCTCTATCTAGCAGGAACTATTTAGCTTCTACGACGTGAGACGTCCAGTGTTGTGCAGATGACCTGTCTTCCAGAGTCAGGGCAGTGTGTCTCCCTGCACTTTCCAAGCCTTGTAAATACACTCTTGGACACACTGCAACTGCCTAAGTGGAAGTAGGCTGAACGTGAGTCTGAGAATGCTGGGTGCCATACTGTGGTCACATAGTCGAGGTGACATTCCACTGCAAAAGGCCCCGTGGCAAGGAGTTGCGAGCTGCCTGCTTGCTTCAGAAATGCCAAAGGGTGGAGCAAACCTAGCCCTGTCAGCAGTGAGAATACAACAATTGTATGGATTTTCAAGCAGTTGCCTGGCCACACCACTTTATGGGCCATCAAGACAAAAATGCAAATTTTGGTATAAAACTCTGATATCCAGGTTGACATTCATGGTGTGTCCCCGCAGTTTCCAAGAAATTTCCAGACAGACTTAGTCTCAGTGGATCTCTGCTACAGAGCAAACATGATGGGAAAGACGTTTGGATATTGGTTTATCTTTCCGTGTGAGTGTTGGGATCTCCCCTATGATCTCAAGCTCAGGGAAATTTAGAGACAAAAATGATCTCTAAGCAAGCGTTTTCCAGCAGCGTGTGTCTCTCAGCACACAGTATGCTGGGAAAGCTGTCTTCCTTCGAGGTAATTAAGGCATCAACAGAGAGTGTGTTTTCAGGCCTCTATCTAGCAGGAACTGTTTAGCGTCTAAGACGTGAACCTCCAGGCTTGCCCAGAGGATCTAACTTCCAGAGTCAGGGCTGAGGGTCTCCCTGCACGTTTCAAGCCTTGCAAACACATTCCTAGGCCACACCACAACTGCACATGAGGAAGCAAGCTTCAGGAGTGTGTCTGACAGTATGGGTGCCATACTGTGGTTACCTCATAGAGGTGACATTCTACTGCAAATGGGCCCACGGTGAGGAGTTGCCAGCCGCCCACTTGCTTCAGAAATGCCAAAGGGTGGTGCAAATCTAGGGCTGTCAGAAGTGAGAAAACAGCAATTGGATGGATTTTCAAACAGTCGTAAGGCCATCCTACTTTAGGGCCCATTGAGAGATAAATGCAAATTTTACCACCAAGGTCCAGTATCCTGGTTCACACTCATGGTGTGTCCCCACGTTTCCAAGAAATTTCCAGACAGACATAGGGTCACTGGATCCCTCCTACAGAGAAAAGGTAATGGAACAGACATTGGAATGTTGGTTTGCCTTTCCCTGTGAGTGTGAGGACCTTCACTACGGTCTCATTCTCAGGGGAAAGTGTGAGTGATAAAAGACCTCCAAGCAAGGCTTTCCGGCAGTGTGTGTCACTCAGCCCACTGTATGCTGGAAAAGATATCTTCCTTTGAGGAAGGAATGGCATCAAAAGAGAGTGTGGTTTTAGGCCTCTATCTAGCAGGAACTGTTTAGCTTCCAACACAGGAGACCTTCAGACTTTCCCAGAGGACCTAAATTTCAAGTCAAGGCAGTGTGTCTCCCTGCACTTTCCTTATAAACACATTCTTAGGCCACAGTGCAACTGCCCATGAGGACGCAGGCTTTGGGAGTGTGCTTGAGAGTGCTGGTTGCCATACTGTGTTCACCTAATTGAGGTGACATTCCACTTCAAAAGGGCTTGAGGCAAGGAGTTTCGAGGTGCTTGTTTGTTTCAGAAATGCCAATCAGTGGAGCAAAACTAGCCCAGTCAGAAGTGAGAAAATACCAGTTGGATGGATTTTCAAGCAGTTGCTATGTCTCACCATTTTTAGGCACACCAAGAATAAAACGCAAAATTTGCCATCAAGGTTGGATATCCAGGTTGACACTCATGGTGTGTCCTGCATTTCTATGAAATTTCAGACAGACCTAGGCTCACTGGATCTCTCCTACAGAAAAAAACTTGATGGAACAGACATTTGGATGTCAGTTTGCCATTCCCTGTGACTGTGGGGACCTTTCCTATGGTCTCAGCCTCAGGGGAAATTGAGACTGAAAAATGACCTCCAAGCAAGTGCTTATAAGCAGTTTGAGACTCTCAGCACACAAAATGCTGGGAAAGCTCTCTTCCTTCCTGGAGGAAAGACATCATCACAGAGTGTGTTTTCAGGCCTCTACCTAGGAAGAAATGCCTCGTCTCTAAGACATGAAAATGCCAGGCTTTCCCAGGCAACCTAAATTCCAGAGTCAGGGAAGTATGTCTCCTTGCACTTTCCAAGCCTTGCAAACACATTCCTAGGCCATTCCACGACTGCCCATGAGGAAGCAGGCTGTGGGAGTGTGTCTGAGAGTGCTGGGTGCCATACCGTGGTCACCTAGCTGAGGTGACATTCCACTGCAATGGGCCCCTGGTAAGGAGTTCGAGCTGCCCACTTGCTTCAGAAATGTCAAAGGGTGGATCTAACCTAGCGCTGTCAGAAGTGAGAAAACAGCTATTGGATGGATTTTCAAGCAGGCCACCCTGCTTTAGGGCCCATCGAGAGAAAAATGCTAATCTTGTCATCAAGTTCTGATATCCAGGTTGACACCCATGATGTGTCTGGGCAGTTTCCAAGAAATTTCCAGACAGACCTAGGTATTCTCTGCTATAGCAAGTACATGATGGAACAGACATTTGGATGTGTTTTGCCTTTCCCTGTGAGTGTGGGGACCTTCCCTACAGACTCAGGATCAGGGAAATTTGTGACTGATAAATAACCTCCAGCAAGCACTTTCCACCAGTGTGTGTCACTCAACACACAGTACGCTGGGAAAGTTATCTTCCTTCAAGGAAGCAAAGGCTACAACAGAGAGTGTGTTTTCAGGCCTCTTTCTTGCAGAAACTGTTTCACTTCTAAGACATGAGACCTCCAGGCTTGCCCAGAGGACCAGACTTCCAGAGTCAGCACAGGGTATCTCATACCAGGTTCCAAACATTGCAAACATATTCCTAAGCCACATGGGCGATGGCCCATGAGGAAGCTGGCTGTGGGAGAGTGTCTGAAAGTGGTTATTGCCATTCTGTGGTCACCTAGTCAAGGTGTCATTGCACTGCAAATGGGCCAGTGGCAAGGAGTTGTGAGCCACCTGCTTGTTTCAGAAATGCCATAGATTGGCACAAAGCTAGCCATGTAGGAAGTGAGAATACAGCAACTGGATTAATTTTCAAGCAGCTGCTAGGTCGCCCCACTTAGGGCCCATCGAGAGAAAGATGTGCATTTTGCCATCAAGGTCCAATATCCAGGTTGACACTCATGGTGTGTCCCCACAATTTCCAAGAAATTTCCAGACAGACCTAGGCTCACTGGATCTCCACTACAGAGAAAAGGTGATGATGGAACAGACGTTTGGATGTTGCTTTGCCTTTCCCTGTGAGTGTAGGGACCTTCCTTCTGTTTTAGTCTCAGTTGAAATCGCGGGTGAAAAATGACCTAAAAAAGTACTTTCCAGCGTGTGTGTCACTCAGTACACAATATGTTGGGAAAGCTATCCTTCGAGGAAATTAAGACATCAACCGAGAGTGTGTTTTCAGGCCTCTGTCTAGCAGGAACTGTTTAGCTTCTAAGGCTTGAGGCCTCCAGGTTTGCCAAGAGGAGATAACTTCCAGAGTCAGGGCAGAGTGCCTGCATGCATTTTCCGAGCCTTGTGACTATACTCCTAGGCAACACCGTGACTGCCCATGAGGAAGCCGTCTGCGGGAGTGAATCTGAAAGTACTGCATGCCATACTGTGGTCATGTACTTGAGGTGACAATCCACTGCAAATGGCCCAGCAGCAAGGAGTTACGAGCCACCCACTTCCTTAAGAAATCACAAAAGGTGGACCAAAGCTAGTGCTGTCAGAAGTTAGAAAACAGCTAATGGATGGATTTTCAATCAGTTACTAGGCTGTCCTGCTTTAGGGCACACCGAGAGAAAAAAGGGAATTTTGCCACCAAGGTCCGGTATCCAGGTTCACACTCAGGGTGTGAACTTGCAGGGCCCAAGAATTTTCCAGACATGCCTAGGATCACTGAATTTCTCCTACAGAAATAAGTGATGGAATAGATGTTTGGAGGTTGATTTACCTTTGCTTGTAAGTGTGGAGACCTTCCCTCTCAGCCTCAGGGGAAATTTTGAATAATAAACCTCTAAGAAAGTCCTTTCCAGCAGTGTGTGCCACTCAAAACACAGTATGCTGTGAAAGCTATCTTCCTTCAAGGTAGGAAAGGCATCAACAGAGAGTGTGATTTCAGGTCTCTACCTTGCAGGAACTGTCTAGCTTTTAACGTGAGAACTCCAGGCTGGTCCACCAGTCCTAACTTCCAGTGTTGGGGTAGTGTGTCTTCCTAGAAATATTGAGCCTTGCATTCTCATTCCTAGGCCATTCTTCCACTGCCCATGAGGAAGCAGGCTTCAGAAGTGTGTCTGAGATTGCTGGGTGCCATACTGTGGTCACCTAGTCGAGGTGACATTCCACTGCAAATGGGCCTGCAGCGAGGAATTGCGAGCTACCAGCTTGCTACAGAAATAAAAAAGGGTGGAGCAAAGCTAGTGCTGTCAGAAGTAAGAAAACAGCAACAGGATGGATTTGAAAGCAGTTGCTAGGCCACCCCGCTTTAGGGTTCACTGAGAGAAAAATGCAAATTTTGCCACCAAGGTCTGGTATCCAGTTTCACACTCAGGGTGTGTCCCTGCATTTTCCAAGAAATTTCCAGACAGACCTAGGCTCATTGGATCTCTTCCAAATAGAAAACGTGATTGAACAAACTTTTGGGTGTTGGTTTGCTCTTCCCTGTGATTATGGGGCGCTTGGAAAAGGTCAGTTTTCATCCCAATCCCAAAGAAAGGCAATGCCAAAGAATGCTCTAACTACTGCACAATTGCACTCATCTCACACGCTAGTAAAGTAATGCTCAAAATTCTCCAAGCCAGGCTTCAGCAATATGTGAACCGTGAACTTCCTGATGTTCAAGCTGGTTTTAGAAAAGGCAGAAGAACCAGAGATCAAATTGCCAACATCCGCTGGACCCTGGAAAAAGCAAGAGAGTTCCAGAAAAACATCTATTTCTGCTTTATTGACTATGCCAAAGCCTTTGACTGTGTGGATCACAATAAACTGTGGAAAATTCTGAAAGAGATGGGAATACCAGATCACCTGATCTGCCTCTTGAGAAATCTGTATGCAGGTCAGGAAGCAACAGTTAGAACTGGTCATGGAACAACACACTGGTTCCAAATAGGAAAAGAAGTATGTCAAGGCTGTATATTGTCACCATGTTTATTTAACTTATATGCAGAGTACATCATGAGAAATGCTGGACTGGAAGAAACACAAGTTGGAATCAAGATTGCTGGGAGAAATATCAATAACCTCAGATATGCAGATGACAGCACCCTTATGGCAGAAAGTGAAGAGGAACTAAAAAGCCTCTTGATGAAAGTGAAAGAGGAGAGTGAAAACTTGGCTTAAAGCTCAGCATTCAGAAAATGAAGATCATGGCATCTGGCCCCATCACTACATGGTAAATAGAGAAACAGTGGAAACAGTGTCAGACTTTATTTTTCTGGGCTCCAAAATCACTGCAGATGGTGACTGCAGCCATGAAATGAAAAGACGCTTACTCCTTGGAAGGAAAGTTATGACCAACCTAGATAGCATATTCAAAAGCAGAGACATTACTTTGCCAACAAAGGTTTGCCTAGTCAAGGCTGTGGTCTTTCCTGTGGTCATGTATGGATATGAGAGCTGGACTGTGAAGAAGGCTGAGCGCCGAAGAATTGATGCTTTTGAACTGTGGTGTTGGAGAAGACTCTTGAGAGTCCCTTGGACTGCAAGGAGATCCAACCAGTCCATTCTGAAGGAGATCAGACCTGGGATTTCTTTGGAAGGAATGATGCTAAAGCTGAAACTCCAGTATTTTGGCCACCTCATGCGAAGAGTTGACTCATTGGAGAAGACTCTGATGCTGGGAGGGATTGGGAGCAGGAGGAGAAGGGGACGACAGAGGATGAGATGGCTGGATGGCATCACTGACTCGATGGATGTGAGTCTGAGTGACCTCCAGGAGTTGGTGATGGACAGGGAGGCCTGGTGTGTCGCGGTTCATGGGGTCGCAAAGAGTCGGACACGACTGAGTGACTGATCTGATCTGATCTGATCCCTATCGTCAAAGCTTCAGGGAAAATTGCCCCTGAAAAGTGACCAGCAAGCAAGCGTGTTCAAGCAGTGCATGACTCTCAGGATACTGAATGCTGGGAAAGGTAGGCTTCTTTGAGGAAGGAAAGTCATCTAGAGAGAGTGTTTTCAGAGCTCTATCTAGCACGGACTGTCTAGTTTTTAGACATGAGACCTCCAGGCTTTCCCAGAAGACCTAACTTCCAGAGTGGGTGCAGGGTGTCTCCCTGCACTTTCTAACACTTGCAAACACATTCGTAAGCCATTCCATGACTACACATGATGAAGCATACTGTGGGAGTGTGAGAGTGCTGGATGCCATTCTGTGTCACCTAGCCAAGGTGACATTCCCTTGCAAATAGGCCTGTGGTGAGGAATGGTCAGCTGCCTGCTTGCTTCAGAAATCCAAAATGGTGGAGCAAAGCTAGCACTGTAGATGTAAGAAAAACAGCAATTGGATAGATTTTCAAGCAGTTGCTAAGCCACACCACTTGAGGGCCCACCGAGAGAAAAATGAGAATTTTGCCACCAAGGTCCAGTATCCACATTCACACTCAGGGTGTGTCCCTGCAGGATCCAAGAATTTTCCAGATGGACCTAGGCTCACTAGAACTCTCCTAGAGAGAATAAGTGATGGAACAGACTTTCGGATGTCGATTTGCCTTTCTGTGTGAGTTTGGGGCCCTTCTCTATGGTCACACCCTCAGAGCATATTACAACTGAAAAATGACCTCCAAGCAAGCGCTTTCGAGCAATGAGTGTCTCTCAGCACTCAGAATGCTGGGAAAGCTATCTTCCTTCATGGAAGGAAAGGCATCTATAGAGAGTGTGTTTTCAGGCCTCTAACTAGCAGGAATGGATGAGCTTCTAAGACGTGAGACCTCCAGACTTGCCCTGAGGACCTAACTTCCAGAGTCAGGGCAACATGTCTCCCTGAACTTTCTGAGCCTTGTAAACACATTCCTAGGCCACACTGCAACTGCCCACGAGGAAGCAGGCTTTGGGAGAGTGTCTGAAACTGGTGGGTGCCATACTGTGGTCACCTAGACCAGGCTGCATTCCACTGCAAATGGGCCTGTGGTGAGGAGTTGCAATATGCTGGCATCCTTAAGAAATCCCAATGTGTGGACCAAAGCTAGTGCTGTCAGAAGTGAGAAAACAGCAACTGGATGGATTTTTGTGCAATTGCTAGGCCACACTCCTTTAGGTTCCACCAAGAGGAATATGGGATTTTTGCCACAAAGGTCCAGTATAAATGTTAACATCCAGTTTGTGTACCCGCAAAATCCAGGAATTTTCCAGATAGACCTAGGCTCAGTGGATCACTCCTACAGGGAAAACATGATGGAACAGACGTTTGGATTTTGGTTTCCCTTTCCCATGAGTGGCAGACCATCCCTATGGTCTCAGTCTCAAGGAAAATTGCGACTGAAAATAATCTCCAAGAAAATGCTTTCAAGCAGTGTGAGACTCTCAGCACACAGGACACTAAGAAAGCTATCTTCCTTTGTGGAAGGAAAGTCATCAGCAGGGAGTATGTTTTCCGGCCTCTATCTAGCAGGAACTGTCTAGTTTCTAAGATGTGAGACCTCCAGCTTGACCAGAGGACCTAACTTACAGAGTCAGGGCAGTTTCTCACTGAAATTTCCGAGCCTTGCAAGCACAAGGCTTGCAAACACTAGGCCTTTCCTCAACAGCGCATGTGGAAGCAGACTATGGCAGTGTGTCTGAGAGTGCTGGGTCATACTGTACTCACCTAGTCAAGGTGACATCCCCTACAAATGCGCTTGCAGCAAGAAGTTGCAATCAACCCGCTTCCTGAAGAAACCCAAAGGGCAAACCAAAGCTAGTGCTGTTAGAAGTAAGAAAACAGCATTTGGATGGATTTCCAAGCAGCTGCTAGGCCAGTCCACTTTGGGCCCACCAAGAGAAAAATGGAAATTTTCCCACCAATGTCCAGTATCCAGGTTCACACTCAGGGTGTGAACATACAGGGCCCAAGAAATTTTCAGACAGACTTAGCTTCACTGGCTCTCTCCTACAGGGAAAATGTGATGGAATCCACATTTGGATGTTGGTTTGCCTTTCACTGTGAGTGTGGGGACCCTCTCTATGGTCTCAGCCTCAGGGGAATTGGCAAGTTAGAAATGACCTCCAAGAAAGCCCTTTCTAGCAGTGTGCGTCACTCAGCACGCAGTATGCTGGGAAAGCTATCTTCCTTCATGGATGGAAAGGCTTCAACATGGAGTGTGTTTTCAGGCCTCTACCTAGCAGGAACTATCTAGTTTCTAATACGTGAGACGTCCAGGCTTGCCCAGAGGACCTAATTTCCACAGCCAGGGCAGTGTGTCTCCCTGCACTTTCTGAGCCTTCTAACCACATTTCTCAGGCACACTGCGACTGCCCGTGAGGAAGCAGGCTGCAGGAGTGTGTCTGAGAGTGCTGGGTGCCGTTCTGTCGTCACCTAGTTGAGGTGATAGTCCACTGAAAAAGGGCCTGGCGCACGGGGTTTTGAGCCATCCGCTTGCTTCAGAATGCTCAAGGGTGGAGCAACCCTAGAGCTGTCAGTAGTGAGAAAACAGTAGTTGGATGGATTTTCAAGCAATTGCTAGGCAGCCCCACTTTAGGGCCTATTGAGTGAAAAATGCAAGTTTTGCGATCAAGATCCGTTATCCAGGTTCACACTCATGGTGTGTCCCCGTAGTTCCAAGAAATTTCCAGACAAATTGATGCTCACTGGATCTCTCCTACAGAGAAACCATGATGGAACAGACTTTTGGATGTTAGAGTGCCTTTCCCTGTGAGTCTGGAGATCTTCACTATGGTCTCAGGCTCAGGGGAAACCACAAGTTAAAAATGACCTCCAAGAAAGCACTTCCTAGCAGTGTGTGTCACTCAGCACACAGTATGCTGGGAAAGCTACCTTCTGATGAGCTAGGAAAGGCATCAACAGAGAGTGTGTCTAGCAGGAACTGTTTAGCTTCTAAGACGTGAGACCTCCAAGCTTGCCCAGAGGACCTAACTTCCATCAGGCCAGTGTGTCTCCCTGCACTTTCTGAGCCTTGTGAACACATTCCTAGGCCACACCACAACTGCCCATGAGGAAGCAGGCTTTGGGAGTATGTCTGAAAGGGCTGGGTGCCATACTGTGGTCACCTCTGCGAGGTAACTTTCCACTGCAAATGAGCCTGTGGTGAGGAATTACAAGCCACTCTCTTCCTTAAGAAATCCCAAAGGGTGGACCTAAGCTAGTGCTGTCAGAAGTGAGAAAACAGCAATTGGATGGATTTTCAAGCAGTTGCTAAGCTGACCCCCTTTAGGCCCCACCAAGAGAGGAATGGGACACTTGAAACCAAGGTGGGTATCAATGTTAATACTCATGGTGTGTCCCCTCAGGATCTGAGAATTTTCCAGACAGACCTAGGCTCACTGTACCTCTCCTACAGAGAAACCGTGATGGAACAGCCATTTGGATGTTGGTTTGCCTTTCGCTGTGAGTGTTGGGACCTTCCCAGCAGTCTCAGCCTCAGGGGAAATTGCAACTGAAACAAGACCTCCTAGCTAGTCTTTCAAGCAGCGTGGGAGACTCAGCACACAGAAGCTGGGAAAGCTACCTTCCTTCGTTGAAGGAAAGGCAACACAGAGAGTGTGTTTTCAGGCCTCTATCTAGCAGGAACTGTCTAGTTTCTAAGATGTGAGACCTCCTGGCTTGCCCAGAGGATCTAACAGAGTCAGGGCAATGTATCTCCCTGCACTTTCCAAGCCTTACAAACACATTCCTCGGTCATGGGGGTAGTGTCCATGAGGAAGCAGACTGCGGGAGTGTGTCTGAGCACTGCAAATGGGCCCAAGCTAAGGAGTTGCGAGCCACCCACTTGCTTCAGAAATCCCAAAGAGTGGACCAAAGCTAGCTCTGTCACAAGGAAGAAAATAACAATTGGATGGGTTTTCAAGCAGTTGCTAGGCTGTACTGCGTTAGGGGCCCTGGGGAGAAAAATGCAAATTTTGCCCCCTATGCCCGGTATCCTGTGTCCCCACAGGATCCAAGAATGTATCAGACAGACTTTGGTTCTCTGCATCTCACTACAGAGAAAATGTGATGGAATAGACGTTTGGAAGTTGGTTTGCCTTTCCCTATGGGTATGGGGGCCTTCCCTACAGGCGCACCATCACAGGAAATTGCTTCTATAAAATGACCTGCAAGCAAGAGTTTTCAAGCAGTGTGTGACTCTCAGCACTCAGAATGCTGGGAAAGCTATGACCCTTCGATGCAGTGAAGACATCAACAGGGAGTGTGCATCCAGGCCACCATCTATCAGGAACTGTCTAGCTTCTACAATGTGAGAACACCAGCATTGCCCAGAAGAGCTGAATTCCGGGGACAGGGCAGTGTGTTTCCCTGCACTTTCTGAGCCTTCTAAACACATTCCTCATTATACTGGGATAGCCCATGAAGAAGCAGGCTGCAGGAGTGTGTCTGGGATTGCTGGGTCCCTTACTGTGGTTACCCAGACGAGGTGACATTCCACTGGAATTGAACCAGTGGTTAGGAGTTTTACGCCGCCTGCTTGCATCAGAAATCTGAAAGGGAAGACCAAAGCTATCTCTGTCAGAAGGAGGAAAACAGCAACTGGATGGATTTTCAAGCAGTTGCTATGGGGCAGAGTTTTAGGGCCAACCTAGAGAAGAAGGTGAGTTTTGCCACCAAGGTCCTATATCTAGGTTCCAACGCAGGTTGTGTCCCCACAGTACCCGAGAAATTGACAGAAAGACCTAGGCTCTCTGGATCTCTTGTAGAGAGAAAATGTGATGGAAAGGATATTTGCATGTTGGTTTGCCTTTCCCTGTGAATGTGCTGGCCCTCCCTACATCAACATTGTTAGGGGAAATTTCTTCTGAAAAATGACCACCAAGCAGGCATTTTCAAGCAATGTGTGGGTGTCAGGACACACAATGCTGGGAAAGCTGTCTTACTTCAAGGAGGAAGAGGCATCAACAGAGAGCGTGTTTGCAGGCCTCTATGTAGCAGGAACTGTCTTGCTTCGAATATGTGAGAGTTGCAGGTTTACCCAGAGGACCTAACTTCCAGAGACAGGGCAGTGTGTTTCCCTCCCGTTCCATGCCATGTAAACACATTCCTGGTCATGCTGAGACTAGCCACGAGGGAGCAGGCTGCGGGCGTGTCTGGGAGTGCTGGGTGCCATGCTGTGGTTACGCCAGACGAGGTGACTTTCCACTGGATATGGCTCAGCAGCTAGGAATTGTGAGCCAGCTGCTTGGTCTGGAAATCACTAAGGGGGAAACAAATCTATTGCTGTCAGAAGTAAGAGAACAGCAATTGGGTGGATTTTCAAGAAGTCACCAAGCTGCACCGGTTTAGGGCCAACGGAGGGAAAAATGCTAATTTTGCCACCGAGCCCTGGTATCCAGGTTCACACTCAGGATGTGTCCCTCTAAAATAAAAGAATTTTCCCAGACAGACCTAGGCTCTCGGGATCTCTCCTACAGAGAAAATATGATGGAGCAGATGTTTGGATGTTGGTTTGCACTTGAATGGGAGTATGGAAGCCTTTGTATGCAGGTCAGGAAGCAATAGAACTGGACGTGGAACAACAGACTGGTTCCAAATAGGAAAAGGAGTACATCAATGCTGTATATTGTCACCCTGCTTATTTAACTTCTATGCAGAGTACATCATGAGAAACCCTGGGCTGGAAGAAGCACAAGCTGGAATCAAGATTGCCGGGAGAAATATCAATAATCTCAGATATGCAGATGACACCACCCTTATGGCAGAAAGTGAAGAGGAACTAAAAAGCCTCTTGATGAAAGTGAAAGTGAAGAGTGAAAAAGTTGGCTTAAAGCTCAACATTCAGAAAACAAAGATCATGGCATCTGGTCCCATCACTTCATGGGAAACAGATGGAGAAACAGTGTCAGACTTTATTTTTTTGGGCTCCAAAATCATTGCAGATGGTGACTGCAGCCATGAAATTAAAAGATGCATACTCCTTAGAAGAAAAGTTATGACCGACCTAGATAGCATATTGAAAAGCAGAGACATTACTTTGCCAACAAAGGTCCGTCTAGTCTATGGTTTTTCCAGTGGTCATGTATGGATGTGAGGGTTGGACTGTGAAGAAAGCTGAGCACTGAAGAATTGATGCTTTTGAACTGTGGTGTTGGAGAAGACTCTTGAGAGTCCCTTGGACTGCAAGGAGATCCAACCAGTCCATTCTGAAGGCGATCAGCCCTGGGAATTCTTTGGAAGGAATGATGCCAAATCTGAAACTCCAGTACTTTGGCCACCTCATGCGAAGAGTTGACTCATTGGAAAAGACCCTGATGCTGGGAGGGATTGGGGGCAGAAGGAGAAGGGGACGACAGAGGATGAGATGGCTGGGTGGCATCACTGACTCGATGGATGTGAGTCTGAGTGAACTCTGGGAGTTGGTGATGGACAGGGAGACCTGGCGTGTTGCGATTCATGGGGTCGCAAAGAGTCGGACATGACTGAGCGACTGAACTGAACTGAACTGATGGAGGCCTTCCCTATGGCCACACTGTCAGGGTAAATTGTTACCAAAAAATGACCTCCAAGGAGGCGTTTTTGAGCAGTGTGTGATTCTCAGCATACGGAATGCTGAGAAAGCTATGTTCCTTCAAGGAAGAAAAGTGAAAGCTTTCCTTGAAAGCTTTAACAGAGAGTGTGTTTTCAGGCCTCTATCTATCAGGAACTGTCTACCTTCTAAGATGTGGGACCTTCAGGTTTGCCTCGAAGACCTAACTTCCAGAGAGTCTGGGAAGTGTGTTTCCCTGTACTTACTGCCCCTTGAAAACACATTCCTACGTCATACTGGGACTGCCATGAGAAAGCAGGCTGCAGAAGTGTGTCTGGGAGAGCTGGTTGCCTTACTGTGGTTACCCGGATGAGGTGCCATTCACTGGAAATGGGCCAGTGCCTAGGAGTTGCAAGCTGCCTCTTTGCTTCAGAAATCCCAAAGTGTGGAGTAAAGCTATCACTGTCAGAAGTAAGAACACAGCAATTGGATGGATTTTCAACCAGTTGCTAGGCCCTACCTTTTCAGGGCCAACTGAGGGAAAATTTCGAATTTTGCCACCAAGGTCTGGTATCCGGGTTCACACTCAGTATGTGATACCAACAAAATCCAAGAGTTTTACATACAGACCTGGGCTTCCTGAATCTCTGCAACAGAGAAAATGTGATGGTTGTTGGTTTGCCATTTTCTGTAAATGTCAGGGCCTTCCCTAAAGGCACACAGTCAGGACAAATTGCTATTGAAAAATGACCTTCAAGCAAACGTTTTCAAGGAGTGTGTGATCGGTAGTACACAGAATGCTGGAAAGCTGTGTTACTTTGAGGAGGAGGAGGCATCAACAGAGAGTGTGTTTTCCGGCCTCTATCTAGCAGGAACTGTCTTGCTTTAAAGATGTGAGAGCTGCAGTTTTACCCAGAGGACCTAACTTCCAGAGTCCGGGCAGTGTGTTTCCCTGCCCTTTCCACACCTTATAAACACATTTCTAGGTCATGCTGGGACTGATTATTAATCTTCTGATTCAAGTTATTCATATAAATTAGTTGCTCTGATTCTGCTGGAGATGTGATAGGAATGAAACAATATAGAGATTTGGGGACGTGTCCTCACATGCTTCTCTTTTTTCAATTGACAGAGGAGAAAACGAAGTGAGAAAGAGGCTTATGCTGAGTGCCGCTCCCATGTCTGTGCATTTTTGATACAGTAAGTTTAGCCCCATAGGGATATAGGGTGTTTGTATGGCTGAGCTACTGGTTCTATAGATGTGCCACCTAAGAAACTATTTTGGCTGCATAGCTTGCCAGTCATTCAAAACCCAAACAGGCATAGCTAATCCACTCTCCCAGCAACCACACAGCAGGCTGAAGTGACTACAGGGCCATTATGCCCTCCAGCCAGGCATAAAAATAGAGGCTGAGTACACAAGGAGGCTTGTTTAATGGTTCCAATCAGAGCTCACGTAACCAAGACCCACAGGGATCAAAAGAGGGAATTCTTTAAGCTATGTGGAGGTAGTGCCTCCTGAGAGAGCAAAACTATCATTACTTGGAGAGATTTTGTTCCTCAGTCGTTGGTGAATCCATGACTGAGTTCATGTCCAGGGTTAAGCAGATCTGCTAAACACTCCTTTAATGGTGATCACTTTCAGATGAAGGACTTGAAATTTTAACTTTACCCAACTTTGTCAACATGCAAGATAAATATTTTCTCCTAAAACACATTATTTAACAAAGATAGTTTAGGTAGAGAAAATCTTTCTAATTCTCTTTGGTAATCACTGCACCTTGTGTGAAATGACTGCCAAGTGCAGAAGCTGAAGGTGAGATAGGAGATATGTGTGCTCCAGCTTAGGGGCCTCCTGTTAGTACTTTGAAATAGAAATAACAAGAAAAAGGGTAAATAGTCAGGTTTTTTCTCCTGAGGACACATTAAGACAACAGTCATGGCAGAAACAGAGAGGGGCTAAATGCTGTTTTGGGGTGAAAGATCAGTCGGTGGTATATCTCCCATCCTTGGGGCAAGGGAAACATTGCACATGCACAGAAAGGCTCCTTGAGGGTCAAAAGAGGGGGCCACCACCCCAAGATAGGTGATGCCAAGGCCATCCTGCAGGGCTTTGGGCTGGAATCCATCCTGGAAAAAAGCTGCACATGCGTGTTGGGGAGGAGTCCAGGGCAGGGCAAGTGTGGAAAAAGAGACCAGACAACTATCCAAAGGTAAACAAAGGCTCAGAAGAACTGCTATATAGAAATGATTTAACCACCTCCTTACTGGGCTCCTCCTCCTCAGGGAGCCGCCCACAGGCTCACTCTCCTGTGTATATTTCTGCCCTGCTTCTGTCTGAAATAAGCAAACTGTTTCTCTGTGTGCTCCCCCATTTGTTGTGCTTTGTCTCTAATAATAAATTTTATACCTGGTATCACAGTTTTTTTCTCCTTGAGAAATGCATTTTTCAACGGGGGCAAGGGCCAGGGGACCTTTGCTTCTACCCTATAGCCCTTGGTAGACCAGCATCTACCATTCCCAGTTTTTATCCAAGCTGCTCAGGATCAATCCCTGGGCAAGGAACTAAGTGCAAGAGCTCTCCATTCTAATAGAACTCCAGCTGATTCTATTAGATTACCATTTTTCTAAAAACACAATTAAGTATGGTTTACCTCTTATTTTTCAAAATATCCCACTCAGGGAATCTGAAGACCAATACCACATGCATGAACAATATAAAAGTGTCAATATTCAATTTCTTTGACCTAGAAAAATATTTAAATTTTGGAACAACTTTTTTTATGATTGCAAAATGAGTACAGGATCAATAAAATAAAAAAAAAAAAAGAAAAAGGAAACCATATAAATTTATTTGTAGAGATGAATGTATTTAGCAATTTACCATCTATCTTTCTTGTTTTTATCTATTAATACATATTTGTATATAATTGTGATCATTTTCTCTAAATATATCATAGTTTTCACTTAATATTTTTATCAAAAAAATCTTCTTTAATAGTTACATTAAACATATCTATGAATATATCACAATTTATTTAGTCAAGCTATTATTGTGTGTGTGTGCCCATGCTCATGAGAATTTGCTGACATATGACATATTTACATAAAGGATTACAAAATGTTTTTTTTTTTTTACCACAGAACAACTAAACACCTCTAATAGAAACTCTTGGTTAAATATTAAGTAGACATAAATACATAAGAATTTAAAACTGACAGCAAATTTTTACTTCTGTTAGAGGCTTAGCTAGAATGGAGACATACACTTAGACAGTTTTATAATTAACATTCAGTACAAAAAAGATCTTCATGACCCAGATAATCACGATGGTGTGATCACTCACCTAGAGCCAGACATCCTGGAATGTGAAGTCAAGTGGGCCTTAGGAAGCATCACTATGAACAAAGCTAGTGGAGGTGATGGAATTCCAGTTGAGCTATTTCAAATCCTGAAAGATGATGCTGTGAAAGTGCTGCCCTCAATATGCCAGCAAATTTGGGAAACTCAGCAGTGGCCACAGGACTGGAAAAGGTCAGTTTTCATTCCAATCCCAAAGAAAGGCAATGCCAAAGAATGCTCAAACTACCACACAATTGCACTCATCTCACATGCTAGCAAAGTCATGCTCAAAATTCTCCAAGCCAGGCTTCAGCAATATGTGAACTGTGAACTTCCAGATCTTCAAGCTGGTTTTAGAAAAGGCAGAGGAACCAGAGATCAAATTGCCAACATCTGCTGGATCATGGAAAAAGCAAGAGAGTTCCAGAAAAGCATCTATTTCTGCTTTATTGACTATGCCAAAGCCTTTGGCTGTGTGGATCACAATAAACTGTGGAAAATTCTGAAAGAGATGGGAATACCAGACCACCTGACCTGCCTCTTGAGAAACCTGTATGCAGGTCACAAGCAACAGTTAGAGTTGGACATGGAACAACAGACTGGTTCCAAATAGGAAAAGGAGTACATCAAGGCTGTATATTGTCACCCTGCTTATTTAACTTCTATGCAGAGTACATCATGAGAAATGCTGGGCTGGAAGAAGCACAAGCTGGAATCAAGATTGCTGGGAGAAATATCAATAACCTCAGATATGTAGATGATACCACCCTTATGGCAGAAAGTGAAGAGGAACTAAAAAGCCTCTTGATGAAAGTGAAAGAGGAGAGTGAAAAAGTTGGCTTAAAGCTCAACATTCAGAAAACTAAGATCATGGCATCTAGTCCCATCACTTCATGGCAAATAGATGAAGAAACAATGGAAACAGTGTCAGACTTTAGTTTTGGGGCTCCAAAATCACTGCAGATGGTGATTGCAGCCATGAAATTAAAAGACACTTACTCCTTGGAAGGAAAGTTATGACCAAACTAGACAGCATATTGAAAAGCAGAGACATTACTTTGCCAACAAAGATCCGTCTAGTCAAGGCTATGGTTTTTCCAGTGGTCATGTATGGATGTGAGGGTTGGACTGAGAAGAAAGCTGAGGGCCGAAGAATTGATGCTTTTGAACTGTGGTGTTGGAGAAGACTCTTGAGAGTCCCTTGGACTGCAAGGAGATCCAACCAGTCCATCTTAAAGGAGATCAGTCCTGGGTGTTCATTGGAAGGACTGATGTTGAAGCTGAAACTCTAATACTTTGGCTACCTCATGTGAAGAGCTGACTCATTTGAAAAAACTCTGATGCTGGGAAAGACTGAGGGCAGGAGGAGAAGGGGACAACAGAGGATAAGATGGTTGGATGGCATCACTGACTCAGTGGACATGGGTTTGGGTAAACTCCGGGAGTTGGTGATGGACCAGGAGGCCTGGCATGCTGCAGTTCACAGAGTCGCAAAGAGTCAGACACGACTGAGCAACTGAACTGAACTGAACTGAACATAGATCGGGCAAAACTGGAAATAGTGACAGATTTTATTTTCTTGGGCTCCAAAATCACTGTGGACAGTGACTGCTGCCATGAAATGAAAAGATGCTCCTTGGAAGAAAAGCTGTGACAAATCTAGACAGTGTGTTAAAAAGCAGAGACATCACTTTGCCAACTAAGGTCCATATAGTCAAAGCTATTGTTTTTCCAGTAGTCATGTAAGGATGTGAGAGTTGGACCATAAAGAAGTCTGAGCACCGAAGAACTGATGCTTTTGAACTGTGGTGCTGGAGAAACGGGGAAAGCAATGGCACCCCACTCCAGTACTCTTGCCTGGAAAATCTCATGGACGGAGGAGCCTGGTGGGCTCCAGTCCATGGGGTCGCTAAGAGTCTGACACGACTGAGCGACTTCCCTTTCACTTTTCACTTTCATGCATTGGAGAAGGAAATGGCAACCCACTCCAGTATTCTTGCCTGGAGAATCCCAGGGACAGAGGAGCCTAGTGGGCTGCCGTCTATGAGATCGCACAGAGTCGGACACGACTGAAGTGACTTAGCAGCAGCAGCAGCAGCAGCTGGAGAAAACTCTTGAGAGTCGCTTGGATAGCAAGGATATCAAACCAGTCAATTCTAAAGGAAATCAACCCTGAATATTCACTGGAAGGGCTGATGTTGATAGCTGAAGCTCCAATACTTTGGCCACCTTATGCAAAAAGGTTACTCATTGGGAAAGGCCCTGATGCTGGGAAAGATTGAGGGCAAGAAGAGAAAGTGAAAGTCGCTCAGTCCTGTCTGACTCTTTGCTACCCCATGGACTATACAGTCTGTGGAATTCTCCAGACCAGAATCCTGGAGTGGGTAGCCTATCCCATCTCCATCCAGCAGATCTTCCCGATCCAGGAATCGAACCGGGGTCTCCTGCACTGTAGGTGGATTCTTTACCAACTGAGCTATGAGGGAAGGCAAGAAGAGAAGAGGGCAACAAAGGATAAGATGGTTGGATGACATCACTGACTCAAAGGACATGAGTTTGAGCAAATTCCAGGAGATGGTGAAGAACAGGGAAGCCTGGCATGTTGCAGTCCATGGGGTCACAAAGAGTCTAACACAACTTAGCAACTGACTGAAGACTGAACAGTAATATTAGCAACTATGTAAGAAACTCCATACTTATCCTGTGAACTTGTTCTAATCTGTAGATTCACTTAGTTTTTCTTTCAGCAACTTTCCTTTTAAAAACTGCAGTTGCTAATTAAAAATATTGTGCTGAGTTTTGCTTTCTCTTTGACTTTCTTTGCCTGCATTCTGAAGTTTTCAAAATGGCAATAAGAAAAGGGAAGTGAGTACAAACAAGGAAGGAGAATTCACTCCTGAATGACGTGTGTGAAAGTTAACACAGGCCTTCACCACTGTGTTAGAATGGTGAGAAAGGCAGAGAAAGCCTAGACCACAAGAGGCAGCCTATTGGACCGACTTAGGTCAGAAGCAGAAGAAATGCATTGGTTTTTGCATGCAGCTGTCAAGGAAGCAGAACTTCCTGTGTTTGAAATTCTGTATCTGCAGTTAAATAAAAAGAACAAAATAGGAAGTACATAGGGCTCTCTGCAGCTTGTCTCTAACTTTATCTAAATACTACACATGAGCCAAAGAGATCAAACTGGAGATACAGAGACAATGACCAAATGATTTGGGAAATATTTTTAGACTGTGATAATTCTAAGAAAGTATAAGTTAGCCCTGCAATTATTTACTTTACATTTTACTGTTCATCTAGATTTTTAACTGCTACACATTTCCCCTGGGAGATCTAAAATGTCTCATACATTCTTCTTCAGCTCTTTAAGGGATTTGTCACTGGGCAATACAGTAAGATAACTGTTTCTCTCTTCAAATACTACAGAGAACGTAAGATCACAATAGGACAGTTCATATTTCACTACTAACAGAAGACAATTTTCTCATGAACTACTTATTTACAATTGTAATCTTTAGTGTTCCTTTCCCCTAAAGCTCTAAAAATTTCTCTCAGCTCTGCTGGAATTACATATCCAAAACATGCATAAGGATAATACCACTTTTATATCTATGTCAGTTACCCAAATCTGAAAAAAACTTCTTTAAATATTAAAAAATAGAGGATCCTTCAGGAGAAGAAACAATTCCAAAGTCAATGATAAAAAATACTCTGACATTTCTTTTATTATTAGCTAATTAACTTTAAGATTGAAGTAAATTAAATTCAGTTCAGTACAGTCACTCTGCAACCTCATGGATTGTAGCGCTCCAGGCTTCCCTGTCCATCACCAACTCCCGGAGCTTGCTCAGACTCATGTCCACTGAGTCAGTGATGCCATCTAACCATCTTATCCCCTGTTGTCCCCTTCTCCACCTCCCTTCAATCTTTCCCACACTCAGGGTCTTTTCCAATGAGTCAGTTCTTCGCATCAGATGGCCAAACTATTAGAGCTTCAGCTTCAGCATCAGTCCTTCCAGTGAATATTCAGGGTTGATTTCCTTTAGGATGGACTGGTTTGATTTCCTTGCAGTCCAAGGGACTCTCAAGAGTCCTCACCAATGCCACAGTTCAAAAGCATCAGCTTTCTTTATAGTCCAACTCTCACATCTATACATGACTACTGGAAAAACCATAGCTTTGACTAGATGGACCATTGTCAGCAAAGCGATGTCTCTGCTTTTCAATATGCCGTCTAGGTTGGTCATAGCTTTTCTTCCAAGGAGCAAGCGTCTTTTAATTTCATGGCTGCAGTCACCATCTGCAGTGATTTTGGAGCCCAAGAAATTAGTTTCTCACTGTTTCCATTGTTTCCCCATCTATTTGCCATGAAATAATGGGACCAGATGCCATAATCTTAGTTTTCTGAATGTTGAGTTTTAAGCCAGCTTTTTCACTCTCCTCTTTCACTTTCATCAAGAGGCTCTTTAGTTCCTCTTCACTTTCCACCATAAGGGTGGTGTCATCTGCATATCTGAAGTTATTGACATCTCTCCTGGCAATCTTGATCCCAGCTTGTACTTTATGCAGCCTGGCATTTCACATGATGTACTCTGCCTATAAGTTAAATAAACAGGGTGACAATGTACAGCCTTGACGTACACCTTTCCTAATTTTGAACAAGTCTATTGTTCCATGTCCAGTTCTAACTGTTGCTTCTTGACCGGCATACAGATTTAAATTAATTTAAATTAATTAATTTTTAAATTTTGCATGCTAATGAGTTTATGCTCAAAATCCTTCAAGCTAGGCTTCAGCAGTATGTGAACCGAGAACTTCTAGATGTACAAGCTGGATTTAAAAAAGGCAAAAGAACCAGAGAATAAATTGCCAACATTCTTTGGATCAAAGAGAAAGCAAAGGAATTCCAGAAAACCATCTACTTTTGCTTCATTAACTACACGAAAACCTTTGACTGTGTAGATCACAACAAACTGTGGAAAATTCTTAAAGAGATAGGAATACCAAATCACCTTACCTGTCTCTTGAGAAACGGGTCGAGAAGCAATAGTTTGAACCTTACATGGAACAACTAACTGACTGTTTCAACATTGGGAAAGGCATAAGACATGGCTGTATATTGTCACCCTGTTTATTTAACTTATATGCAGAGTACCTCATGTGAAATGCCAGGTTGGATGAATCACAGGCTGGAACTCAAGATTGCTGGGAGAAATATCAACAACCTTAGATATGCAGATGATACCAGTCTAACAGCAGAAAAAATGAAGAGGAACTAAGACCCTCTTGAAAAAGGTGAAAGATTACACTGAAAAATCTGGCTTAAAACTCAACAATCAAAAAACCAAGGTCATAGTATCTGGTCCCTTTACTTCATGGCAAATAGAAAGGGAGAAAGTGGAAGCAGTGACAGATTCTGTTTTCTTGGGCTCCAAAAGTACTGCAGCCATGAAATTAAAAGATGCTTGCTCCTTAGAATGAAAGCTACGACAGAACTAGGCAGCATATTAAATGGCAGAGACATTACTTTGCCTACAAATGTCCATATAATCAAAGTTGTGGTTCTTCCATAATCAAAGTTGTGGTTCTTCCAGTAGTCGTTTAAGGATGTGAGAGTTGGACCATGAAGAAGGCTGGGTGCTGAAGAACTGTGGTCCCAAGGGAAGACCCTTGAGAGTCCGTTGAACAGCAAGGAGATCAAACCAATCAATTCTGAAGGAAATCAACCCTTGGAATAGCTGATGCTAAAGCTGAAGCTCTGATAGTTTGGACATCTAATGTGAAGAGCCAACCCATTGGAAAAGATCCTGATGCTGGGAAAAACTGAAGGCAAAAGAAGAGGGTGGCAGAGATGAGATGGTTAGATAGCATCACCAATTCAATGGACATGAATTTCAGCAAACTCTGGGAGATAGTGAAGGACAGGTAAGCCTGGCATGCTGCTGTCTAGGGGGCTGCAGGGAGTCAGACAAGACTTTACAACTGAGCAACAACAACAAATAATTGATTTACAATGTTGCCTTAGTTTCTGGTGTACAAAGCGATTCAGTTCAGTTCAGTTCAGTCACTTAGTCGTGTCAGACCCTTTGCAACCCCACGAACCACAGCACACCAGGCCTCCCTGTCCATCACCAACTCTTGGAGTTCACTCAGACTCACTTCCGTTGAGTCAGTGATGCCATCCAGCCATCTCATCCTCTGTCGTCCCCTTCTCCTCCTGCCCCCAATCCCTCCCAGCATCAGAGTCTTTTCCAATGAGTCAACTCTTCACATGAGGTGGCCAAAGTACTGGAGTTTCAGCTTTAGTATCATTCCTTCCAAAGTAATCCCAGGGCTGATCTCCTTCAGAATGGACTGGTTGGATCTCCTTGCAGTCCAAGGGACTCTCAAGAGTCTTCTCCAACACCACAGTTCAAAAGCATCAATTCTTTGGCACTTAGCCTTCTTCACAGTCCAATTCTCACATCCATACATGACCACAGGAAAAACCATAGTCTTGACTAGATGAACCTTTGTTGGCAAAGTAATATCTCTGTTTTTCAATATGCTATCTAGGTTGGTCATAACTTTCCTTCCAAGGAGCAAGCGTCTTTTAATTTCATGGCTGCAATCACCACCTGCAGTGATTTTGGAGCCCAGAAAAATAAAGTCTGACATTGTTTCCAGTGTTTCCCCATCTATTTCCCATGAAGTGATGGGACCGGATGCTATGATCTTCGTTTTCTGAATGTTGAGCTTTAAGCCAAGTTTTCACTCTCCTCTTTCACTTTCATCAAGAGGCTTTTTAGTTCCTCTTCACTTTCTGCCATAAGGGTGGTATCATCTGCATATCTGAGGTTATTGATATTTCTCCCAGCAATCTTGATTCCAGCTTGTGCTTCTTCCAGTCCAGCATTTCTCATGATGTACTCTGCATATAAGTTAAATAAGCAGGGTGACAATATACAGCCTTGATGTACTCCTTTTCCTATTTGGAACCAGTCTGTTGTTCCATGTCCACTTCTAACTGTTGCTTCCTGACCTGCATACAGGTTTCTCAAGAGGCAGGTCAGGTGGTCTGGTATTCCCATCTCTTTCAGAATTTTCCACAGTTTATTGTGATCCACACAGTCAAAGGCTTTGGCATAGTCAATAAAGCAGAAATAGATGCTTTTCTGGAACTCTCTTGCTTTTTCCATGATCCAGCAGATGTTGGCAATTTGATCTCTGGTTCCTCTGCCTTTTCTAAAACCAGCTTGAACAACTGGAAGTTCACGGTTCACATATTGCTGAAGCCTGGCTTGGAGAATTTTGAGCATCACTTTACTAGCATGTGAGATGAGTGCAATTGTGTGGTAGTTTGAGCATTCTTTGGCATTGCCTTTCTTTGGGATTGGAATGAAAACTGACCTTTTCCAGTCCTGTGGCCACTGCTGAGTTTCCCAAATTTGCTGGCATATTGAGGGCAGCACTTTCACAGCATCATCTTTCAGGATTTGAAATAGCTCAACTGGAATTCCATCACCTCCACTAGCTTTGTTCGTAGTAATGTTTTCTAAGGCCCACTTGACTTCACATTTCAGGATGTCTGGCTCTTGAGAGCCCCTTGGACTGCAAGGAGATCCAACCAGTTCATTCTAAAGGAGACCAGTCCTGGATGTTCATTGGAAGGACTGATACTAAAGCTGAAACTCCAGTACTTTGGCCACGTCATGCGAAGAGTTGACTCATTGGAAAAGACCCTGAGGCTGTGAGGGATTGGGGGCAGGAAGAGAAGGGGAGGACAGAGGATGAGATGGTGGATGGCATCACCAACTCAATGGACATGAGTTTGAGTAAACTTCGGGAGTTGGTGATGGACAGGGAGGCCTGGCATGCTGCGGTTCATGGGGTCGCAAAGAGTCAGACACGAGTGAGTGACTGAACTGAACTGATAGACTTTAGGAAAATTTGTTCTAGTTTGGTGACAAATGTCATGAGTAATTTGATAGGGATCACATTAAATCTGTACAGTGCTTTGGGTAGAAGAGTGCTTTTAACAATATTAATTCTTCTAATACAGAGTATCGGATATCTTTCATTTCTTTGAATTAGCTTCAATTTCCTTTATCAGTGTTTTATAGTTCTCAGCATATAAGTCTTTCACCTCCTTGGTCAGGTTTATTCTTAAGGGTTTTTTAAAATATGCTCTAGAAAAAGATTGTTTTTGAACTTCCCTGGTGGTGCAGTGGGTAAGAATCTGCATGCCAGTGTAGGGGATGCAGTTTTGATCCCTTGTCTGGGAAGGTTCCACATGCTGTGGAGCAACTAAGTTGGTATGCCACAATTACTGAAGCCCGTGTGCCCCAGAGCCCACACACTGCAACCACTGAGCCAATATGCTGCAGCTACTGAAGCCTGCATGCCCAAATCCTGTGCTCCACAACAAGAGAAGCCACAGTGAGAAGCCCACACACAACAACAAAGAGTAGCCCCGGCTTGCTACAGCTAGAGAAAGCCCACATGCAGCAACAAATACCCACCACAGCCCCGAAATTATTTTACAAAAAAGATTTGTTTTCTAAATTTCTGTTTCTGATATTTCATTTAGTGTACAGCAATTGAACAGATTTCTGTAAGTTAATCTTGTCTCAGATATGCAGATGACACCACCCTTATGGCAGAAAGCGAAGAAGAACTAAAGGGCCTCTGGATGAAAGTGAAAGAGGAGAGTGAAAAAGTTGGCTTAAAGTTCAACATTCAGAAAACGAAGATCATGGCATCCGGTCCCATCACTTCATGGCAAATAGATGGGGAAACATTGGAAACAGTGGCTGAGTTTATTTTTCTGGGCTCCAAAATCACTGCAGATTGCAGCCATGAAATTAAAAGACACTTACTCCTTGGAAGGAAAGTTATGACCAACCTAGACAGCATATTAAAAAGCAGAGACATCACTTTGTCCACAAAGGTCTGTCTAGTCAAGGCTATGGTTTCTCCAGTAGTCATGTATGGATGTGAGAGTTGGACTATAAAGAAAGCTGAGCACTGAAGAATTGATGCTTTTGAACTGTGGTGTTGGAGAAGACTCTTGAGAGTCCCTTGGACTGCAAGGAGATCCAACCAGTCCATCTTAAAGGAGGTAAGTCCTGGGTGTTCATTGGAAGGACTGATGTTGAAGCTGAAACTCCAATACTTTCACCACCTGATGTGAAGAGCTGACTCACTGGAAAAGACCCTGATGATGGGAGGGATCGGGGGCAGGAGGAGAAGGGGACGACAGAGGATGAGATGGTTGGATGGTATCACTGACTCAATGGACATGGATTTAGGTGGACTCTGGTAGTTGGTGATGGACAGGGCTACCTGGCGTGCTGCAGTTCACGGGGTCACAAAGAGTCGGACACGACTGAGCGACTGAACTAAACTGAACTGAATCTTGTTTCCCTTGTTACCTTGCTGAATTTGTTAGCAATTCTAGTAGTTTTTAAGTGGATTCTTTAGAGTTTTCTACATAGTATCATATCATCTGAATATAATGACTGTTTTACCTCTTCCCTTCCAATTTGGATACATTTTATTTCTTTTACTTGTGGTATTGCTGCAATGAGGACTTGTCACTTGCAGTGAGCTGAATAGCTCTGGCATTTTCTTAAATATGAATTTGTGTGGGAAGGGAAATAACTGCCCAATAACAACTATAATGAAGTTGAAGGAAGAGAATAAAAAAGAATATCTTAAATACTATATACCACAGTGCTGGGTTTTAAAGAAACTCAGAATATTTCTCAAAGGTTCTCATTTGCTAGGTGGCAATGAGAGAAAAGAATTTATGTAAAATGTAGCATTGAAAAGGAACTTCAGTTCACAATTCCTTGTGGTCAGATGTGCTCATCCACCATCTCTAAGAGTATAGTCCTTGGTAATAAAGGGTAATAAAGGTTAAATGCAGCTGTCTGTTATTTTAATGTAAACTCAATGCAAGAAATTCTTATTAAAATGATGTTGTAGAATGTGACTAAATTTTGTCTCCCTAAAAAGTGACAATATAAAGGTATCTCTGACAAGAGGTTGGAGGATGATTACAAAAATGTACATGTGCATTTCCTGGTATTTTCTATGTTTAAATGAAGACAAAGCTGGCCTTTGTGAGCCAAAGAACAGGGTTTGATTTCATTCAAGATCCAACAGAAAATCTTTGATGCTTTTTAAGTTGGGAAGGATAAATTGTGCATACATTCTTGCTTGTCTTTCAGAAAATATATTTAAGATAGATTTCTAAATGTGGATGTCTGAGCTTAAAGATGTTAAATATAAATATTCTTAAGGCTCTGGTATTTCGAGAATATTCATACCAATTCAATTTCCTATCAATAGTGTATGGAAGTATGTACATCTTGCTAACCCTTAATAATATTATCATTGAAGAAGAAAAGCAGCGTTGTGTTACTTTGTCATTTTATTATTAGTGAATTTGAACATTTGTCAATTTATTAATAATTTATTTTTCCTGTTTTGTAAATTATCCATCGTTTTGTTTCTTTTTTGGTGGAGTGTGTGGCATCTTTTTTCCCTGGAGAAGGATATGTCAACCCACTCCAGTATTCTTGCCTGGAGAAATCCATAGACAGAGGAGCCTGGTGGGCTACAGTCCATGGGGTTGCAAGGAGTCGGACATGACTGAAGCGAATGAGCACACATGCATGTGACATTTATCTTACTAATGTGACACAGTTTTTTATATTTAAAGATTGTTATCCTAGTTTTTACTTCTTGCATATATATATATATATATATTTGTTGTTGTTCAGTCGTTAAGTCATGGCCAACTCTTTGCAACCCCATGCACTGCAGCATGCCAGGCTCCTCTGTCCTTTACCAACTCCTGGAGTTGGCTCAGATTCATGTCCATTGAGTCAATGATGCCAGCCAACTATCACATCCTTTGCTGCCCACTTATCCTGTTTCCTTCACTACTTCCCAGCATTGGGGTCTTTTCAAATAACTCGGCTGTTTGCATCAGGTGACCAAAGTATTGAAGCCTCAGCTTCAGCTTCAGCATCAGTCCTTCCAATGTATATTTAGGGCTGATTTCCTTTAGAATTAACTGGTTTGATCTCCTTGCAGTCCAAGGGACTCTCAAGAGTCTTCTTCAGCACCATAATTCGAAAACGTCAATTCTTTGGCACTCAGCCTTCTTTGTGGTTCAACTGTCACATCTGTACATATTATTGGAAAAACCATAGCTTTGACTATATGGACCTTTGTCAGGAAAGTGATGTGTGTTGTCTTGAGAAAACTCTGTTAGCCTTTGCTCTGCTTCATTTTCATTCCAAGGTCAAACTTGCCTTTTACTCCAGGTATCTCTTGACTTTCTACTTTGGCATTCCAATCTCCTATGATGAAAAGGACATCTTTTTTTGGTATTAGTTCTAGAGGCTCTTGTAGGTCTTCATAGAACCAGTCAACTTCAGCTTCTTCGGCATCAGTGGCTAGAGCATAGACTTGGATTACTGTGATGTTGTGTGGTTTGCCTTGGAAACGAACCAAGATCATTCTGTCGCTTTTGAGATGTACCCAAGTACTGCATTTTGGACTCCTTTTTGACTATGAAGAAATGACTACTCAATGACCACTCAAATGACTACTAAATGAATACTTTGTTACCAAGAAATCATTCATGTAATTTGAAAATGCAGCTGCTATTAACTTCAGTTCAGTTGCTCAGTCGTGTCTGACTCTTTTCAACCCCATGGACTGAAGTACGCCAGTCTTCCCTGTTCATCACCAACTCCTGGAGCTTACTCAGACTCATGTCCATAGAGTTGGTGATGCCATCCAATCATTTCATCCTCTGTCGTCGCCTTCTCCTCCCTCCTTCAATCTTTCAAGCATCAGGGTCTTTTCCAAGGAGTCAGTTCTTTGCATCAGGTGGCCAAAGTACTGGAGTTTCAGCTTCAGCATCAGTCCTTCCAATGAATATTCAGGACTGATTTCCTGTAGGATGGACTGATTGGGTCTCCCTGCAGTTCAAGGAACTCTCAAGAGTCTTCTCCAACACCACAGTTCAAAAGCATCAGTTCTTCAGCACTCAACTTTCTTTAAAGTCCAACTCTCACATCCATACATGACTACTGGAAAAACCATAGCCTTGACTAGATGGACCTTTGTTGGCAAAGTAATCTATTTTAAGTTACATAGGGTGATATACATATTCCTGAGTCTCCATAAATGAAAACGCCAAGTCTCATTCAAATGGACTTATTTTACTTCAATGGTTTATAGTACTGTGATAACACAGAATAATAATTTCTATCCACTAATTTCTGTATAATGTACTGTTCATCTGCATTCCTGAAGATTTTCCATAGTTATTCTCTATATTACACTCAAGATTATGTCCTCCAAAAGCATGCATTCAGTATTCATGCGTTACATACAGTGTTTATGTAATTCAACCTGTGAAGCAAAACAGAAATATGAAATGAAATTTTAAAGAAATAAAAGCAAGCCTTTCAGGAGCACATGCATGAACTTATTATTGCTATATACTAGCAAGCCAGAGTGACTTCACTTCCACTTTTCATTTTCATGCATTGGAGAAGGAAATGGCAACCCACTCCAGTGTTCTTGCCTGGAGAATCCCAGGGACGGGGGAGCCTGGTGGGCTGCCGTCTATGGGGTCACACAGAGTCGGACACGACTGAAGTGACTTAGCAGCAGCAGCAGCAGCAAGCCAGAAAGACTCTGAGATGGGAATTTATCAGGCAAACCCAAACTCTATGTAACTGTGAAGCCACCCTCTCTAAACTGGCCCTAAAAAATCTGAATTCATCCTCATTATGTGAGGAAAGTAGAGAAAAGGATATTAGAAGAAACTCCTTATAAAGTATAAAAGTTGTAACCTTAATGGGCATATTTTAAAATAGGTCTATATTTGGTTTTGACACATTAGAGTAATACATTTTTATATAGTCAAATTTATCACTCTTTTCTGATCAAAATAATTGGTTTAGAGCTTAGGATATCACTTATTGGCCTTTTGGTTAAGATCAACTGCAGAGCTTCATATGTTTCTCTCCACATTAATCTTACTAACATTCACCTATATTTTCTTCTACCTTTAGAATAATCATTTTCAGTTTCTACAGTTGTATTATTCAAGTCATTGGATTATTTTAAATTATGGCATATAAAGTAAGGATATGACTTGATTTCATTTTTTAAAGAAAGAAAAATTCCACACCAATTTGTTGAGTAACCCATGCCCTCTCTATTTACATGATATTTCTTAAAGCAGAATCTGGAGAAAGTGATATGTTGATCAAGTTAGATGTTACTTAAGTGTCAAGTGTCAGCCAGGTTTGGGGAAGAACTAGGAGTGTTGTGTGGGTCCTTCTTTAGGTAGTGCTAAGTCCAAAATCACTGCAGATGGTGACTGCAGCCATGAAAGTAAAAGAC